>CM056828.1:12772500-13070000 GCA_029853015.1 Chelidonichthys spinosus
GGGGGGCCTGACATCCTGGGCCCCTCGGGCCTGTGCCCAGTGGGTCCGTTCAATAATCCACTCATGCTTCCACCTTTACTGGGACTGCAACTGCTATGGCAGTAATTACCCTGATCCTGATGGGCAGCAGTCTCTGATCAGATGCTTTGTGATGTGGAAGTGATCCAATGGATCCCCTAAGGACCAATAATCACACACTTAATGTCTCCTCTGAGGCCTTTTACAAATCAATGTGGACCAACACTGCCAGAAAACCCTCACCTGACGGCACAAGTGGTCTGATAGCTGTGTCACCGTAACTGATCTGAAATCAATGTTTCACATCTGTATTACACACAAACACTGTGGTTAGCAAGACCTGCATGTTTCCTGCTGAAAAAAACAACCCAATTGAATAAAGATTATGACCAGTCAATACAGAAAGTATTACAAATGTGATATGCAGCAAGCAGCTGATTGCAGCTCAGCAGCAGTGCACTCAATAACTACTAAATGAGTGAAATCTGACATTCACGGTCCTCAGAGGATGAAGCCTACTGACTTTCATAGTAGCATCTCTCAAGCAGAGGCCACTTGCTACTGCCGCTCTGCTTTCCCGTCATACCTGAACTGCTCAGGGCAACAAGCGTCTTGTCCGCTTGTAGTTTCAAATGGAAATGGGTCGGGACGGGGCGTGAGCAGAAGCAGGAGAGTGAGCGAGGATTGGATCGGAAAATTGATCCAATATTAACCATGCAGACCGGATGGCTCCTATTGGATAAATTTTGGCTCAACTGACAAATCTTTCAAATTGTAGACCAGAGCTTTAACCATAGTGAAACATTAATAAGGTGTAAATTAAAAAATTACAATTCACACACACACACACACACACACACACACACACACACACACTTTCTCTCATTAATAAAGTATATTCAATTTGAATAATAAGTGAACATTAGGTGAATAATCTCCCCCCCCCCCCCCCCCCATGTCCGGAGGCTTCTCTTGTTATTTTTATTCTGAGCTTACATAACGATGGGAAAGCCTGATGAATCATTGTGTGTTTGTGTGAAATCCCAGGAATTTGTCTCAGTGAATCATCACCTCGTCATCTGTCACCAGTGTCCCATCTCCATAATGTGCCAATGCATGGATCAGTTTCCGTACAGAGGAAACACATCATCCCGTTGTTTGTTGTTATAGAGCAGAACTTTTTCGTAAGAAGTGGCATACACCTCTTTCGGGGCCGTTTTGTTCGTAAGTGACAATTATTAATGAGGCTGCTGATGTTTTTATTTACAGAACACATTTTAATAAAAGGTAAACATGCAGCCTCTCATGCACGGTGGTGTAGTGGGTAGCACTCTCGCCTCACAGCAAGAGGGTCCTGGGTTCGATTCCCGGGTTGGCCTGGGTTCCTTCTGTGTGGAGTTTGCATGTTCTCCCCGTGTAAGCGTGGGTTCTCTCCGGGTTCTCCGGCTTCCTCCCACAGTCCAAAGACATGCAAGATGGGGATAGGTTAATTGGTGACTCTAAATTGCCCGTAGGTGTGAATGTGAGCGTGAATGGTTGTCTGTCTCTACATGTCGGCCCTGCGATAGACTGGTGTCCTGTCCAGGGTGAACCCTGCCTTCGCCCAATGACAGCTGGTATCGGCTCCAGCCCCCCCCCCTGCGACCCTGAATACAGGATAAGCGGTGGAAAATGGATGGATGGATGCAGCCTCTCATCTGCACCACTAGAGCCTGTCGTGGTCTTGTCCTCTGGATTGGTATGTCCGACCTGTAGAACCTCCATTAAGGGACACTCAGCACTGAGGCACAAATTGCAGGATTCATAGTTATTTTAGTTGGTTAATTCTGGATATAAATGACATCCTGAATTTAATTTTTTGTGTTCAACATTGATGATTTATTTTCTCCTCGCATTCACGTCACAGGACATGTGGGTCAAATATTTCCACAATGCTGTTCTGCTCTACAGGGATCTGTTTTGGCGTAGTGATAAGAAAGCAATCATTACAGCCTGCAGCTGCTCTGAACCATCGATGAGAGGTTTAAGATTCACTGGATGCCCACATGATCGATAATTATTCAATAAAAATACAAACAAAATGATTGGAGTCTCAGTCACTTCAGCTGATATCATCCTAGGTCAGCAGATTAACTGCAGGTTTTATAGAGAAGGGAATAAACTAGTGGAATAAAGAACATGAGCAGTCAATATTGAAAGGCGTAAGAAGCTGCTATATGAGCTTTTTAGAAATGATATTAAAAACATTTTTTCAGGATGCAGTGTTGAAGTATTTAATGTTTAGGTGAACCACTGGAGCAGTATTTCAAATATCCTATCCTAAAATAGTCCAACTTTGAAAACACTTAATGAAAAAAACATTACTAAATGTATTATGGACATCCAACATCGACTAACATGTCAACAAAAATCCAAAGTGCATATCTATAGCTTAAATCACTACAACACATGTGCTTAGAGGTTGTTTCTTTGTTCTTCTTATAGAAAAGAGAAGTTACTAAGTGTTAGCAGGGGCTGTCCAGGTGTTATCTGTGACCGTCTGGTTTCCGCCATGGTGGAAGACATTGGCCCAATCGCAATGTCCACACTCACGGTCCCAGACATTGAGGCAAGCTCCCACAAAATCTGTGGGGATTTAGGGTTGTCGACCTGTCAAATCATGAAGTGCTTGAGGGCTCTCTCACAGACATTTTGTGAGGTTTGATTATTTTTCTTATCCCACCAGGTTAAAATAGTTTTGATGCCAGGGTTCACATACAAATAATATACAGAAGACAACAACACAATTAAAACACAGATCGACAATGTTCAACAAATATTAGGAGTGGAAGACCAGCTTGTGCTGGTATGCAATAACGTTAGGGATGTAGGAGACACGGAGCCTCTTACTGCTACAGACAGAAGCCCTGAAATGCAGACCTGAAGGCAGTAGCTCAAACTCCCTCAGGAGTAGATGGTCATGGCAATCCAATATAGCATTAGCCCTCCTACGGACCTCCCTATTATAAATGTCCAAAAGCTTGGCACAACTGCCCCCTGAGATCTTACTGGGTAGTTTAACAAGACTTCACAATCTGTTGTTATCGGACACATTTAAATTTCCTAATTTATACAAAAACAAAAACCCCTAACCCTAACAGATTCAAATAAAACTTCTATAAAGTCATCATGTAACGACGGGTCGCCGTTACCAGCTAACCAGCAGAGTTATGTCAGGTTTCGGGCAAGGAGGGAGGACTCAGATGCAGGGCAGAGGCAGTAAAAACAGGCTTTATTTCAAAATTTAAAAAAGAACAAATAAAAGGCCCCTCCATAGGGAGGAAAAACAAGGCTACGGGCTACAAACATAAAACATAAGACACAAAATACCAACTTGCTAAGGCTATGGACTGTGGCTCGAGGCTCTGGACCTGACAAAGGACGAAATTTGGCACAAGACATGGGGATACGCAGACTTAAATACACAGAGGGATAATGAGCAACAGGTGACAACAATCAGGGATCCGGCATGACATCAGACCAGGAAACACATTAGGAACGGCAAGTGACCTGAAACAAGAGGGGAGTTATTTTCAAAATAAAACAGGAAATGACAAGACAGGAGTAATTGTCTTATGTATTTCCGTAATGTCACAGACAGAGGAAAGGAACACACATTATATGTTGATATTGTCTTTATTAATTGTTTATATATTGCAGAGGGTTCACGGCGGAGGGTGCACGATGTGGATGTCTGCCCATGTTGGGTCGGAGTTGCACTGTAAACATGCACAAAAGAGGGATTGGTGACCTGAGAGTAGCAGCTGTAGTGTTAACACACTAAAATAAAAATAACTGTTTGAAAAACAGTTTGTTGTCAAGAACATTAGCAAATATTGTAGCTATCCACAAGATTGATATCAGCACCATTGTTAACAGTAGGCAGGGTGCATTCTTGGGACCTTCTGTGTGTCTTTGGATTTTGACACATTTAAATGGAGGAAAGCCACACAGGCATCCACCACCAATTCATGATCCTGTAGCTCCCCTCCAAGAAGGCTCACAATAACCGTGTTGTCAGCAAACTTCAAAATGTGTCTGATCATATAGTTGCTGTGACACTCATTAGTGTAAAAGATGTGAAGAAGGGGGGAGAGAGAGCAGCCCTTGAGGGAACCAGTAGATGAATAGATCCAGTTAAAGAGAGCACCGTTAACTCTCACACACTGTGACCTTTCATTTAAATCATTCATTATCCAACCAATCAGGTTGGGATCGAGTTTAAAATGACAAATTAGTCTCTCTTCAGGCAGGTATGGTTGGATGGTATTAAAAACTGAAGAAAAGTCAATGAATATGAGTCTAGCATGTGTCTTGGGGCCCTCCAGATGAACATAACATGTTACAATGTAGCATCAGCATTCTCCACATCTCTACCTGACATTTTACCAACACATTATAGTGTTGAGACACCCACGGCGTGTGAAGGAGAGGTACCGCAGATCTTTCCTTCCTGTAGCAGTCAGACTCTACAATTAGCACTGCTCTCACTGCACACATGCACACACTGCTAACACACTGTTGTACATAGTCTATTGTTTTTGTATTTTATTATTGTATGTTTTATTTTGCACTGCTATTAATGGTTTTATTATTTGCATTATTCCCGTTTGCTGTTGTCCACCACTGTGGGACTAATAAAGGATTCTCTTATCTTATTTTAAACACTGGGATACTAGGGAAAGGCTGAAGGCATAATAAAGGTCAACAATGCAGACAGCACATGGGTTTTTAGTCTGGAATATTAAATAAACAAAGAAACATTAAAGTCCCAGTCGGCAACATTTTTTTGATCATATTCACCGAAGCCGACACTATGCTCCGATGGAACAACATAAATCATCTGGTTTTAAAAAAATACATGTAGAGCCTGTTTTTTGTTTTGACAGAGCCCGGATCATCCTGTCCAATCAGCATAAGGAAAAAAAGAAAGATTGTGACAGTCCTGTGCTTGAAATGAATGCAAGTTAGTGAACAAAGACGAAAAAGTCTTGTTGAAATGCTTGAGGTTGAACACCAGATGGGCAGGACAAAATATGATAAATTAACTATTTTTAGAAGAGATGTCCTGTTTGTTTTGCCCCAATTCCTATCCAAGTTTAATATTGGGAATCCGCTGAGACTGAATCCAATCCAATACTGAAAACTCTGTTGGAGTTGTAGGATGCAGTGATGCTTCTTTGGCTTCATAAAGAATCTTTGAAGGAGCAGTACAAACCAGACAACAGCCAAGTTTTATTTTGGTCTGTAAACCAGTGAGTCAGAGAAGCAATGTTTGTTAGTCACAGACTAATGTCTGAAAGTACCTTACCAGGGGCCAGTACCTTATATCGGCCATACTGAGCACTTTATTTTACTGCTAACACTTTTGTACACTAACATTAGTAAAGGCAGAATTAAAACCACAATGAAGAAAAGGCTTTATGACAATTAAAATTCCTGCCGTATTCACCAAAGGGAAAGATCTAAACAATGCCTCTACAAATTGTGACAAATGCAAGATTAAGATTGAAATACAACTGTTTGAATGAAACGCCAACCTTTAATTAAGTTTCACTCTGAAAAAGGCAGAAGTACAGTGCATTGTTTTCTTTAAATGGCTGGATTACATTCCTGAACAAAACCCTTGGAGTGTTCCTTTGTCCCTGTGTCATGCCTGAACAGAGGCGTGCCAGGTAAAGAAACAAGGCAGTGTGTGGTACAACAGAAGCAATTCTTGGCTCTGTTATCACAAAAGCTCTTGATCCTCTTTTCAGCGGTGGGCTGGGAGCTTTAGACGGTTCCTCTATTTTAGCGACAACAGACAAAGTGTTGGAAGTGCAGCCAAACATTCCCCAGCTGTCACTTCGCCACGCAGATGATGGCCTTGTTTTCTGTTCCCACGTGTCTCGCAGAAATCTGACACATGCTCGTCTCTCCCCTGTCGTTTCCTTTTCTCCTCCCTCCTCCTGCTCCTCTCTTCCTGTCCTCTCCTTACCCCTCTATTGTGTTGACTTCCCTCCTCTAAGCTCTTCGTCCTCTTCCCTCTTTTTGTCACAAGATTTTTTTTCCTGAAAGGTATGAGATGAATTTGCCTCCGTAAAAAAACTCATGTTAACCCATTTTTCATCAGTAGGTGGCAGTACCATCTCGTAATGTATTTTGGGAACAGAATGAATGTGCAGGGTGCTGATCTTAAATCCCTCTCATCATCACTCTTCACTGTCTCACTATTCCTTAAATTCCTGTAACAGGTTGGTAGCCACACAACCACTCTAAATGATGTGCTGAAAGGATAATGATGTTCTGTTGTCAAGAACGATTAAACGGAACTGGAATGTCGTGTGGCAGAAAATACCATTTCTGAATCCTTAGTGATAATGAAATAATCTCATGGATCCCGTTTTATAATGTTTCATTTTTAAAATAGAGTCATGTTCTATTGCTTGAATTTGGAGTAAAGTAGGGACAATAATTTTACATAGCAACCAGCATCAGTTTTCTTGGAAGCTCCACTTTTAGCTTCTCAGTTTTTTTTTGGCTGCCTGCCAAGCAGCAAACAGCAGACAGACAGTGAGAGAGCTGGTGAGGAAAGGAACATCAAGCAGGTTGAGAGACATAATTTTCTCAGGTTTTGGTGGAGAATGAACCAAAGCTAAAAGAAGGGTGAATAGTGGACTCATTGCCTGGATCCAGACCTTTGAATCCACCCATTCCACCAAGTTAGAGTTGACTGATGAGTCTGGTATTATGACATTAAACAGGAATTGAGTGCATGAGCGCTGTGGACAGAGTAACAATTAGCCAATCAGTGCTGGGGTGGAACAAACGCTGTTGTCAATTATTTCAAGCTGTGCATACCTGTGAAAACGAGGGTCTCCTTTTCCCAGAGCCTACCGTGTTTCCTTGAAGTTCACACGCAGATCGTCACAAAAGCCACACTACTAGTCCAAACACAACAGTCAACTCACATTCTTCCGGTCTGTTTGCATACTGGTACGTGTGGAAACACGTGCTACTTCGGAGCCAGTTCCTTATTCGCTGTCCTGGGATGGTGGAATGGGGTTTGCGAAGGGCGGGGGTTATGAGAATTCAGTGTCATTTGTTATTGCTGATGTGATGTTTTTATATTACAAGGTTTGTAGGGGGGAAATATAGGATGTTTAGTAATTATAATGTATAATGGAAAATATAATTCTGTATGGCTACGATTGTGCAATGTGGTATGGTGCTTACCTCTCCTAGTGGGCTCTCCCAATAAGGGAGAGGGTAGGCCTACTTAAGGCTAAGGAGGGGAATAGCCTCTGGTGCGTCAGCTTGTGGAGAGGCTGTCCCCCCCCCCATTGAGAACAAAATTGAGTTTGGTATTGCCTATGAATGGCCGGTTTGTTTCTTTTGTCATTTCTATTTTGTTTATTTTTGATCTTTTGTTATAATTTTTGCACCTTGCACCTGCAAAATAAACTGCATAATTTTTTTCACTTGAATTCCCTGAGCTGCCTCCTGCTTCCTGCATTTCTTCTCCATTTTTACCTCCTGGACCTTCCGTCCCGTATTTGAGTTGGGGGTGCCATACTTCTTTCTCACAATACCCTTCATAGAGATTGGTGAAGGCTTCCTATATGTTTTAAGACAGTCTAGCCAGGATTCTTCCAGTTTGATGGAGCATCAGTTTATTTCAAGATTCCTCAATTTTTGTTTAAGTTTGTACATTTGGGAGTCAAACCATGGAGCTAACTTACTTTGTTTCATTGTTTTTATTTTTTAGGGGAGCAACAGAGTCGAGAGTTGTTCACAGTAAATGGATGGGCAGCTGATGAAGAGAGTCCAGGATGGGGGTGATGTGGTCATATTGATTTGGGTCAAATCCTTGCTGCTGTTGAAGGCAGAAAAGTATGCAGAGAACTACAATGGCCTTCTGGTAAGCCTTAGTAAAAGCAAAAGGTTTGGTTGCCTGCTCCCTATGTCGATATGAAGATCACATTAATTCTTATTTGTAAGGAAATTATTCACTAAAGAAAACATAGCTACGATTATTATATTCCATTTCTGCTTATAGATAACCCAAAATGCTCCATGCTGGCCCTTTTAAGAGGCATCTGTTTTCCATGATGTTGACACCAGAGAGTTGAAAACATTGTGTGCTCCATCAATGAAGTGATTTTTTGTCATCAGTTCACACAAATGATAAGAAGCTTGATGCATATTCACATTTTTTATATTTTTCAGTGAAAGATCTTTCTGCATTCTATTATCTATCATGAATTTTCATCATTGTCTTATGAGCAGCCACAGATGGATGATCTGCTGTCATATTCTACAAGGTCACTTGTCCAGAAACATACACTGACAAAAAAATAAAAAGTACACACACACACACACAAATACATATTTTCCAGGTTACCTAAGAGGACTCTAATACAGCTGTGCTCATGCATAAACGCCTTGTTTGTGTGTGAATGTCCATCTGTATGCTGCCATATACTGTGTGATGCATGACACTATTAGCGGTCTTGTTGGCTGTGTGCATGAGTGTGTGACTGACCTTCACAACACGCATCCAATGATAATGATGATGATAATGAAATATGTTTAAATATAAACAATCTCATGATTAAACATATTTCCCCCCCCCAAAAAAAGTTTTGTGGATCTCTGAATCTCCGAATGTTTGTCTTGCAGTTGTGCAGTAACATCCACCAGTTATAGTTTAAAATGATAAGTCTCTAAAACAGCACAGACATGGCTTATCTCTGTACTTTACTCAATTTAATAACACCCTCACACCATCTTAGGAGTCTGCATTAAACAGGTACAATTTATGATCGCAGTTTTTCTCGAGGCATTTTTATGTTGCCGTGTCCGTGTGTCTCATTCTTGTGAACAAGATATCTCCGGAATCCCTGGAGGGAATATCTTTAAATTTTACACAAACATCCACTCGGATTCAAGGATGATCTGATCCGCTTTGATTGTCAAAAGGTCACTGTGACATCACAAAACACGTGTTTTTACACGTGAATGTAAACTGCAACTTGACTTATTGGTGGTGTACAACTGTAAGATGGTAATTCTCACCTACAATAGAGCTTGTCAGCCTGCTCAGTGTCCGAGACATTGAGTGGCCTGTCAGTCCTTTTCCTTTAACCAGATGTTGGCTGTGGTGTGCAATTTTTCTTTTTTTTTCTTTTTCATTATAACCTGAAGAGAAGACAAAAACGATATACTTGCTGGAAAACTCTCTCTGTCTCCCCATCTCTGCACTTTTACTTCAATTTGACTGTCACTCTCTCTATATATATATTTTATCTTTGTCACTACTCGTTGAGAAACAAAAAGAGAAAAGGGCTGCGAGTGAGACACTTTTCAGGCACAGAGGTGGCGGACACACAGTCATGGCAAGCATCTGCAACCACGAAGCACCACTAATTTACTATTATGTCATTCTAATCATCCGTCCCACCAGCACTGTGTAAAAAATACCAAGCTTGGCACACTAACAGTAGTTATTAGCAGTAACATTCTTGCCATTTTGCATCGTCTTTATAACCCAAATAGTAAACTTGTTAGTGCTTTAATCCCTACAGTAGCATTTATGAACAGAAATGTTGTGATGAAATTAATGAATTGTATCATTTTTCATAAAATCATGCATCATTTGCTGAGATATTTTCATTTATAGCAACAAATAGCTCAGTAAATTGCAGTGGGGTGATGATGGGGTCAGAAGATAACAGCTTTTAATGCAATTACACAGTTTATTTTATGCAGTTTATCTGTTAGTATTCAGTTGCTCTCCAGTGTCATCTGTGCGCTCGTTATCAGTTTTGATGTAGCTATTTGTGATGATATAGATTTCAACTCTCCTTCAAAGTAGGGAGACTCAATCCTTTAAGTCTTGGGGACATGAACACAATGCTGTTATTTTCTGTTCTTTTTAGGGACAGCCAACATGTTCTGTGTAGCTCTTCAATTTGATCATTGCTAAGATGAAGACAGTGAAGTTGCGTAAAAAAAGAACAGCAAGTCCAAAAGGCCAAAAGGCATTTCTCATTGCCTTCTTGCTACTGCTGAAGTGTCTTAAACCTCATCAGGGGGCGACTCCTTTGGTTGCAAATTGTATAGAAGATTGTATAGCTGATTGTATAGAAGTCTATGAGAAAATGACCCTACTTCTCACTTGATTTATTATCTCAGTAATCATTGTGAACATGAGTTTACGGTCTAGTTTCAGTAGCCTACAGCATGATGCTTGTTTAATTTAATCAAGACTGTAGTTCACAAACCACATAGAATGTCATGTCTCACTCTATGTTGTAGTTTTTGTCGCTGTCTGTTGTTTTGGTGTATTCACCTTTCCTCTCATTTCAGATCCTCTCTCTCTGCCCTTTTGGTTTCTCCTCCCTCAGTGATTGACTTCCCCCGCCCTGATTACCTTCACCTGGTTCCCATTACCTCCCCTCTGTGCATTTATAGTCCCTGTGTTTTCCCTGCCCGTTGCCAGTTCGTCTTTTGTCCCCGTACTAAGCGTTCCAGCATTTTCCTCAGAGTTCCTAGTGTTTGACGGTTTTTGACTTCTGCCTGTTTTCCCTCGACCCTGTCTCTGCCTAACCCCTGCCGGATTTGTTTGCCTCCGCTGACTGACCTCCTGTGTACCGAACCTGTTTTGAGTAAAGACTTTACTACTTCATCCGTGCTGTGTCTAGTCGTGCTTTTGAGTCCATACAACTGTCGTCACCCAGTCGTGATAGTACGAACTGGCCAAAACATGGACTCAGCCGACCCTGATACAGTGCGCGCTGCGCTTCGATCTCAAGGAAGTCGGATCCACAACCAGGAGGAGCGACTTACCTCAGTTGTCCAGGAGATCCAGGGGATTTCCAGTCAACAGCAAGGCTTCCAGTCCTCCGTCTGTGAGCAGCTCCGGGTCTTGGGGGAACGGATTCAGCAGCTGACCCTCCAGGTGGGGAATCAGGGTGCCGCTGCCCCTGCTCTGACAGCCGCTCCGGCCATCATTCCGGCACCTCAGCCCGCTCCGCATCTCGCTGCTGTTCCGGCCCCTCACCTTTCCAGCCCAGCGAGGTTTTCTGGGGACTCCGGAGGTTGCCGCTCCTTCCTGGTTCAGTGTGGGCTGCATTTCAAGCTGCAAGCTTCTTCGTTCCCGACTGACCGCGCCAAGGTGTCGTTTATCATCACTCACCTCTCCGGCAGAGCCGAGGCGTGGGCCACGGCGGAATGGGCGAGAGAGTCTCCTGTCTGCAACTCGCTGAACGATTTTAAGGACACACTCTTCAAGATCTTCGACCAAACCACCCCTGGCCGAGAGGCGGCCAGAGCGCTCATGGGGCTCCGTCAAGGCAGACGCCGGGTCGCGGATTACGCCATTGAATTCCGCACGCTGGCGGTAGACAGTGGCTGGAATCCCTCCGCTCTGTGTGATGCTTTTCTCCATGGTCTGGAAGACCTGCTCAAAGACCAGTTGGCTCCGCTAGAGCTTCCTGAGGACCTTGACTCTTTAATCTCACTCTCTATTAAGATAGATAAACGTCTTTTTGAGAGGGAGAGAGACAGATCTAGCTCGGCTGTTTTCCCGCCCGGCCACAGGGGGCAGTCCGCAGCGGTCTCTTCTTCGTGGCGTTCTCCTCGTTTCCTCCCGGTGAACAGCTCGTCAGCGCCCCCTGTTGTCTCGGAGGAGCCCATGCAGCTTGGAAGGACGAGACTCGAACCTGAGGAGAGACGTCGTCGTTGGCAAGAGGGTCGCTGCATTTACTGTTCTCAGCTGGGTCACTTCATCGCCTCATGTCCAGTAAAAGACCGGGCTCACCCGTGATAAAGAGGGCACTGGTGAGCCGTACATTTTCCTCTGCTACCTTCTCTCGCCGCCTGGTTCAGGCTAAACTGGTGTGTCCGTCCCAGACGTCCTGTCATCCTGTGCTGGTGGACTCCGGGGCTGATGAAAACTTTATGGACTGGCAATTGGCTAAGAGACTTAGACTGAGCCTGTTGCCCCTGCCCAAGCCTCTGGAGGCCAGCGCCTTAGATGGAAGGTTATTATGCAAGGTAACTCACCGCACTCAGCCCATCAGGCTCATCATGGCTAAAGGACATACTGAATCTCTGAGCTTCCACCTCTTTGACTCTCCCTCTCATCCGCTCCTGCTGGGTCTTCCCTGGCTCTCCAGACACAACCCACAGATCAACTGATCGTCTGGAGAGATTTTGGGTTGGAGTGGGGATTGCTCACCTGCCTGCTTCTCATCAGAGCGGGTTCCGGCTCCAACGACTCCTGTGGTTCCTGAGCCTGCTGCTGTTCCCGTGTCTCCTGCTTCCTCGTCTCCTCCGGCGTCATCCGACGCGGATTTCCCGGACCTCTCTGGTGTCCCTGCATGCTACCTGGATCTAAAGGAGGTTTTCAACAAGGGCCGAGCTACTTCTCTGCCCCCCCACCGGCCATACGACTGCTGCATCGATCTGCTTCCCGGGTCTTCTCCTCCCAGAGGTCGTCTCTATTCACTGTCTGCTCCAGATAGGGAAGCGATGCAGACATATATCACTTCATCCCTGAAGGCTGGGATCATCCGGCCGTCTTCCTCTCCTGCTGGAGCAGGTTTTTTCTTTGTGGACAAGAAGGATAAGACTCTCCGTCCCTGCATAGACTACAGAGGCCTGAACAACATCACCATTCGTAACAGGTACCCCCTTCCTCTTATTTCATCTGCATTTGAACTGTTACAAGATGCCAAGATTTTTACTAAGCTAGATCTTCGTAATGCTTATCATCTGGTGAGAATAAGAGAGGGGGATGAGTGGAAGACTGCCTTTAACACTCCCAGTGGACATTATGAATATCTGGTGATGCCGTTTGGACTAACTAATGCTCCAGCTGTGTTCCAGGCCCTGGTAAACGACGTCCTCCGGGATATGCTGGATCAGTTTGTTTTTGTGTATTTGGACGACATTCTCATCTACTCGCCTGATGAGCAGACTCACATTCAGCATGTGCGTCAGGTGTTGCAGCGCCTCCTCGACCATCAGCTGTTTGTGAAAGCTGAGAAATGTGAGTTTCATGTCCCCTCTGTTTCTTTTTTGGGGTTTGTGGTTTCTGGTTACAGCATCCAGATGGACCCCGCCAAAGTCAGTGCTGTTGTGAATTGGCCTACACCCACTAGCCGCAAGCTAGTCCAACGATTCCTGGGGTTTGCTAACTTTTACAGGCGATTTATTCGCAAGTTCAGTGCCATTGCTGCCCCTCTGCATGCCTTAACCTCTCCCCAGGTCAAGTTCCAGTGGAGCCCCGAGGCTGATTTTGCCTTCCAGAAGCTGAGAGAGAGCTTCACCTCTGCACCCATCCTCACACTACCCGACCCAAGTCGTCAGTTCGTGGTGGAGGTGGATGCGTCTGATCTGGGTATCGGGGCGGTTCTGTCTCAGCGGTCACAAACGGACAACAAGCTTCACCCATGCGCCTTCATTTCCAGGAAACTCTCGTCAGCTGAAAAGAACTATGATGTTGGCAACAAGGAGCTCTTGGCAGTTAAGGTGGCACTGGAAGAGTGGCGCCACTGGCTGGAAGGAGCGGAGCACCCATTCCTGGTGTGGACGGACCACAAGAACCTGGAGTACATTCGGTCCGCTAAGCGACTCAACTCCAGGCAAGCCAGGTGGGCACTTTTTTTTAACCGTTTTGATTTTTCTCTATCCTACCGTCCTGGCTCTAAGAATGGTAAGCCTGATGCTCTGTCCCGCCTGTTTGACCCGGATCCAACGCCTAGGTCCCCAAGCTACATCCTGCCCCCTTCCTGCATGGTTGGGGCAGTCACATGGGGAATTGAGGAGAGGGTCAGACAGGCAAATCTTAACTCTCACATACCGGATGGTTGCCCCCAGAACCGGTTGTTTGTTCCTGACTCTCTTCGTTCTCAGGTGATCCACTGGGCTCACACTTCCCTCCTGTCCTGCCATCCTGGTGTTAAGAGAACATGCTTCGTGATCAAGCAGCGTTTCTGGTGGCCTGCCATGGAAAAGGAGGTGGGCGAGTATGTGGCCGCTTGTCCAGTGTGTGCCAGGAATAAGGTCTCCCATCGGCCTCCACCGGGTCTCCTTTGCCCTCTCCCGGTGCCCCACCGTCCCTGGTCTGACATCTCCCTGGACTTCGTCACAGGATTGCCTCCCTCCAAAGGTAACACCACCATTCTCACGGTGGTGGACAGATTTTCGAAGATGGTCCATTTTGTCCCCCTTCCCAAGTTGCCCTCTGCCAAGGAGACGGCGGAGGTATTGCTGCTGCATGTATTTCGTTTACATGGTTTTCCTAAGGATGTGGTGTCAGATCGGGGGCCACAGTTTGCTTCACGGTTTTGGAAGGCCTTCTGTTCTCTCCTGGGCGCCACGGTCAGCCTCACCTCCGGATACCATCCCCAGTCCAACGGCCAGACCGAGCGTCTTAACCAGGAGTTGGAGACTGGACTACGTTGCCTTGTCTCCCAGAACCCTGCTACATGGAGCAAGCACCTCATTTGGGTTGAGTATGCCCACAACACTCTGCCATGTTCTGCCTCTGGTCTCTCCCCCTTCCAGTGTGCCTACGGTTATCAACCGCCATTGTTTCCAGCCCTGGAGGAAGAGGTTAACGTCCCTTCGGCCCAGGCCTTCATCCGTCGATGCCGCCGGATATGGAATGGGGCTCGTCAGGTCCTGCTACGAAGCTCGGCCCGGACCAAGAGAGCAGCTGATCGTCGGAGGATCCCAGCTCCGTCCTATAGACCTGGGCAGAAGGTGTGGCTGTCCTCCAAGGATCTCCCCTTGCGAGTGGAATCCCGCAAGTTGGCTCCTCGCTTTGTGGGTCCTTTCCCCATCTCCCAGGTGGTCAACCCGGCAGCTGTGCGCCTCAGGCTTCCCAGGTCCCTGAGAGTGCATCCCACATTTCATGTGGCCCGGGTCAAGCCGGTGGAGGAGAGTTCTCTGGTCCCAGCCTCCAGGCCCCCACCACCCCCCCGGTTCATCGATGGTGGCCCGGTATATACGGTGAAGCGACTGCTGGCTGTTCGTCGACGTGGTCGTGGTCGCCAGTACCTGGTGGACTGGGAGGGATACGGTCCTGAGGAGAGGTCCTGGGTTCCCTCAAGTAACATTGTGGACCCCACTCTCATCCAGGACTTCCTGCGCCGTCATCCTGAGCAGCCTGGGACGTCAGGTGCCGTCCCTAAAGGGGGGGGTACTGTCATGTCTCACTCTATGTTGTAGTTTTTGTCTCTGTCTGTTGTTTTGGTGTATTCACCTTTCCTCTCATTTCAGATCCTCTCTCTCCGCCCTTTTGGTTTCTCCTCCCTCAGTGATTGACTTCCCCCGCCCTGATTACCTTCACCTGGTTCCCATTACCTCCCCTCTGTGCATTTATAGTCCCTGTGTTTTCCCTGCCCGTTGCCAGTTCGTCTTTTGTCCCCGTACTAAGCGTTCCAGCATTTTCCTCAGAGTTCCTAGTGTTTGACGGTTTTTGACTTCTGCCTGTTTTCCCTCGACCCTGTCTCTGCCTAACCCCTGCCGGATTTGTTTGCCTCCGCTGACTGACCTCCTGTGTACCGAACCTGTTTTGAGTAAAGACTTTACTACTTCATCCGTGCTGTGTCTAGTCGTGCTTTTGAGTCCATACAACTGTCGTCACCCAGTCGTGATATAGAAGTTGGTAGAACAGAAGGAAGTAACTGTTGCCAGAGCCTCATCCCACTCCTCCGTTCTCATTCTCCTCGACCTATCTGCTGCATTCGACACAATCAACCACCAAATCCTCCTCTCCACTCTGGCTGAACTTGCCATAACTGACTCTGCTCTCACCTGGTTTACATCATACCTGACAAATCGCACCTTTCAGGTCACATGGAATGGCTCCATGTCCAAAGCCTGTTCTCTGGACACGGGTGTCCCTCAAGGCTAAGTATTAGGACCGCTTCTGTTCTCACTATACACCAGATCACTAGGTTCTGTTATCACATCGCATGGATTCTCCAACCATTGCTACGCAGATGACACCCAGCTGTTCCTCTTTTTTCCCCCGTCCTCTGACACTCACATAGCAACTCGCACCTCAAACTGTCTGGCTGTCATCTCTGTCTGGACAACTGCACATCACCTCAAGCTTACAGTATTGCCGTCGTCAACTGCGAGGAACCTGGGTGTAATCCTCGATGACCAACTATCCTGCACCCCCAACATCACTGCTGTGGCCCGATCCTGCAGATTTGCCCTCTACAATATCCGCAGGATTCGGACCTTCCTCACAAAGGATGCAACGCAACTCCTGGTCCAAGCACTGGTCATCTCCCGCCTTGACTACTGCAACTCTCTCCTGGCCGGACTCCCGGCCTCTGCGATTAAACCATTGCAGCGTATCCAGAACGCTGCAGCACGCCTTATCTTCAATCTACCCAAATTCTCCCATGTGACCCCCCTCCTCCGTGACCTCCACTGGCTCCCTGTTGCAGCACGCATCCAATTCAAAACAATGGCACTGGCCTTCAGGGCCATCAATGGAACGGCACCCGTCTACCTTCAAACACTGGTCAAACCTCATGCCCCGAAGCTAGCACTTCGCTCCTCTACTTCAGCTGGCCGGCTGGTACCACCATCGCTGAAATCAAACAAATGTCACTCAGCAAAGTCCAGACTCTTCTCTGGTGCCTCAGTGGTGGAACGAACTCCCGACTAATGTCAGGACAGCAGAGTCATTTGCCATCTTCCGAAAAAGGCTCAAGACTCACCTGTTCAGACTTCACCTCGACTCTGCATAGCATGACCCACTTACACCCCCCCCCCCAAAAAACAAACAAACAAAAAAAAAACCTTACCTATAGCACTCTGATCAAAGCACTGTTGCTTTTGAAGTACTACTTTACTCAGATGAGGACCTAACACTTGTTCTATTTTTAGTCTTACTTTATCCGCAATGACACGTTGTGGTTTCTTTGTTTCCTTCTTTTGACAAATGTACTTATTGTAAGTCGCTTTGGACAAAAGCGTCTGCTAAATGACCTAAATGTAAATTTTTCCAGTGTTTGTACTTGATATGGACAATGATTCGCCCTGACATCATACCTACAGTAAGATGAGGCGATAGTCATTAGCAAGACCATAAGACGAAGTCTGTCAAAAAGTGTTTTAAAATGACTGCTTACCTCTACTGCTTTAACTCTGGTTCCTGCTGTTTGAATAATAAATTGTGCCATGTAAAGCTTCAAATCCAAACAAAGCTGCAATTATAATTGATCCAATAAATGACCAATGACAAGAACACTGAGTCAGAAAGTGGGTTTCCATCTTGTCACTCCTTGTAGGTTACCAGGGATTCATTATGCCAATTTGAATTCCCAGATTGGTCTACTACTTGAATTTTTTAACTACAGCCTTAAGTGACTGCTAAGATTAAGATGTTAAGCCCGGAGAGCAATCTGTTTTTTTCATTCAAGCCTTAATATCTGAAACAGTTTTTGTAAGACAGAGACATATTGGAGAACGACAGGAGAAACATTCAGACTTAGTGAGAGAGATGATGTACAGTAATGCTACCAGGCAGACTCAAACCTGCAATGTCAGGAGTACAAGGAACATGGGACCAATCTGCCTGAAGGTTTATGCTTCTTCTTAATTTCAAAGTCTTTAAAATTTGTTTAGTTTTTTTTCCCCTGAAAGTTACAGCTGCAGGGGTTACTATCATTCTTAGCAGAGAACACATTTCTATTTCAGTTAGTTATGACATTTCTGCTTCTTCAGATTGCATGAAATCTAGAGTGGAAGCTGTAAACAATCTTTGGGAGTTTTGGTTGCAAAATAGTGTTGAAGTCAAAAAGATTATTTAAAAATGCAAATATGTCAAACACATGCATGAAACATGGCAGCTTTGTTTAGCTATGCTATCAATCCCATGTTAACACAAGTGAACTTGCATTAGGGAACTTCACACTGACAGGATTTCTTCCAAGTATCAATCTCACCACCTGATTTTTCTTTTTTTCTCTGTCTGCCCATATTACATGAATAACTTACTTTCATGTGTTGTGAACATGTGTACTTTATCTACAATGATTAATCAATGCCTCCATATACAGCTACTGTGGACCGGTGAAGTATAACTCAATTAATCAAAAAAAACAAAACAAGCAATGCTATGTACTTCTATTTTATACCTCAGTAGCCCAAGAACCATTCTTTTGTGTTGAGTCAGAATGCAATGGTACAATTAAAAATCATCTGCATAAAAATGTTCAATACCATTGATATTGATACCTTTAACGTTGATGTTTCTTGTATTTGGCACTACAGGTTCAATGCAAACAGCAGCAGCGATGAGGAATGACTCTGTTTACAGTGATGTCATACTTCTAATATGACTATTGGATTAATGATAGGTCAGAAGTGATACATGAACCATGGTAACCTTCCTGTCCAACCATAATAACAACCATAGCCCCCACCGTCCGGTTTCCCCTTGGGTAAACACTGTTAGCTCTGTCAGTACTATTGTAATTCTTTGCACCGTTAGCACTGTTAGCATTGTTAGCACTGTCAGCTGCAAGTTAACGACTCAGTAGTATCCATTTCGCGAGCTATGTGGGGGGAATAAATGCTCGGACTTCTGTAGAAGAATTCTACAGAAGAAGAAAATAATAAATAAAAAATAAATTTTGTCTGTCCACCCTTGACAACATCATCTATAATTGTAGCTTGGCTTCAACTGCTGTTCTGCCTTCACTCAAATATTTTATTATGAGTTTATATTTCTGTGTCATGGTCTTAAATGGAGGGTTTTGCCATGCCATATTTTCAACATCCCCCAAGTGGTTTCTGTCCATGGAGACGATTTGGATTTTAATAATTAACCTGAGCTTCTGCTTCTCACAAAGCCATCCAACAAATAGGTTAGGGCTCTATGCCCATGAGAGTTAATGCCTAGAGAAAGTTGAAACCAAATTACTGAGCTGAGTTTTGATAGGTCTCTTATGTACAACCAGCAATCTAAAGCATGCACACCTTGAGGGAGTTTCAACTTTAAAAATATCATCACAGAACTGCCTGCTTCAATTCTGATGTAGCAGAACTGCCATAGAAAATCATCTTTATTTAAAGATCCACTGCAGGAAATGACAGGAATGATCGCAGCGAGGAGCACTGATGTGAATGTGCGATGACAGGAATCTGTTATGAGGCAGATTCTTGCTGCCAAGTCAGGAGGAGTTTGTGATTTGAGGACTTGAAGACACGTGGAAAGTTATTATACTTCTTGATTTCAGAACCTTTCAAAGATCAGCTATAGCTTGATAACGTACATGTATTATGCATCACCATTCACAAACAAGAGTTGCATACATTTTCCTTTTCTACTGAATTTTATTATACAAAAATACCAGCCTTGTCAGTCTTGGATTGTTAAGATGCCAATAAGATTTTCTATTCGTCTTTTCTATTACAGTTAACCTTTAGTTTGTTTCAGGAAACACTCAAGGAACAATGCTGATATGTAATTTGTGAGTCCTGAAAATCTTTATGGCACGATTTTGAACCTGCCTGTGGACCGTGTGACACATCAAATACACGCACGACTGCCTTGTAGGTTAATTCAATGTAAAGAAAGCAGCAACAATTTTCTATTTATGTTCTTGACTGCAGTATTTTCCTTTATTGTTTCTGTTTTTTTTATTTGTGCGCACTAAACACAAAGGCAAATTCTTTCTATGTGAAAACGTACTTGGCAATGAAGTTGTTTCTGATTCTGAAAACCCCAAATTGTGGAAATTATGATCACATTCATAGGAATCAAAATGGCATTCGGCTGCTGTCAAGATACACCAGGTGAACAAGAAGAAAATGGAAATCACCTTTATTTGCACTCTGCTATGATTCACAATGACACTGTCAACTCTGGTACCTAAAAATTACAATTACCTTGCATTGACAAGATATATATATATTTTTTGTGATCAATTATTTATTGTTTTTTTAACAGACAACTGATAGGGCATGAAAGGAAACACAATCGGTGGGGTAGCATAATGAAACAATGCCTTGTTATCTTCGTTTTACCCCATTAATCCCCTTCCCCCCACCCTCCTCCCGATTGGCATATTGAATTAACAGAGTTGTTCAATCAATCAAAACCAAACAAACAATAATATTAAAAAACAACAACAACGACAACAACAATAACAACAAAAAAGACAAAACAGAACCAACAATATCCCAAAGCACTCACTCATACATCATTCATTCACTCACTCATTCTACCCTAACCCAGAAATTCCATGACCACACACATAGCCAGTATGTCTGTTGCATGCACATCTGTACATGTACATTTTATATGTTTTAGTCAAATAGACAGACCAAAGTACACAAGAAATAGGCAGTTCACTGCACAGCCAGAAAAATAAATAAATAAATAAATAAAAATAAAAAATACAATTCTTACATTAAACTTTCAATTTTTTTTTACCAAGTTTGACCAACAGCTGACATTTTGTGTTTTAGCTGAATGTAATCGTGCAGTGGTAAGCTCTAGCTGTGCAATGTCCTTGTATGAAGAAAGCCATTCCTTGATTGACATTACATGTGGGGGTTTCCAGCGGCAGGCTATCGGCAAGATATATTTTTATACAATTAATGTGTCTGCAAAATGTTCCCAACCAACATTAGATTAGATTTATTTGCACAGGAATACAACGAAATTCAATGCACTCACAAAAAAAAAAAAAAATTGCATCATAAATAGACAATAAATACATTCTTTACATCATCTCATTCACTCAGTACATTCATGTCGTCATACACTATACCATCAACTCAGTGCCATTGTATGCATTAAAACAGTAGTGCAAAATATATATAAAAAAACATTCCTTTTTTGTTAAGCAAAATTATTGTTAATGGTTATGTTTCAGTCTACATAAGCATTTGCAGATTGGCTGATATTTGTGCATCCATACTGTATGAATTGTGAGTAGTGGTTTGATTTTGTTTCTCTCTCCCTCGCTGGACAGGAGCTGATCAAAAGGTGGTGGAGCCCCACTATTGCGCCTAATTGGTTAAATACTGTGTAAAAAATAATTTCTGGGATGAAATTCTCCAGGTGGCATAGTTGAAATCTCACCATTTTTAACTCACCGCTCCTTGCCACATTAGGTTTCCTTTGGAAGACAACATGTTGCCATTCTGGTAATCAAGCCAGTAAACCATGGCATAAAAAAAAAAAAAAAATGCCATGTGTTGAAACTGTACATATGTGTGCCGGACAGATTTCAGGTAAGGTGTGTGTGTTGTGTTCATGTCAGAGATGAGATAAAAACACAGAGACAGACAGCAACAGAACAGGATGGAAGCATCAGTACCTCTGGAATGTGTCCTTCAGCTCTCATGAGTCGACCCGTCTCATCTTTTGATATTTATAAAGAGCTAATTAACATTCACAAAAGACTAAGAATCAGAGTAAAAAGCCATAAGCATGAGTTATCCAAGAAGATCAGCTGTCAGATAGATTAGGAAAAAGACTTTGCTGACACCCAAGTGTTTGTAAACTTTGAGAGCAGTGGTGCCCCTCGGTCCCCTCCTCCGGTGTGATGGCACGTTGTCATTCTCATGTCACCGCCAAGGCGACATTGACGCTGCCAGTTTGTCAGATAAAGTGTAGGACAACTCACTTCAGATAGATATGAAGAAGACAAACAAGATGAAAGAAGATTAAGAGATAAAGAGGGTAGAAAGGTAGCAATAACATGGATGAGCAGCAGGTCTGATTGGTCAATTAGCTTCAGAGGATAATGAGCTATTTGAGGGTCCTGGTTTGTGCATTCAGCCTCACTGTCATGGCTTACCAGGACACACATTTACATTGTCAAGGGGTCCCATTTTTTAAGTTGTGTTTGAACGTCCGGTCATCTGACCATGAACTCAGACTACCTGCAGACTTTCCTCCGAGCTCATCTCCGTTTTTCACTGGACTGTATTTGTCAAGATTCAAGTAAAATACTTGAAACACACTTGGTGGTAGTCAAAATGGCATGTACACCTGCTACATTGAACGGGGACAATGTACTCCTGACTTTACATATGGAAAAGAATACCGTTTGAAATACAATATATGCATTGATTCAATATAACCATGTTTTATGTGTTTTCTCTGTTGAATCTTTCTAGTTTAGACAAGAATTTAATCAAGGAATTCATTGTTTTTTTGATATTTGAAGCATTTAAAACTTGAACAAACAAAAACTAAAATGTTTCAATGATCCAGGGCCTTTTTGAGCATTGTGTTTGCCCAATAGCTCCTTGTTGTATTAGGAGACTGGAAACAGGTTCTGAATGTTCTGGGCTGAGTTGGGGGAGGCTTGTTGCTTTGTTCAGGCTCACATTGATGACCATCCTCACCTGTCACAACGCTGATCCCCCCCAGGGATTGTGATGTCTAGTTCCGGAGTTGAGTTTTTTTTTTTTGTTAGTAACTTGTTTTGCAATGTTAAACCGTCTACGTGCTTCATGTTTGTATTCTCGGTTGCCCTACCTGGGGTCTTGTGGGCCACCTAAGGCCACCTTGTAGAATGTTTTCCACATGAGCTGCCCGACTGATAGTTGTATCGTCTCTGTTGGCATCTCCGGGCAGTTCTGACATGTGCAACCCTACGGCAGTGAACTGGTCTTTGCAGAAATAGGACCTGATGGATTCCTGGTTGTCAAACATCACACCTGGGAAACTGGAGGCAATTATCTCAAGTAGGTCATCTCATTCTGCCTATTTCAGCTAATGGAGCACCTAAAATGAATATATATTACACAGTTTAGGTTTTCAGCTACACAAATTGATTAGTAATGAAACCAATTCTAGCAATTCTAGCAATTTTAGCAAGGCTGCGTAGATGGAGCAGGTAATCTCTGTCCCCTTCAACCATTGCTGCAGGACTGCATCTCTGCTTCATCTTTCACATGGTTTACTTTTTATGCCCCTAGGCCTTACTCTTCCGTGCCCTCTTCCTTGAACCTCAGGACTCTCGATTTCCTTTTTACCTCAATCACTACAGTTTTACATTTCAAATCATACAAAGTTATAATGCAGCATTTAATTTATAAAAGTAACAGCATTACACAGTACGAATACAATAATGGTAAAAAAAATTTGTACTATCAATTGTATGTCCTTGCTCCTCAACATATCTGTACATGACAAAATCTATAATGTGATGTTCTGCACTTCAGCTTTAAGAGGAGGCTGTGATTTAGTAAAACATTTTTTATTGCAGGTCAGTAACAGGCCACCTTTTGTGACTTCCCACTGCTGCCCTGACCTCCACACGTTTTGTTTCTGCCTCTTGTGGTTGGTACTAGTGATGAATGGATGGAATGAATGGAACAGAATGTAGGAGGAACATACAGGAAGATCCTCAGGTAACACAGGGTTGGGCACATTAGGTAGAAGTGAGGCCAGTTTTTAGAGTAACCTGCAATTATTGTTATTTTAACATTTCTGTTAATGTTTTGCAATGTGATATGAAGAATTTTGCAGTAACATGTGTGACAGTGTTTGTTAATATTTACACTTGCACACTTACACCGCAATGTACTTTTTTGTTTAAATTTTGGAAACTCTTGGCTACAACTTATTAGAAACTGAGTAATTGCGTGCCAAAGTAGAATGTATAATTTGAAGATATTGAAAGTCATCATCCTGCATGTGACTCATCCTTCTTTTTTCTAAATACGTGTATAAATTGAGGAGTTGAAGAAAAAAAATAGCAGAATAATTCTTTTTTTTTCAGAGCTGGTTTGTTTCTAACTGGAGAAATGGGATAGAGAGTTGACCTCTTTACTCTAAAGGCTGGAGTGACAACTGTAAATGTCAGTGGTTTCTTTGATGGACAGAACAGCAAATAAAGGAGGCAAAGATGAATCTGGTTTTACATGAGGAGGACAGCCGGACTATCACATGGAATAAACAACAAAATTGCCTTCAAGTTGAATTAGCATTTCTAAGCGCATAGTCTCTGTACTGTATATGTCAGTAGACATAATATTTTCTCTTTCTTGACATTTGCAAAGCTGACTGTTTCCCTTTACCATTACTGATGGAAACACGTCATTTTAAAATGTCATAACACTTAAGAAATATAGAACTGAATAAAGAAAAAGAGATACAGAGAAAGGGATGGGAGTGTAATTGTCTTTCCTGCTCTGTTCTGTCACCCATCTCTTTCTATTTATAGATTGACATTTCACCATCTACAGAACTAGCTGGAACATCACAATGATGGATAGATTGTGTGTGTGTGTGTGTGTGTGTGTGTGTGTGTGAGAGAGAGAGAGAGAGAGAGAGAGAGGAGAGAGAGAGAGAGAGAAGGTCAGTGAGCTGTATCTCTCAGTGTTTGACCACTCTGTTTAGCTGCAGGTTACTCCACCTTGGCCAAGTTAACCTGACATAAACCGAATGAAAGCACCAGAAGACTTTCCCCATTGTTTAGCTTAGATTTGCCCAGTTTAGCCACATAGTTCACCACTTCATGGGATGGAGGGGCAGCTGGATTGCATCGCTTCCTAATGTCATGTGACTCACCTGGTGTTGAGAACGTGGCCTGTTCAATCAGCCAGGCTGTACAATATTACAGATAGCCCAGTGACATAGTGAGCTCAAAGCCTACATTTTTCTTCAAAAAAGTATTCAAACTTCAAAAAACGGGGACCGTGGACATGACTTCACACATTGTCTGGGCAGATGGCACACACTGCCATTTACTCTGGGCATACATAAGGAGCTGGCCACATTTACATCACACTGACAGTCTCAACTGCAGAGATTATAAATGTCCTCACTGCTCAAAATGTCAACATTTTCAGCATGTGTGCCTGGAGACAAACTTTATTTGGAATGAATGGGTTGCCCTCATACGACACAGTATTCAGTTCTCTTACAGAACCAGTCTGGTGGTATTTTTCTCATTGTAACCCAATTCCCAAAAGACCAAAACGAACAATGAATTGCTAAGCACTGTCTATGCAGTAGAGCTCCAGTATGTGAAAAAAATGACCACAAACAAACTTTTACATTTATTTTGACTCAATACCCCCAAAAACATTCTGCTGCACCAAATGGTACCTAGAGGGCCAAATGTGGATTAATCTGCTGCTGAAAGATTAGCCTGTTATCAGTCAACAGTGTAAGTAATGTGTTAGCATGGAACCTAATCACTTTTATGAGTGATGATTCTGCTTTTTAATCGTATTTGTTTCCTTTGCAGGTAACAGTGATTCAGAAAGCGTAAATCCACCCTAAAATTGGGAAGGTCCGATCTAGTCTAGTTCATGTGCTTCAGTTCCTTGCAGAAATGATGTGCATTTTCCTCCTCTCCTTGCTGTCTGTGGCTACTCCCTCTCCTGCTCGGCACTTATGTGAACACACTTGCTTCTCATCAGCCTCATCACTGCTAGTATACAGTTTGTAACTAGTAGGTTAAGTATACTCAGGCCCACTAGTTACCCCACTGTACTGGTGTGGTAAATGCAGTACTTGCTGTATTATTTCGCTGGAAATAAATACCTGCAAGAAACGCACAATCCTCCTCTTTCTGCTACTGGTCGGTGTCCCTTGTCTGCTGCACTGCTGTGCTTGTGTGTCCCGCTTGTAACAGTATCCTCATGCTCTCTCACCAAGGTAACAGCCATTGGCTCGTTAAAAAAAAAAGCTGTAGAGCAGAGACTTTCACTGCTGCTTTGCCCAGACTTGAATATATATTCACTTGAATTATACTTTACTTTACTTACTTTGTACTTATGGCATTGTCTTATATTTGGCCATTGCCTGTTTAAGAGAACAATGGGACTGACATTTCATTTGGTTTAGGTTATTTGACAGGACTGCCACACGTTTGTGTTTTATTTCTTATCAGACAATACTCTTTGGGTGAGCTGCCTATCTACTCACCAGCCTGCCCACTCATTTGTCTTTTACACTCAACCACAGACCCTTGAACCCTCAATCACATCAGAACTTCCTCACAATAAACAATGTCCTGCTTTTACTCTGAGTATTGTCCGCATTTGAGTCCATCTACTGGTTAAATCATAACAAATGATACAAGAGACTTCCACTCTCACTTGCAAAATCTTATTTGACCTGTGAGCTAGCAAAATGTAGAGTACTTACAATAAATCTCTGCTCAACACTAACAGGATCCATGTATTCATACATTTTAATTTATTGTTAAAGCTTAGCCTTACCTGAAACAAACCGTCTCTGAAAACTAAGCCAACGCTGAATTGACTTAACATTGCAATTGCTCTACTGGCCATCAAGGGGGTGACTTCTCTGGTTGCAAAAAAAAGTCTGATGTCATCAAAGTCTGAGACCTTACTTCTCACTTGATTTATTATTTCAGGAAACATTGTAAACATGAGTTTATGGTCTCAATCGCTGGTTTCAAGCATTTTTGTCTCGCATTAGTTTGACCACATGATTAGTTGTATTTCTGGGCTATATGCACCGAAGAGGTGGGGGGTTACCTACATGAAGACAATAGACAATGTTTCATCCAACATTGCTGAAATAACCACTATTGCTGCTTTGTACATGTTGTGAAGGCCCAGAGTCGTCATGTAACTAAACAGAGTCCTGTATAAGTTCATAACATCACCCAGAATTTAATTGAGTTGTATTCACTGTGAATAGCAAGACACACGTAAGAAGAGTAAGAAGTCATGGTTTGTTATGTCTGTACCCCAAGACAATAAACAAATAACTTTTAAAATGCTTGTTTCTTTTAATGCTGAGTGCTATAACACTGTAGCTGCTAAACAAACACTTAATAATAAATAATGAAGTATTGGCATAAATACTGCAGCGACCTTGGTGTTTGTACCATAGAAAATATGTGGTTTATACACATAGATTCCTTTGGTCTCTGTAAGGTACTATGGTAGAGCTCTAGGTGAACATAGACCTACTATGTGTTTTGTCTCTATTTCTCATTCAGTGGTGACAGGAGGAGAATAGTTGGACAGTGGTTGGCTTTCGCATCAGAATGTCATATGTAAATTATTTGCTTGGGGTTGAAATATTTTACATATTCTGGACATTCTAAAAAACTGAAAAATGGAACTGCTTTGACTTTCAGCTCTTGGTTTATGACTCATAACATGAAGGTGGTAAATACTTGTATATAGCTGATCATATGAACAGAAAACCTCAGGGACAAGTGTCACATTTTCAGAAACAGCCCTCGAAGATGTTGGCTTGGCTTAAAGACACTGGAACAGAGTGTGAAACAGTGTCAGACTTAAAGTCTTGATTAAACAGTCAAATCTAATGCAAGCTTGTTTAATAGCCCTGCAGTAAATCTTCATGAAATTAGTCTTTGACACTCTTTCAGAGAATACTTAATTCAACTCCATTACAATAATTCAGTCCTTGGTGAGTTGTGATATTATTATCCTGCTTTGTGATGACATGTTTGAAGACATATCACTTAAAACTAATGAAGGAGACAATATTTGCATACAATAAAACCATTACAACTGCAGAAATCAACTTCATCTCATGGGGAGGCATCTATATGACATAACATGCCACTTTTAAGGACAATCACTGTGGGCTGAAGCAAACTTTAAGTGTTTTGCACCACGCCATGTGCTGGGGCCTTAAAACAGCTACATGGATTACATGAAATACATTACATGGAAAACATGGAATGGAAAACATGGAATGGAAAAAATGTCATGTAGATTTAAAAAGGAACTGAAAGCCACACTACACGTGCATGAACAAAAACAGAAGAACTGTTTAAAAAAAGACCCTGTCAGCAACATGCTTACATAACCCTCTATTTTATCTAATTATAGTCTATTTTTTCTTCTCCCATCATGTGCTATGTGTGCTAATTTTAAGATATCAACCATTTTGCCAGAGTGGCACTTCTTCTCAAGGACGAGTGTCTTTGGACATTTTTAAATATCCTCTCGCTGTTCAGTCACAACATGCATTGAGGCAGCAGCGTGCCATACAGCACCGCTGCAGCTGTGCCTCATTCGAGATGCGTGTCAGGCGAGTTAAATACTCATCTGATATCAAACTGAATATTTAATCAGCCCGTCTCCTCACTGAAGCGGTGAATAGCACATCCCCATTATTTCCCCGCTTTCACATCAACCCTTGTTCCCTTTTCATCATCCTCTACTGGGATTTTGAAGCATTTTCAAACTTTTGTTCCCTTTTCGTATTTAAAGTACCTGAAACAACGTCAAAAGATGAGCCCCTCCTATCAAATAACTTAATATTCCCTCTTACATCTCCTGCTGTGTTTTAGTCCTCTTGTCTTACAATGTTCTGTATGTGCAGCTGAAACCAGTCTCAGAGTGATACTTAAAGATACAGACAAGTAAGTAGCTAGATAGAAGGAGGGGACATTTGGCTTTATGTTTGTAAAATGACTATAAACAGTTCAAATTGCACATATTGACTTCCAATGTTGTCATGGCAATGTGTATATATCAGTCTTGTTACATGGTTTGCTTTTATTTGTTGGAAGACCCATATATAAAATCATCAGGCTGTATATATATATATATATATATATATATATATATATATATATATATATATATATATATATATATATGTGTGTGTTTTAATTTCCCAAACTGCCATTTTCTGGACTAGAGCATTGAAATTATTATATACTGTATGAAAACACACAGCTTGTTATGTACAGCGTGTTGCTGACCGGGGGTTGGATGTCCTCCATTAGGTCCTCCAGGAGAGTGACACGTTGAGATGAAAATGAAACCAAACACTTGTCTCACTGACACACAGACAGACAACTGGAAATTAACATATCATCTTTTAATTTGCTTTGGTTCTGCACCTGCCTGCCTGCCGGTCTCTCTGTTTCTGTCGCTATCACTCACTCTCCTTTTATCTGCTCTTCAGATAGGCAGATGGTTGTCCTACCGATGTCTTACACCTTGTCTCTGTCTTTAATTACCTTCTGTGTCTCACTTACCTGTTACACAGCCATTAACTCGTCCTTTTCTTGTCTTCTCTTGCTGCTGGGGTCTTTATTTCTCTAGTTGTCTCAATCTTTCAGTCTCAGTCAGTCTTCTTCTTCTTCTTTACATTCTGCTTTTTCTCATATATAAACAATTTTCTACAATAAATGTTCCACTCATCTCCTTTTTTGTTCATTTGTAAAGTTGAGTTTATGTGTTCACTAGCCAAGAAAGCTCCTTAGCTCCTTTAAATTTCCTGTTAGCAAATAATCCATTCATTGTCCTGTCCTGTATTCAGGGTCGCAGGGGGGCTGGAGCCGATCCCAGCTGTCATTGGGCGAAGGCGGGGTACACCCTGGACAGGTTGCCAGTCCATCGAAGGGCCAACATGTAGAGACAGACAACCATTCACGCTCACATTCACACCTACGGGCAATTTAGAGTCATCAATTAACCTATCCCCATCCTGCATGTCTTTGGACTGTGGGAAGATGGGATGAGAGGGAGGACTGGGTGGCGGTGTGGGCTGGACTATGCGGGGTCGCAGCAATTGTGGACGGACCACATCTGGAAGTCGCGGACAGTCCGGGGGAGGCAGAGCTTACGGGCCTGGAACTCCGAGCTCGGCGCTGAATCAAAGAAAATTCTGAGAACCATGGATTTTACAGATCTCATCTCTCTTGCACCCCCTCCCCCCCCCACACACACTTACACACACTCACTTACACAGACACACACACACACACACAACCTTTACACGTGCATAGGAATACAAAGATCCAATTTTCAAATGAATAAACTTGCTTGAATGGCCTAGAAGCCACTATAACCCTGAAAATCGCATTTTTGTGCCATACTAACCCAATGAGAATACCATATAATGTATCTGCAAATAAATCATATACGAAATGAGTGGATCAGATGAAAACATGTGTTTTCATGTGTGCTTTTTTTTTAAGCCTCTGAAGGACGGGGTTACAGAGGAATTAACATGATTTCACATTTCTGTATTGCAATGGCAGTAGAATGAAAATAAGTGTTTTTAATGGTTGTCAATGCGCCCTTAAAGGGCTCTAAGAGGAATAGTGTGAGTAAATGATCAGAGACAGTGGAAAATGTATTTTTTTTCAGTGTTGAGGCTGAAATTACAAAATGTATTGAAAAATGAACATCTTTGCCAAATATCATAATCCTGGCATAAAAATTGCCTAAATGAGAGCAAAAAATACACTTGAAAAGTCCTAAAAGGGTGGGGGGAGGTCCTGAGGGTAATACAGAACAACGCCCAGTCGACCAATGACACACTACCAGAATATCAACTCTATGAAATAGTGAGTGCATCATTGCTGTGACCCTGTTGGATGGTAAAAGGATAACTCTGGGGCTTTGCAGTAAATAACACACTGATACAATGCAAAATCAATAAGAATGTGTATGTGCATCCATTACATTAAAGTTGGGTTCTGTAGCACTTCACCCTGGGATCAGCTTACACACACACAAGAATGGAAAGAATGGAGGCACACACACACAAACACGCACACACACACACACACACACACATGTTATGGTTCAGTCAATAGGCTCGTTCGAGATGGTCCAGGCCTGCATAGAATCGATCGCCGGCAATCGCCGCACAATGCATGCCGGTTAGTTTTGTGTCTGACTTGAACCCGACTTGCTCTGACGTCTTGCACACGTGGGCAACGATAATCCCACGAGATCAAGGGGGCCACAGTTTTTAGATCCAGTTAGCAATCACAAGCATCAGAAATGACGTGCAGTCTGATAGTTTCTCCCAACAATGCCATGTAGAGGAGCACATTAAGTAGCCACATGCTTTCTCTGGCCCAACAAAGGAAGCTATCTTTCTTTCTTTCTTTCTTTCTTTCTTTCTTTCTTTCTTTCTTTCTTATTCATTTAAGGACAGTGGTTGGAGATTTGTCAATTAAAATATGTCTAGAACTCTGAGGTCCATGTTATGTACTAATTTCAAGCCCAACCACGTTGTGTTCCCTAAAGCTAACTAAGTGGAGCTCAGCTCTACATGAATGAAGAACACAACCAGTGGTTTGTCAGACGATTTTGTGTAAGAATTTGTACGTTCTTTGTCTGTTAAACTAGCATTGGTTAGAGGAGTTAGAACAGCCTCACCTATCTTAGCCCTGTAACACCCCTTGTTGTAAAATTACAACGTTACCTTTAGCCATCCTAAAAAACAATCTGGTATATTTTATTTTGTTTTTTAACACTTACACATAGTCATTGGGTTCTATTTTTCAGTCTAACAATGCTATTGGATCGTACATTTGTTTATAAGTCCCGCTTTATGGCCATGAACTCACACAATCTCTCAAGGTTTCCTTCGAACAACATCTCTGTTTCATTGGACTGGATTCATCAGATTCAAGAAAGTAAAATGTCTTTTAGTGTAGTAAGCAATCAACCTTGCAAATTAACCCTTAGTTGTTCTGAATTATTGTTCAGACAACATGAGCACAAATACAGGAATTCTGCTCCCATCTAAGCCCATTTTTGCAATATTATTATTTATTATTATTATTCTCTAAAATCATACATAAACATTTTTTTCTTTAATATCTGCATTAAAGGCCTCCTACAATAACATCTGAAAGGTAAAATAATTGTTTTTTTTTTAGGTTTTTCTATATCTGGGTCTTACAGGTAGACTCCTGATAAAATGTTTGCTAAACTTTTTGGATACTGTCAAAATGTATTGTGTATAAAATAAAAACATCCATAAAAACTCCCATGTAAGGAACAGACCAGTACTTAAGAAGAAAAAGCAGTTTTTGTCTTGTAGAACAAATTAGTTTATAGAATGATATAGGAGAAAACAAGAAAGTCACAACCAAACAAAAACCACAGCCCATCATACTTTTGTCTCATTTATTCTGTTTCTTGTTCTTTTGTAAGTCAGCAGGCAGCACATGTACAGTATAACAATGCCTTTAATCAGCGTAGAGTAAACTGAGCTGTCGACTCTGCCTGAAACACATTCACTCCTATTTTCGATCGTTGTTGTGCTGTAATACAAGCGTATTTGACAAGTTCTTCTTATTCTAAGTTTTCAAAGTTTTTTTGCCAGAAACATTTGTCTTTGTGTCAATTAGTGGCATTATTGAATTTCTCTGTAGTAAATCATTAGTGTTTACTTTAATGCCCCTAAAATAAGAATAAACTGGATAATTAGGTCACTGTGGCAACAACATGATCCCATTATATTTGATTAGTGGGGGGTTTAAATACAAGGACCAAGTAAACTGAATACTACGCATTTGAGGTGGATGCTACTAATTTTAGTCAAGTAAATGTTTGAATTATGTTTAATTAAGATGGTGGAGCTACTGGGAGGGGCGTGGCTTTAATGTGTGTGTGGTTAGCTCCTGAAAAGGTTCGCATAACTGCTGCAATAGCAAAGGTTCTACCTGGAGAGTATTTCTTCATTGAAAGAAGAGCATAGAACAACACTCAAGAAGAACACTGTTTTTTGCTCTTTGATTGAAAGATGTTTCATCCAATCATTTACGAAGCATACTTTTGAAAATTCCTCTCCCACTTTCCAATGACGGCTTCTCAGATGGTTCTTTGTAAACAAACCATCCAGTGGGTCTCAGAGTTTTTAGGATCAAGAAAACCGAACAAGTAAGAACTGGTCGTTATTTATGAAGTTTATGAGAGACTGCAGAGTTTCAAATTTTTTGGAGAGCGACTTTATGACTTATATTCCAGTCTTTCAGAGACTACACTTCAATATGCTGCTGACGATGCCCCATTTTCTCCCCTCTTATGTTCTATCCATCCATCTGGTCTTTGCCTATTTATCCCTCCCCATCTCTCTACTCATCCCTCCCACACCTAGTGCACAGTTGGCTGTCAAGCAGCCATCTAAACATCTTCAGAGAAGAAATTATCTATTCCATCAGTCACTGTAATGCCATATGGTGTAAACAAACAAAACATGCGCGTGCAAGACATGCGTGGCAACGGAGGCCTGGAGTGAGCAATTAGCTTTCGTCTTAGCTGCTCTCATCTTGAGTAGAGGGGAGAATGTCAGACATGCCTGAGTGGTGTCTAATGGACAACACATTTGGCCCTAGTTTCGTGGCGCAGCGCAGGGCGGCGGAGGGTGGCGGAGCCGTCGAAATGCAAGTTTCGACCCGCGCAGCCTTGCGCACGGTCTGTTTGGCAGTTTGGTGGATCGCCTGCGCCAAGATGGGTGTGGCGGCACAGCAGGGGGAGGCGTCACGGATTCAGCTTGGTGCAGCGGAAGTTTCGTGGCAAAAAGCCTCGCCGAGACTTCGCCGAAAGCCCGCCAGCTCCAACCTGGTCTACTCTTGGCGCAAGGCGCAAATAAAGACCATTCATTCAAGGCGAATTACAGCTGGTGGAGTGGAAGTTTGGCTGACCGGCGCGCAGTGCGCACACGTCACGAGACCTCACAGGCAGGTTTCCACAGTTCCAGGCACATTTAAATGCAATAAATAATCACAACAAACACTATTTAATGTAACTAATTGAATCAACGCGTGAATTTATATCTATATAGATTGTCCCATCACATCTGACGTCAGATCAAAGGCGGATGGGCACGCGTAACGGAAACTCAGCCTCTCGGACCAAAACATCGCCCTCTATCTCTGCTGTTTTTCATATCTATCCACTGCTAATAAAGTGCGTCTATGCCTGATAAAATCTTTAAAAAAATACAGCAGGTCGTGCCTGGTCTCGCGCCTCCGCAGTATGGAGAAACGCGAAACTTTGCCGCGAGCTGGAACCGGAGTTGGGGCTGCAGCTGGTCTGAGCAGCACGTGAGGTCCCGATGTCCCGCCGTTCTGGTGTTGGACGGGGAATCCGGTGCAGCTGTGGAGCGCAGATGATGAGCTGTGCACCGTGACCCTGTTTTGTGTAGACATGCCTAAAATGTGCCTACAATTTCTATAGTGATATAATATCGGCATTATAATTATTATAAGTATTATACGCACGCACAGCACGTGATGCGCGTGGTTGGAGCGGCGGTGCTGCTTCTGTCATTGGGTGACAGAACTTGCACTGAACCTCGCCTGGCACATTAAAGGAGAGGCATGGAGCTCATTTGATTGGTGAAGATCTGAATCGGCTGTATTAATTACAGTCCACGTTTCGTCTCCTCCTCGTCTCCTCCTCGTCTCCTCCTCGTCTCCCACTCACGCCTTCTTCTCCTCCCTCTTTCCCACTTGCGCTGGTGGGCGAGACAGGAGGCGTGACTGCGCTAGCCTGCGCGGTGCACGAAACTTACAAAGTCGAGGCGGACACACCCTGTCGGCATGGCGCAGGTGCGCTGCGTGCTGACTAAGCCTAGTCTACGAAACTAGGGCCCATTATGTTGGATGGGTGACACTGCAAATTAACACACTTTTTCATGGCAACACAACATTTATGTTTCTGATTGGAAAGACGATTAAGAATGAATAATCATATTCTCAGGAATAAAAATTCTCCCACAGGCTAAGATAAGTGGGTCATTTTACTACCACAGCTGTCACAAATTCCCTCCATGTTGGTCATACATGAATGTGTTCCCACAGACAACAAACAGCAAGGTATAGCATGAATGTAGCATTAACCTACAGTACATTCCACCTTTTGAACATTCTCTATTCTACATCTTTTCGTTCTCCAACACACTGTCGGCTTAATTTTTTTTTGTCCGACACTAGCAAAATGCAAAACTTTGCAACAAAAGAGTTGCATAAAAAAGGCAGTGAGACTGTGGCCAGGCTCTTGTCAGTTATTCATGGTTGTTTTAATCACAATTCATAAAAACATCCTTGCAAACACAAAGCACCCTGTCTTCTGTTTTGGAACCAGTACAGGAAAATATTTGATTCATCAAAAAGCTTCACTGATTCGGCTCCCTGGGTTGTACTGAACAGGTACAGAGACAAATTAATTCCAATGTTTTGATTGATTAAATCGCTCTCAGGTGCATTTCCTTTCACAGAAAATTTTATTTTCTTGTTTGGGGCAAGACATGAATGTTACATCACAAGCTATTTCTTGCTTTATTGATTACCTTTTAAGGGGCATTGTGTATGTTATGGTTACACAAAAATAAGTTGCCACAAATTTGGTGCACTGTTGGAGGCTGATTATCCCTTGTTTATTCCCCTTCTCTCATGCACTCCTGTCTTCATGAATGAATTATCTCATTAGGCCTCATGTGTGTTTGGTCTCTGGCTTTGGATCATCTTGGATGCACTCATGTGATCGACGACTCAGGCTCAGGATACATGGGAACTTTTGGTTCCTCTATTATCATATGTACTTAATGGACGCACACACGCATACACACACTGGTTTGTTAATGTTGACTCTGTTTAAAGCAGCAATGTCAAGAAAGTGATAAAATATTGTCTGGGTCCAGTTTCTGTTGTTTTGTGGAGCACACAGGAGATCAGCATGCTGAGATCTACACTTCCATGTGCTTGTTAAACAATCCTCCAACCATTTAACCTTTAATAAAAGGGTTACTGAAAGGGACATTTATTTTTCTCTTCATGTTGCTTGAGCACAGAAAACAGATAACACGTTATCAGCCTACAGAGCTAACACATAGTATAGAACTATCACACACACACACACACACACACGTTCAGAACAGACATAGGTTCTTTGATGCTGTGATGTGATAAACCATTGGACCTGAGGCAAACCCTTGAAGACATATAACACATGACCACAAATAATCAGTTCACTTTGCACTGCAGGTCTTGTCACTGTCATGTGCATTCTGCAATGTGTTTGATTTGCATCGAATGGAATAAACAGGCACTTAGATCAGAAATACAGATCTGAAAATATTACAAACTATGGACATAAGTTAAGGTAATTGAAGTTCAGTGTGGCATTTTGAAGTTGAACATCCAATGACTTATAGGACAAGAACTCTGTCAATGGTCGCTCATCAAGTACTTGTTACCAACCATTTGGAGATCCAAATCTGAGAAAACTACATTACAAATACATTTCTAAACAAAGTCCACACTGCAAGGAGTTCTAGGTGGATGAATAAGTAAAACAAACGCATTTCACAGAGCAGATCACTGTTCCTGTCCCAAAAGTCAAGTGAAACGAACCCAAAATGAACGCTTTAATGTGGGATGATACATTTGTGGAAGTAACACATTAACGCTGTTGGCTCTCTGGATGGGATAGGTAAGTAAGGACAAGTATTAAAAAAAAACAAAGATGGAAGAATCACTAAATACGCAGCCTTATACAACTACCATACAACCGCACCGACACCACTGCAGCAACATATTAACCTCTCATCATTGAACCTAATAAGCCGCCCAGCTGCAAAAAAAAAATTTGATGAACAAACATGTTAAATCGTCATTTATCAGCAGCTGCAGTATGAAGCTAAATAGACTAGTGAGTCTCCAACACATCAGTTGTCAGCTGTGTGTCTGCTACGAACATCAACACATTAAACGTGTGACCAGAGGTTTCCTTATCTTGTGTTAATTCAGCCAATCTCCCATTAGCCGATGATGCTGTTAATGTGGCCCCTGCTGCTTCACATTGAATGAAACTCATTGCCATTAGTTCTGGATGAAGTGCTGCAGCAACTGATGTTAATTCAATCAACACACATTGTTCTTAACTGTCTCCACTGACCTCTGTTCCAACAGACTGTTCATGTGTATTTCATATCATATCTCAAGATTATACAGTTCCGTTCCTTCTTTCATCATCCATATTGTTTTGTTAGGTATCACCAAGTTAGAAAGGAGGAATGTTGCGCTAATTTAGTTTTATAAAGAAATACAAAACTTTTTTTTAAGAGATTGACTAAGGATTAAACAAAGTGGATAAAATCATAACATGTTACAGGGACGTAACATAAGCACACATATAACACAAGAAGTAAAACTCGGACAAAACGGTTAACAATAAATCTAGAGAGTTTGGCGATAAAGATAGGTGTGTTTTCTCCTAAGAATTTGGACTTTGTTAGTAATATAAATGAATTGAAAAACAGAGAAAAGCCTGAAGGGATTATTATAATATTATGCCACTACTTCCCAAAGCTGATTTTAAGTCTTTGAAGTCAAGGCCAAACCCAGTGTCAAGTCATCATAAGTAAAATGGAAGTATTGAAGGTCTTTGAATGCAGCCTGTTTTTACAAATGAAAAAATTCCAAATAATGAAATGATGACAACACATACTGTAAATGTATCGTCATGCTGCAGGTCACCCCCTCCTCTCCACTTGTCTCCTGCTACTTCTATTGCTACTTTGTGCTCACAGGGGGCTAAGATGTTTGGAAGGCGATTACAAATAAAGCATTTGTCATTTCATTTGGAGGAAATGTTGGCCTGCAACTATCTAATTTTTTGAACTGATATTAATTCCAGACCTTTTAAAAAGCCTTTTATTAAAAATATAGTTAAAGCCCTGGTCTACGATTGGTCCCCACACACACACACACACACACACACACACACACACACCCCCCCCCTCCTCTCTGTGCTCCTAAATCCCTCCCATCAGAGCTCTTGTCGTCCCCCCCTCGGAGCCTCACCCCCTCCAGGCTAAAGTCTCCGTCGAACAAATAAAGAATACTGCAGAGACAGAAAAAGTCTCGACAACGGTTATCTGTGTCACAACATCCACAATAAAGACGAAAGATTACCTAGGCTCTCAAGTTTTTAATTTAGTTCAGAGTGAGATTTTGGCTGACCGTGCAATGCCTTCGTGTTGCGGCGAGTTTCGAAAGACGGGGCGCCGCCACATCTTTTAAACTGACCGCTGTCGCAACTGCATAGCTGACCGGATGGCTACTATTGGATCAATTTTGGCTCAGTTGACAAATCTTTCAAATTGTAGACCAGAGCTTGAAATTTTATTTCATTTGGTAGCAGTAGAGACATTTCAGTTTGTTGTAAAGTTCCACTAACTGTTTAACCCACCGGATACCTTGTTGGTCTTGAGACAACAAGTATTTTTATGACTTCCACCTCAACATATTAATCGATCCACATGTTTTAATAATGAGGCTTTATCCACTCTGATGTCTTCTTTTCCATCCATCCATCCATCCATTGTCTACCGCTTATCCTGTATTCAGGGTTGCGGGGGGGCTGGAGCCGATCCCAGCTGTCATTGGGTGAAGGCAGGGTACACCCTGGACAGGACACCAGTCTATCACATGGCCAACATGTAGAGACAGACAACCATTCACGCTCACATTCAAACCTACGGGAAATTTAGAGTCATCAATTAACCTATCTTTTTCTACAGGAAATTCAATGCTTTCTGGGAACATGCAGTACAGTATATGAAGTGTGTGTATGTGTCTATTTCATCTTCAGTTTGTGTCTGCTGATGTGTTTATTCTGAGTCAAATGACATGTTCTCTCCTGTGTCCTCATTAGTAGTTATGCCAGCATTGTCATGTCAAGCAGTGACAGCTTCCAACCAGAAAAGTTCCAGCGGCTCTGAAAGCGTGCACACACACACACACACACACACACACACATGCGCACCCACACACACACACATACACACACACACACACATACACACACACACACACCATCACTCTTCTCCTGTCTTTGTTTCTCTGTCCTCTATTATGTACATGCATCACATACATCACAAATATATCTGATCTTCTTTTTATGTTTATACAACACAACAGCATTCATCACTGGGGATCTGAACCTGTCTCCAGGATAAGAAACAAAGAAATCAAATTCAACCCTTTACTACTTAGCCTTTGGCTTAAAGCACAACACAGACTTCTGGTAGTATTTAGCCCCAATTAATCCATCAGACAGTCATTAAGAGGATCAAGGCGGTTATGCAGTTTGTAGTTAGCACTCAAGATGTTTTTTTTCCCCCCAGTAGTCCCTTGTGGGAATCTGGCAACTGTATGCATAATTGGCTCTGGAAATGGGAAATAATTCATTTCTGTTATGAAATTGATATGAAATATGAACTCAATTTTGTACAATGTGATTAAGAAACATACAAATTACGTAAACATATTAAAATAGGTATATTTTAACCCTTTACTTAGACAAATCCCATGAAAAGACAAATACCAACAGTAATATATTATTACTTCCTGCCTAGTCTCTTTTCACTCAGTCCTATAAACCTATTGGTTGCTGTTAAAGATGTAAAGCTTTTAAAATGGCTTATAAACATTCTTGGCTGTATTATTTGCTCAGCGCACAAAGTCACCCTGCAGCCATCTGATAATTCAATTCATGAATAAATAATAAATCTGCACCTCTAAATTGTGATGTAAAAGACAGACAGAAGACATACATAAATAAACACCACGCAAAGTACTCAAGCCTACCTCTGAATCACAAAGTCAGTCTGTAACAAGGAAAGCACATGTGTAGCTAATGTCACAGTCACACCTTTGGCAGTGTTGAATAAATGGTCACGTCTAAATGATGTGAAGATACAGGCTCAGTCATTCAGCAATGACACAAACAAACAAACCCTTGCAATGTAGAAGGCACATGATTGGTACACAATGTCACATACATCATGCTTGTGCGCCGCTGTTACCTCGGCGATGCTCCTGAACATGCTTGTTGAATATGTATAACTGTCAGTCTGCATGCAGAGACTATACATCACCTGTGTTATTTCTGCTCTGGCATCATGCTGATAGATTCAACCAACAGGGCTGTCAGCTCAGTTCTAATGTTGTGTCTGCAGAATCCTTTGCTTTTTCCTCATAGTGTGTGTAACCGTGATATTTACCCCGACATGATAAATCTAATAAGTCAACAGAGTACAAGCACATTTGTCACAGACTACAGAAAACTAGGTGCGGAGCCAAACAAAGATAACTGAGGACCACAGGGAAACAGGAAGAAGCTGCACCGACCTGAAGAAAACTAAGTCACTTTCTGTAGTGTTATTTTTTTACTGAGTATGACCTCTCTTGTATCGTGTCTGTTTCATTGACCGTGTTTTGCCTTTATTCTTAAAAAGACAATATTACGATTTCAAAGTTAAGTAGGTGATTCTAGTCAGATACACGTTCTGTTATGTTACTTGAAATCCTCGCAACATAGCGATAGAAATGAATACATTAAATGTGAGAAGTCAGCGCATTTTCTCATAGATTTTGATTGGCCATTAGAGAGAATGCAGCTTGAAGGCATTTCAGTCTGTTTAATAGCCTGAATGATCCGGCTGGTGTATAATCTGACGGATTTCAGAAACGTTGGTCAGTTGGCTGCAGTTTGAGAAGCTCCAAGGTCCATAGCCAGAAAAATAACCCTCACTAAAGCAGACACATGTCATGTTTACACTTCAGTTATTCTGCAAATTACACAGACAATACAACCTGTCAATTAGTGAGCTTTAGAGGTGTTGGTTGGTTGATTTTGTTGCCTTTAAACAGTCAGGCCTGTTGTGTCCTACCCTTTCCTTTTTGTAGTGACCAACTAATAAACATTCCTGCAGACAACCACAATCCAAGACCTAATTAACAGACCACATCATGAATACATAATGTCCGTCAGAATCATCAACATACAAGGCATACAAACAAGATGGTATCTTAGCTATAAAGCTCACATTAATTGACAAGGTATTGTTTTATTGGGATAAGACTTCAGTTGAGCTGCTTGGTATCCCACTGGAGACCAGTGCCCTGCAGGCAAACATGTAACTGCATGAACATGAAGCGGGGCCATCCTGAAAAAGAGCAGCGGAAAACGAGTAATATCAGCTGACAGTGAGCTGATTCCACCACGAGCAACACACACAAATAACTAAAACTGCAGACGTGTGTTTGTTTGTTTTTCATCATGAAGACATGTAGCAAAGCATGGCAGCTGAGGGCATTTATCCTCGAATATGGTTTGATCATATGTGACATGTGTGTCTGGTGCCTGTATTCACCTGAGGCCCAGTTGTTTCTGGGGCCCACAGTGTACAGTACATGTGCCACGGTATCCCTATAAGGACCCTCTGTGACTTTACCACTCACTGGCGGCGTAAACAGTGTAAACAAGCTTCAGTGGTCAGATATGTTATTATTGTTTGCATGACTTCAGTTGGAACAGATTTAGCTTTTATTGCCCCTGCGGCTACAGTTTGTGTCATCATCTGACCTGATGAGGCAACACATGGAGACATGCGGCTTTTCAGAGCAAGAGATGATTGCACTGATTCATTTTAGAAGCCTTTTTACATCATCCCCAGTGTTGGCACAGTAGCTGATCTGTGCTCTGTGGAGCTAACCGATTTTAAAGATGGATGAAACCTCCAAAGTGTAGTCACGTTACACATAATATCAATTATACAAATACATTATTTTAAATCTGAAAAAAACAAAGCTTCTTCAGGATCCCCAAAACAGTATTGTTTCTCAATATTCTCTTTTTTTATATCAAAGAAACACAATGGATTTGGTAGTGTTCAATGCAATGCAAGTTTGCTGTGTATTAAAAGCAATACAGCAAACTGAGGCCTAGTCCATGAAGTAGTACTGAATACTGTTCTCTACAACGTATTTAGCTCTTCCTGTTGTCATCCTTATTTTATGTTTCCCCCTATTTTCATGAATTCAGGAATATTCCACCAATATTTCCAAGCCATCGTGTAACCACGCCACTTCAATTTACGTCATTAGCCATTTGCTTGGTAAAATTTTTAGCTTATATAATTTTTGCTTTTGTTTCTTGAGGCTTCCACAGACATAACATATATTTAACCCAATGGCCTTCATCATTTATTCTCATGATTCATGCTGTATCTGGTGTCTTCTGTTTTGCCCCACTTAACATCACAGGTCTACTCTGGCATCAAACACACACTCATTCCAAAACATCCCCAATATTGTTTTTTTTTTCATGTTTAGCTCTCCCATGATCTTGGCTGTAAACTTAGTTTTGATTTCTTGTATGTACTTACACCACAACTGATCACATATTGAACAATTTAGTAAATATAATAACATGATTGTCACTTGGCAACCCTCAAAACCCCAGGATAATGTAATACTTGCTATGACTATCGTATATCACTGTACTGAAAATAAACAATCATCTTAACATACTTCTATTGTTTTGCACTCTTGTATAAAAGTGACAGAATTGCTGTTATAAATGCACATTTTTTTGTGTACTTAAATTGTAGAAGGAATCTCACATCACCATACATATACATATTTTGATACTGCAGTCATCAGTCATGTAAATGGTTGAAGCTATCTAGTATATATACTGTATGTAACCTAGCCAACCCTGACTGCACGGCGTTCTATTTACCCACGTCACTTCTGATCACGTGAGGGGGACGTGGCGGGTGACTCGCTGCGCTCTGATTGTTAGGATTAACGCCAGGTGTCCCCCTCCCACCCGTCACATATAGTTGAATCTTTGGGTCACTGACCAAGCTGCAGTATTTGACGAGTTGCTATGCTAATGGGTTGTTTTTTGCAGCTGTGAACAAGAATCAATTTTCATTTGTTCATTGCATTGTGGGAGAATAGTGTGTATAAAAATGACACAAATGATGTGGTGTAAAAACCGTATACAGACTAACAAAACTTTGATTTCTGTCACTTTTCCAATGTGAGCTACATACAAACACCCTACTTACCAATGGTGGGTCGTATGGAATCGGGACAAAGTGAGAGACAGAGAAAGAAAACACTATGAGAATCCAAACAAGCTGAAGTTAACACAGAAAGAAAGGTGGTGAAAGCCAAGGGAGAAGATCAATGTCACCTCCACCATTCTATATTTGGGTGTATGAGAAAGTGAGCAAGAACGAGCAAAGGAAACACAGATAGCGAGGCAATAAGACATTTAGATGAAGTGACAGAAAGGCAAGTGTGACTGTCCACTGTGGTCGGTTAAACATGGCATGAGAGCGAGCAACACACGTCTCCTGTTGTTAGCGATACTTAACCAAAGCGTGTGATACTGTTGATGTAACACCTTTCCACTGTGTGTGACACTCAGGTCTGTCTTGGTTGGATTTTGGACATTTTGTTGTGTGTGTGTGTGTGTGTGTGTGTGTGTGTGCGCGCACACATTGTCACTCCCAGCTCCTCAAATAGTGATGCTTAGTCACTGGAGAGACTGTGCCGCTCCAGGTTTCCTCTAGCTTCCGTGTTGGATGTTTCTGGGACAGATTGTCAATTGTCCCTCATTACTTGAAAAGTTTCTCAATTCAAAATAAACGTATACTTGTAGTTGGTCAGTTTTAAGAAAATAAAATTACTTTGTTTACTATGTAAAATAAATTTAAGTTAAGTAGGTTGCGTAAGAAACTAAAAACAAGTCAATGTTGACTTGGTTTCACATTTGGCATACAGTACCATGAAAAAGTATTTGCCCCCTTCCTGATTTCTTTTCTTCTGATTTTTTTTTTTTTTTGTTGCATATATGTGACACTTAAATGTTTCCGATCATCAAACTAATTTTAATATATGACAAAGATTCTGGGCTCATAAGGGACCTCCTGGATGAGCCGCGGATGTGGCTCACCACTGTTCCACGTTCTCTCCATTTGTTAATAATGTCCCAGAGCCTGAGATATGTCTTTGCAACCCTTTCCAGACGATTATTGTTTTCCCTCATTTGTACTTTTGAGACCTTTTAGCTTCACATTGCCAGACAGGTTCTATTTTAGTGTTCAGATTAAACAGGTCTGGCAGTGATCATTCCTGGGTGTGTCTTGTGAAATCAAACCCAATTATCAATTAAATGTGTTCTTTTGGTTGATTGAGTAACCAAGGGAGCATTACTTTTTCACATAGGGCCTTTTAGGGTGTAGATCGTTTTTCGCTTTAATAAATAAAATTATAATTTAAAAAGCGCATGTGTTTACTCTGGTTGTCTTTATTAAAATTAGTTTGATGATCTGAAACAAGTATGACAAATATGCAAAAAACGAAGAAATCAGGAATGGGGCAAATAGTTTTTCACTGTATATACACACTATATGGTAAATCATATCTGGATTACAGCTAAAGAAGCAATTCAATAAATTATAGGTAATGAAGGTCACATAATATGACAAATGTTTCACTCAGACAATTGTGCATAATGGGATTATTATGGAGATGTACATGTAGACAGTGATTAGAAGTAGCAACGCATACGTTTAATTATATGACAATTTCATGGATGATTACTTGAGGTAATGGGTGGCATGTCTGTTAATGTGAGTCACAGGTCCGTTTGATCTGCAGCAGAAGAAACACTGTCTGATATTTTTCCCATCCTGTCTTGTCAAAATGAGACAGTTTTCCCCCAAATGTAGCTGTGAATAAATGTTGAGCACATCTGTAATTAAAAAAACGTTAAGACTTTAATAAAACAGTATGTGTCCCTTTTTGAAGTTCCATCTTCAAAGGTACTATAATGAAGGACAGCCCTTTCTCCAAGAGCCTAATTTGTCTTCTGCCAAGTGTTTTGGATGTAGGTTTAATATATTAGGAGTGTGAAAAGATGGACTGTCATTGCTTTATGAGGTTCAGTTGGAGGAGACGGTTTTTATTACTCACTAAATCTCTCTGATAGTCTATTATAAATGAGGAGGGTCCTGGATTAGATTTGTCTTCTTTACAAATGTAGTTGCTTCTACCACTTTTCCAATCTGTTATCAGCTGTAATGTTGGTCCTGTGTATCTCACGTGGTAGTGTGAAGAATATTTGAAGTAGCAATTCTAATAAACTCAGGACATGAATAGTGATAAACCTGTAAGTGATCCAAAAAAAACAAAGGGTGTTTTATTGCAGCAAACTGGGATTTGCTGAGGCAGTTTTATGTTTGTTTGGGAGTCATAAACTTCCACCAAGTCCTCACACCTCAACAACAGAATTGGTCATATGTCAGTACCATCCAGAACACTCAATATTGGTTTAACCTATGTCTGATGGCCCTGTGGGCAAGACAAAGACACACCAAATTTGCTGAAGGTTAGCCAAGGATCATGCTTCATAACACATCATAGTTTTGGTTGGTTAGGTTTAAGCTACTCAAGCCCTTTTAACACACCACTAGTATTACCCAGGAATCTTGAAGGTCGTCTTTGATTTTAATCCTGTGTGCCAAAGTCCATAATTTATTTTATTCTTGCATTCATTTATTCCCCCAGGAGAGAAACTAGTTGGTCTCTCATGCACAAAAGTCAGGAAAATATAAACTTAGTTATTACGGGACAAGTCTGGCATTATTTTTCTCAACACAACCCTGGAAAATGGCTAAAACCAGCATGTTAGCCTAAGTCTGACATTGTTTTCATGGTAATGAAGGAACATGTCAACCAACACTGTGGCTCATTGATTATAATGGAGATATCTGGGAAAGAGGAAGAAGACAGATCAGGTTTGATACACAGTGCTAGTTAGTTGATCCATTCAGTGTGGACTTGGATCTCCGTGTGGGATTTGGTGACAATAAATCTGTCTTTGATCTGACTGTATTTTACTAAGCCCACTGACAGCCAAAGCCTGTGTTGCAGTGGAGCTGGTCCTCAGCCAAACTTGTGATTAAATAGTAAAGCATTACCCTTAGGTCATTATGTATGTGGAATGAGTTCATTTATAGATTCTGTAAAGATTGAAATCCTCTGCCAACACAATGGAAAGTATTCACACAGGACTTAACTTTTAAATCAGCAGTTTAAAGTAGTAGTTTAGAGAGGAACAGAGTAACATAAACCATCTCGGGTACGCTGACATAGAGTATGCAGTCATTTTGATTATCTTTTTTTTAATGTAATGTATTGTGTGTGTAATGTAGTTGACTCCACATTGACATGCCTGAAGTCATACATGGGCCTATGATGTGCAGATGGCTGATCTACATGTTTAAATGTCCAGAGGGTTCAATCTCTTTACCGTTTACTGCACACATTAAAGCATAAAATGATAAAAGGTAATAGATAAGAAACAGAAACGTAGATGTATATTACTACGATGACATCAGGTGTGCACTCATCACTATTATATCTTTGTTTTTAGATGTTGTAACTGAGGTAGGAACTTAAGATAGCAGTGCCTCTGGCTTTAGATTAAATAGCTGGTTGGTAATTACTGGAACAAAGCGTTACTTGTTTTAGATGGCCCCAACTTAGATGATATTTTATGTGTTTTGAATGAAATGACTGGAGGGTAATGACAATGTGCTTCATTATGTTACGCTTTATGTGTGCTGTGCTGAGAAGTCTATCATTTTCCTTATGTTTGTTGGCGTACAGAGAGACGGCTGGAGGGTAATCGCTGGATTGAAGTGTCTCTTGAAATGTCCGAGCTAAAGTTGTGTTTTCATATGTTTGGCGTTAGATGGCGCCTACAGAAGGTCCATATTGGATTGTGGTGACTTTGGCCCCGGATGGTGCAGCTGGGGGGAACACGTTGGACTGGGGCGACTTTGGCTCCATTCGGTGGGGTTGGGAGATAGATTCTGGATGGAGATGTCACAGTGCAGCAGCCTGTAGTCTGTACCCTGTAGTCATCCACAGCCAAGACACTTCACCATCTTTGCACACGGGATTAGTTTAGTCATGCATTGACGCACACACACACAAACACACACACACACACACACGCACGTATACACACACACACACACACACACACACACACACACACACACACACACACACATATGCACAGACTGGATGGCCTCCAAACCCATGTGCCTGTCATTCTGTCTTCTCCTCTGAGCTCTATTATACTGGGCTGGCTTCCATCTCTCGGGCTGCATCCCCTACACTCATCTATTACCAGACACCACTGGTTTGAAAACCGCTCTCCTCCTCAGGGCTGAGAAGCACACAACCGATTAAGCTGTTTTTTTCCAAGGGCAACAGATTTTTTTTCTTTAGAATCTTTCTTCAGATATTTATTTCATTTTTTTTTTCAGGAAATAGGACATACTAACAATAATTTATCTTCTTTGTTCTCAGTTGTCCTTAGACATTTTCATATTTTTTGCCGGGATGAGTCTGACACATTCCTTGAAGACAGAAAGGTGCTGTGAACACATCAAGCACACCGGGTTCCCATTAATCTCTTGGAAAACCATACTCTGTCCGCCTGTCCTACATTTTTTGAGAAATATATTTTTCATTGTACTGTTCTTGACAGTGATGCTTCATGTAGCCTATACCAAAGATACCTATATATTTTTTTATGTTTCCAGAGTAATACTTAAATCTGTTTTTTCCTCTCTTCTTCAGTAGTAGATTACTGTAATAATCTGGATTTAAACTTCCTGTAGTGTTGCATTTATATTGCGCTGCCAAAGCTGACACACTCTGTCAAGATGTATGAAGCAGGTTGTCCACTAATCGGCAAATTTTTGGCTTGATTCCTGCCTCCTCCAAACTGCACGTTGAAGTGTCCTTCAGAAAGATACACACACAATGCCAAGTTGCTCCTGAAGGCAACTGTGTGATTCCCTGAGGAAATGTGATTCTGATAAATAACAACTGAAAGTGAAAAAGGTCCTTCTTAAAGCCAGCCCTTTATGTTATTGCAAGAAAAGCCTGACTATGTGTTGAGCTGCCATCCACAGGGGACCTGACCCACATTGAGGACAACCTTTTAGCAACTTTTCAAACTCTGAGGACAGTAAGGACAAACATTGTTTGTTTGTGAGTGGTTAACTCCCACTGATGATGAGGAGGTGGTGCAGGATGAAGATGGAGAAATGATGGGACATCATTTGTGAAAAAGGACAAATTGTTACAAAGAGAGACAATTAGTAGAAAATAGTTTTACTTGGGGATGAAGAATGGGGGATGAAGAATGAGAAAATGTAGCAACAGTTTAGTTGAAGAGGTCAAAGACGGGTAATGCTCAGCTCTGTTGGACTTTGACGCAGGGATGTTGAATTCTGAGGAACACAAGCTGCCGGCAAAGAGGACAAGAATCAATGGTTGTAAACTCTGTATGGCATGTCAGTCTTGGAACTGGGATGTGAATGAGGAGAAGGGACACATGAATCATAGAAGTTTGGAGACATGGGGACAAATAAAATTAGAGACAAAAAAGAGAATGGAGGAACAGGATGATGAAAGTGCTGAGAGACGGGTCACATGTCTCCACTGGGACCAAAGACTGTCGATGTATGTTTGGAAAAAACAGAGGCGGAGGCTGATGTTGAGGTTTAGAGAGAGGAGGAGGTTGTGTAAAGTAATCTTGGACTGAAGGGGGTAGGGATGGATGATCCTCCTGGAGTAGTACTGTGGAAGTGAATGGAGGAGACTGACAGGAGCATCGTTTTAGTAGAAACAGCACTGTCCCCAGAGCCTCTAAAACAAATTTACACTACCTGCTATCTGTCTGAGTCCATTTACACTGACACATCCCACCCTTTACAGAGTGCCATTAAGTACCACTGAAACCACCACGTGTCTGGCACGGCTGCTGGCACTTAGTCCCCAATACTGACCAGGAACACTAACATGTCACAATAGTTTGTTTAAAAAAAAAAAAAAAATAGGTCTGTTTGTCCCCCTAAGGCCATAAGTCCTGAACCCTCAGGGACTTAACTGATGTCATCTGGTGACTGATTGACTATCAGGGCAGCAATGACTTAAAATGGTATGAATATGATTGGGACAGTTCAGTGATGTACCATGTTACTTTGATGACACCAAAACCTGTTATGTACAATGTTGACTTCATATATTCCATTTTTTAAAGCCTGATTTGAGCGTCTTATCGGCTCTTACCTTACAAGATGAGAGGTAATATAAAATAATCAATTTACTCGTTATTGTCAAAACAGCTTTAATAAGCAAAATGAAAATAAATGGTTGGTAAATAGATCAAGTGTGTAATATAGCCTCTGCTTGCATTCCTCTGATTTCATGTGGTTTTATGTCCAATCTTAAATCGTAAAGTGTTCTATTGCTACACAAGTCAAATATAGTCATAGCATTTGATTGGTGGGGTGGGATACAGCTGCGCCCCACGTCATTTTATTAATTGAATTCCTTTTGTCTCGACTGCTCTGTATAAATGTTAGGTGGGAGGGACTAAGATGATGTACAAACTGAGAAATGAGAAGAGGAGCTTGACCTGGTCATTAGTTATTGATGCTTATAGATTAAAATAGAATGCACACACTAAATTTTCTCTAAATGTTGAACATAATGACCGATGACCAACAATATAAAAAGCAGATGTTTTGCATAACAGTATGCAGTCCTGTCTGAACACTAAATACATGATCACAAATGTATAGCAAAGGTACCTGAAGATGCTAATGTTGTAGCCATATTTTAATGACTGCTAGAAATGTTGCCATGGGCAAGCCATAGGCAAGAATAATTATTGGGATCCCCTGACCTATTGTTTAGCGTCAGGTAAAAATAAATGTGATGGATTGTGTTTGTGTCTGTCCGTTTAATGTAACTTTAAATGTTAAATTAAACCAGTCCTTGTTTAATTTCAAACTGTTCAGCCCTGCAGCACACATTCTCTTTGCTGATGCGTGTTGGGCCTTATCTTGCATTACATTTTCTGAAGAATTTTTCAGCCTGACTCTTTTCAGCACCAACCTGCTTCACATTAACACAGCCAGACAATCACACCTGCTGCCCAGCATTGTTGGCCATTGAAGGCTGCCCATTGTAACCAGTCTACTGTTGGCTCCTGAATAGTTAATGACAACTGGGGCTCACTGTTTTAATTGAGTGCATATTAAATTGGGTCAACTGGACTTTTAAATCCAAATTTAAAAGCATGCACAAAAACATTTACCTACTCATAGTTTGGTTTTCAGTAATTATTCATTATAAAATGTGCCTATTACTCTTCTTTTAATATTTTTCCAGCATTCTTGAAATACAGTATACTTACTGTTCCCGGTCTGTGCTATAATAGAAAGCCAAATTTCCAGATTAAAATGACAATAGATTAAAAAAATACCAAAAGAAAGAAATTACTATAGACAAAAAATGGTGACAATAAAGTGATAACAACAAACCAAAATAAAAATGACATGTACTCTATTGTCAGGGGGGGTTTAGCTCAGGAGGTAGAGCGGGTTGGCTGGCAACCGCAAGATTGCCGGTTCGATCCCCGGCTCCTCCTAGCTGAGTGCCTAATGTCCCTGAGCAAGAAACCTCACCCTAATTGCTCCTGATGAGCAGGTTGTTGCCCTGCGTGACTGACTCCGCCATCAGTGTGTGAATGGGTGAATGTCAGTCATTGTTGTAAAGCGCACTTTGGACAAAAGCGCTATATAAGAGCACTGGTCGAAAGACACATTTTCTGGAGACATGATGGAATTTTTGTGGAATTATGCCAGAATTTGAATGGAAACAATCCCCAGTCATGGAAGTTGTACTTTCTGGTTGCATTGTTTCATTTTCCAGTGTTTTTTTTTTTCGAGAGCCAGGGGCCGACACACTAACTTCTCTGTTATTAAGCCGACTCACCAGAGACGGCCCGCTCTGTTACAGCGGCGGCATCAGGCTCAGGCACATAGGAGGAGGCGACGGGTTCATCCTGGGCGAGACTTGTGGCTGCAAGGAAAAGAAAGTAGAGAGGCCACAAACAGACAAGGTTTTCATTAAACGTGTTTCACAGTGCTCTGAGGCTGCAAAGAAGGAAAAGAACATTAACTGTAACAGCTTGAGAGTAAGGTCATATCGAGCTGTAGCTTTAACTACATCATACTGCTCATCTGCACATATTTGTGGCCTGACTGCTGCATATGGCTTCATCCACAGTGTATGTGTTAGTTTTGAATGTGAAGGCAGATGCACAGACAGAAGTAACATCATGTGGAGCCTCATGACTGTGCAGATGTGGGCCGTGTAGTTTATTAACATATAGCATATATTATTTAGCATAATTCAGGCTTTGCCCCTCTGCATGCTTGTTCCTATTAGATGGAATGCTAGAAGATATAAGCTTTGCATTGATTGAATAGATATTGACTACTGCAACTCTCTCCTTGCTGGACTACAGGCCTCAGTGACTAAACCATTGCAGTGTATCCAGAACACTGCAGCACGCCTTATCTTCAATCTACCCAAATTCTCCCATGTGACCCCCCCCCCCCCTCCTCTGTGATCTCCACTGTACATATTGTAAGTAGCTTTGGACAAAAGCCACTGCTAAATTCCCTAAATGTAAATGTAATTTAAATTAGTCTCTACTTATTCACATGAAAAAAACAAATACATTTTCCAAAAGTACAAATATCTCTGAGTTACAGAGGATGTGACGTATGAGACATGTTGAATATTTCCATTTCATGTAGATGGAGCTCTTTCATAATTAATCCCAATGCGAGCATGTTTTATTTTTATAATTAATATGATGGTGCAGCTGTAAAAAAAAAAATGCATACTTGATTTAAATATTGAATTCTGAATTTGTAGTTCATATTGTAGAAGAAAATGTGTTACCTTACTCTTTCTTATTTGTTTTGTTTTAAAGGGGACCTATTATGCTATTTTTCCACAAGTTAATATAAGTTATTGATGTCTCCAAACCTGGTCTTTGAATTCCTCAACTGGAAAAAACAATCGGAACATGCATTTCGGAGTGGATCACACTCCTCATTTTCAGCTTTTTTACCCCACTTTTTCAAACGGGTGATTCTGTCGGGGTGTAGCCTTATGCTAACGAGATGACCCCTGACCCCGCTCCTACTGAGGAAGTGGTTGTGTCTCTCCGCCCCGTGCTGTCCGCGTCCAGCTTGTTGCCATGGTTATGGTTCTACGCTACAAACCAACAGCGGTCCAGCCGAACTCCGACCGGACTCCGACCCAGAACCAGGACCAGCTCCTGTAGAAGTTCTACGCCGCGGATGCAGCAGGACGTTTCTGAATGGTTAGTTAACATGTCTCTGTAACGTTTTGAACGGTAAAGGCCTGATTATGCTTCCGCGTAGTGATCACGCAACGGCAACGCAACGACGACGCAGTTGCTTGGAGACCGTGATGGTTCTGCGTTGGGTTTACGTGTTGAAATGCAATTCAATGCCACACCGGTAGAGGGCGCTATGTTTTTTGTAAAGACTGACCGACCGACCGAGACTCTTGACATATATCGTCGTTAGCCTCGTAATAGCGTATTTGTTTACTTTCTGGCTTTAAACATCCACAATTTTTCAGAACCTGGTGTTTTATTTCTTTGTGCAAAAGCGACAAGGTGCAAACAATAAAACGAGGTGAAAACAATAAAAGTAGCCTTTTAAAAGTTTAAATGGCGGTGTTTATGAATGGAAACCGGATAGCGGTCTCCAGCGGATGTAGTAAGCGGACCAATCACAGCAGATGCCGCTGCGTTGGTGTTGCGTTGTTGTTGCGTCGCCTCGACGCGCGTCGAGGATTTTTGGGAGGTGCACGTCAGGCCCTTGCGTTGACGCAAGGGGGGTCCGCAAGGACGTAAGGGGTCCGCAAGCTCCCTTGCGTTGTGTCGACGCGGAAGCATAATCCAGCCTTAACTCGATGTGTGTTAGCGTAGCTAGCGCTAGCTACAATGACGCTCATGCTGCGTTCTTCGCTAGATAAGTAACGTGTCTGTGAGCTATTTCGGCAACAACTAATATCGTTAGTAGTGCCGTGTTGTTGACAGTTCACAGTTGCATGTTTTCCAAATGGGGACGGAACATTATATTTAAACGGATGAAAACCCGATGAAAACAGCGTCCTGTATGCGGGCAGTTTGTTTACATCACATTAACGGGATTAAAAACTTGATCCTCTACAAATAAAGATATACAAGGAACGGGATTTGGTCAGTATCATGTCGTCCTCCAGAATTATGTGCTGAATTGTGAATTATAGGCTGTGTGCTGTGTTTTATAACGTGATTTGCTCCATCTCAACATTACGTGACAAACTTACTGTTACAAAATTCAAACATGAGGTTTACACCTCAGCCGTCCGTCAGGTTACCATATTAACAAGATTTGTTGTTGAAATGCTCAAATTCTGTACTATATTCATCTAGGTCAAGGGTTCCCAAAGTGGGGGTCGGGACCCCCCAGGGGGTCGCGAGATGCCGCTGGGGGGTCGCGAAATGATTTTCATGACTTTGACTGAGATGTTCTGCTGCTAATATGGAAATGAAAGTATTGTGTCAAAATGAAGTTTGCACATGACAGCAACGATGTTCACTCCTAAGTTCCATGGAGATGACTTTGACTGAGATATTCTGCTTTTATCTGATAGTAAACTGTTTATGTAAAATCATATCATGGTTGTCAAGGTTCTGTTCTTTTGTATTGTTGTTATGCCCGTGTTTGGATACGCCTATTAGTGGCGTGTTTCATTCTCCTCCAGTGATATTGGGGGTCTCCAGTCTCTGGTACTGTTATTTTGGGGGTCGCGGGCTGAAACGTTTGGGAACCCCTGATCTAGGTGACTAAGTGGGCCTTCAGACACCGAACATGTCTGCTGCATGGAGACACCACGGGTGATGTTACTGTCTGTTACACCAAGTTGTCTGTTGAGATTATTATTCACATAACATGACGATGATCATGATTCACACTAGGTAAGAAGACGGATGCAGCAGCTGGAGGAGGAAGAGGCTTGCATGGTGGGACATCCTGGTTGGAACTGTCTGTCTGAATGTTCTCTCTCCAGAAAGCATGAAATATAGCTGGTTATGGTGCTTTACATGTAAGAGGAATACAGCAGTCTGTTGTTTGTTTATCAATTGTGTTTTATAAAAAATAAATCCCTCTATGCAACATATTATGCAGTCTTCCTGACCGTTAATTCAGTAATATTAACCATGACACATTTTACAATTACTGTAAAGACGTTATTGTCAAATTAAACAGCAGTTGAAGTTCACAGTTATCTCAGAACACAAACGCAAACTGTCTGTGGCCGACTCTGCAGGGTCACATCGAGCTCTTCTGAAGTCAAGGAAGAGCTGCCCTCCAAAGTATCCTCCTCCTCTACCGGGTCCAGGCCAGCTCTCTTTGATGGTCTCCTTATTGGAGTGGTTGTGAAACAGGTCTGGAACCATGGCTGTGCCAACACCAAAGTCCTTGCAGGACACAGTAGCCTGGGTAGCTGTAACAGAGTTGTATGAGGAATGAAACCCATGATATCACATAATAGAAATACACCTCTGCACGACTACTAGTAGTTGCTGTTAAACCTGATCTAAAGTAGGCTACATGTCAGGCTACACACCTTTACTTGGGTAAGGAGCCTGTAGTCCTCCTAGACAGGGGACTGCCAACAGTAGCTGCTGTGGTGGTCGCTGTGGGACGCTGATGTGAGCTGCTGCTCTGTAAGCAGACAGACAGTCAGACAGACAGTCAGAGTTTACAACTACATCTGAAATGTGGAACACCTTACTATTTCACTAGAACTGATGTGGTGACGCACCAACAGCTCGTAAAATCCCTTCGTTAGCGGTGCAAAAACAAACGTTTGGTGACGTCGTCTTTGCATCGGCGTGTAAACAAACAGATCAGCTGCTCTCGCTGCCGCATTCAAGCTACAAAACGTTCCCAAGCAAACTGATGTCTAGCGTTATTTTACAGGTTTGGGCCCCCGCAGTACTTCGTAACGTTAACGGTCCTCAATATCAATACAATGGAAGCTCTTACCGCAACACGCCAATGCTAACTTTAGCGCAACACGCCAATGCTAACACACCAATGCTAAGAAAGCAACGGTAAACTGTAAAATGGCATATTACATAATATTTAGTAACTTACCGCTTCAGTGTCGGTGGTTGGCTCTCGGACTGTCGGTACTGATCCAAACTTTAGCCCCAGGTTAGAGGCATATCCTGAGCTGTAGCGACCCATGTTGTCAGAGCTCCTGTCGGTGAAGTGCGTCTCACACACAAACACACATTTACGGACGCGTGTGCGCACATTTCCATCGTAGATGCTCCGACGATGCCAGTAAATATCAGCAGTTGGACTGCCAACTCGCTTTCCGTTGATTTTGGCATTTTGGTTCACTGGTTTGTATGTAGGCCTACATCACACTGACAGCCAACAGGTATGGGATTATGTGGGCGGGACCACACAGGTGGAGCGATTCTAATGAGCCGAGATGACCCATATAAGGCACAGGAAAATTCGGCGCTGACGTCATTTAGTGGACATTCTGCAAACCGTTCTTTTATCGGGAGGATTTCTTTCAAACTGAGAAAGTGAAACAGAGAGATGGTGGTCTTTTCTGATACTGTGGGGACTTATTGACACCCCAGGGACCCATTTTAGGGTTGAAAAACATGGAAAAGTCGGTTTTTCATAATAGGGCCCCTTTAATGTTACTTTCTCTCGGGAACATCAAATGTCTTGCTGAGCTGCATTCATTGTATGTAAGCCTTGTCATGTTGATGAAAAGACCCTCTGATCTGTCCCCCTTCCTGGACCGTCTCCGAAACACCTTCATCTCTCATACATTGATCAAGGCCCGATGAGTGACCCCTGTGTAGCTCTCCTGAGAACGGTCACACCTTGTAGATATCAACAGATGTCTCTTCCTCTGCAGAGAGACATGTGTTGATTCAATGCAAATCCACTCATGACACCTTCCCTTTTGTTCTCTCGACTGTTCTGTATAAATTCAACTCGGCCAAGCCATTCAAGAGACTGGATCTTCATAGATACACTGTGAATTTCTTTTCTCCACTGTCAGTGATTAAACCTCATTTGAACCAGTTTCTTCCACAATACACTCAAGCATACAGAGAGGCTTTGGAGGAAGGAAGGAGAAAAACTAACAGCTGTGATTCATTAATTTAATGTCAAGACTGGAATTCATTACAGTGAACGGTGGAGGAAGATAAGGGAGAGGAACTTGTAATTAATTTGTAATTCAAAAGAAAAGAAGGTGAGATCTCTTATCTTTTTGCCCTTTCTTCCTCTCTGTCTGTCTCATCGCCTCTGTCTTTCTTTAAAGGTCCCATATTATGAAAACAGGTTTTCTCTGGTCTCTACACCTATAAACTGGTCCTCCCTGAGCCTGTCAACTCCCAAGATGAGGAAAACAAGCGACTCCTGCATGGTCTCTGCAGCCCACCCAGTGGTACAACGGTGCTCCTACAGGCTGTTCAGCTTCAGCTCCCGTCGTTACGTAACGAAGGGAGTCCTTTCAATAGGCCGATGATGATAGGAGGGGACGTTTTGCAACACAGTGGGGAGCTCAGCTGAACTTCCCGGTTGTGGCGCTGGGTGATCCGGCTGGTGCTCCGGGAATAAATCCCTATGCGGGTGAAGCTGTCTCACGCCCTCTGGTGTGTCTTCACTGCTGCCTCTGGTCGGACGGAACCCGGAGGCACGTGTCCGACAGAGCACCGTGCACGACGGTCTGGGTCTGGTCTCTTGCGTTTCATTTTTAATGACAATGTGCCGGCTACGGTTCGTGTTAGCTTGTATGTGTGTGCTAACCACTTCACATTGGACTGCTTCAGTAACGAGGGTCAGTACAAAGCTGGCTTTGCCTCAACACTGACCCTCTTTAAAACATCTGTCCCAACCATACGGGACCCAGCAACTTCAACTGAGACACATAGGGGAGCCATAGCAATACATCCACCGTAAACATTGGCGCTAGCATGCGTAAGCGGCACTGTCTCCTTCTCTCTCCAAGTAGGCAATGACAGACGGACTTTTAGACAGCTGAAATTCAGGACCACGGATGGGTTTGGGGCAATGCATATCGAATAGAGTGTTGTTGGACCTCTGACAGCTGTGTGGAATTGATGAAAAACACTATAATATGGGACCTTTAACATCACTCTACCACCATCTCTTAAAGTGTTTTTCCCTTTCCCTTTTATCACTACCTACTTTCAGCCTAATGTTGATTTTATTTCAAGCCTCTGGGTGCTCTCTCTCTCTCTCTCTCTCTCTCTCTCTCTCTCTCTCTCTCTCTCTCTCTCTGGTCCATTGGATCATAATTACTGGATCATACACAAGACAGATGAAGATGATGATTCTGCAATATGCTGCATGGTAATATGCACACAGTCTCACACAGTTCTTGATATATTTCTGCACCGTAGGGGGACATAACCATGGGAATATTAACACATACAGAGAGAGAGAGAGAGAGAGAGAGAGAGAGAGAGAGAGAGAGAGAGAGAGAGAGAGAGAGAGAGAGAGTGCCCTGCAGATCGGTGTTAGATCACTTCATGACAAGAAAAAAATTAAAAAAATTAGATACTTGATGACAAATCCTTGGCATTCCCTGTTTGCACTCTGAGTATAAATGGGGTTATCGGAGGCTAGAGATCTTAGATTACTAAGATCAACTTAAACAGATTTGTTTACAGATGTGTATCCTCAGCAGACTTTGGACATTCCGCCATCACTCCAGCAAGTGGAGCGGTTTCCAGCAGAAGGGGAGAAGGGGTGAAATCTCTAGCCATTCAACCCAGTCTCATGTCAGTTTGTGAAAATGTCTCTTAGTGTCATGTACAGACACACAAATCAGTCCGTTTCTGTGCGTCACTCACCACACAATGGGAAGTTAATTAGGATCCTTTTTTTTAACAAAAAGCGTTCAGAGCTCGTGAAATGGTATTACATATTGAGAGAGACTGCTATTGTGGGCGGAGAGATGCTTCCAATTGAAATACATCAGCTTGAAAGTAGTGCGAGCATTGTGAGAAAAAAAATGTAGGCGAATCAGGAGATTTCAATTTTGTGATTATTTGCCAAACTGCTGTGAGACTGTGTTGGGCCATTAGTGGTTAATGTTTCTCTAATGTAGCAATAATTCTCAAAATTTAGACACCTTGACAGAGTAAGGGAAAAATTATTCACTGTGAGACTCTCAACTGTTTGGGGAAATTTGTTGTAGATTTACCTGTGGAAAACCCTCCCACACCTGGTGCATGAATATTTTTGTATAATATTTGTAATTCTAATTATCTTTATAAAAAGACCCATTAGAAAAAAGAAACCCCATGTGCATAGACCCATGAAAATTAGACCTGATCCAAAGAGCAGTGGACCTGAACAGATCCAAACCAGAGAGACCATTTATAATTCAATCTGTATTTTGACCATTTTCTTTTACTTTGGGATAAATTGATGTTGCGAAAACAAGGGGGCTGGTGTGTTGGAGCAGGAGGGAAGACTGGAGGACAGTGGAGGCTGTGTGAGGAGAGACAGAGCCAAAGTTTTGACGGCAGCTGTCAGTTTTGATGATGTGATGAGCAACAACGCAGAGTGAGAGACGAGCAGGCAGTTCGATTCCCTGTCAGAATGGACTCTGCTCGGCTGAGATAAGTACACACACACACACACACACACACACAAACATGCATGGACGCACACACACTGGAGAGAGAACGTGCCACACATATACTATCTATCTGCACATATACTTTCTCCATAGGGATCAATGAAGTTTCATTTCATCACACATATGCACACTTCAAACACAACACATACTCACTTAATCTGAAAGATGAAGGGAAATCTGAGTTCTCGCTTGCGATTACACACACACACATACATACTGGAGAGAAAATGGCTGCTTTCATTTTAAAAAATTATATAACTTGGCCTATTTTCGTGGTGGCACAACAATGAGAGAAAGCAGTGCGCCCACGGTTTTGTATTTTCCTGACCATGAAATTCTCATTGCCAGTCCATGTGGTAGAGATACGATAACAGCTGGGAGATTCAATGAAACAAGGCAGCGCAGAGTTGTTGGTATTTTTGTGCAAACTGGGTCTGAATATACTGCATCTTTTTTTATTTATAGGCTTCCATGCACAAATTGAAAACCCAGTCTATATTAGCAGATAAATAATGATTTTAAATGTAAGGGCACTTTACAAAAAGGTTACATTGAGAAGAGCGAATCAGATGGGTGTCTCCCTGCTGCCGGTTCTTATTAGGATGACGTCACATACCGATGCTTTGTCACGGCCCCTCAGCATCTGATCCTGACCAGATATATAATCCCTCCAGGGTGTTCTGGGTCTACACCAGTTGGATGGAAAACCTTTAACCTCTACCTCAGCTGGCCCCTTTCAACATGAAGGACCAGCGGCTCTACTCCAAGCTCCCTCCAGATGTTTGAGCTCCACACTCTATCCTGATGCCCGACTAAGTCTATGAAGGAAACACTTTGAGGCCAACTGTATCCGTCATTTTATTCTTTCAGTCACGACCAAAAAGCTTGTGATCATGGTTGAGGGTCTTCAGCTTTGTCTTCCAGCTCAACTCCCTCTTCACCAAAATCATCCAGTACTAGAGATTTGATCATGTTGATATCACATACAGTCATACTGAAACCTTGCATATAGTTTGTTTAGGCTAATTCCTTGTAGAGAACTGATGAAGGCACATGAGACATCTGGGATCTCATTAAATGAACTGACAATTTTTTTTTGTATGCCTCATTGCCACAGATACATCATGGGATTTTACATAATCTGCACTTGCTTCTTCTCTCTCTGCTCTCTCTTTTTATATTCTCTCTATTTCTTCTGTCCCTTGTTCCCTTCATTAACGCACTGGAGTCTGTTGGGAAGAGGTTTATTAAGAAGCCACAGTGTTTACATTGACTCAGGTGCACAGGTGCTGTTTTTGCTCGACTCCATCCTTCGACACCTCAGGGAAATCACAGGATGCAGCACGTCTTCAGGCATTTGAAAAGGTAAAACAAGTGCTTAACATACACTGTCTTTACAAGACAGGATACAACTCATTCACATCCCTGTCCTGAGAGTCAGAGGAGCCCTGTTGTCATCAGCAGTGTTTTTATGCAATTCATGCAACCCATAGCGCGGATTAGGCAGTACATCAGTCTTTGAAAGCCCTAGTTGTAGCTTCTTAACCACTGATAGAGAGGGTCGTCATTTAACCACACGGTTGGTGGTTCGATCCCCGGCTCCTACTGTCCGCAAGTTGTAGTGTTCCCAGTCGCTTCGTCGCAGCTGGCTGCTACTATATGCTTAGTTAGGGTTACATGATGAGGTAAAATTTTCGGAAGTGTACATACAAATGCATCTTCATGACCAAATTGTAAATGTCTGTGTAATTCTGCAGTTATCTTTGAAGAAAAGTTTATGAAATGTGTGTGGTACACACATTTATAAAAAAAAAATGATGTAGTATGTTTAGTTTTACACGTAAAGGTGCCTTACATAATCAGTGAGTTGATGTTTGTTGTTCTACCCTAACTGGCCTCACGCTCTGACCCGCTTTTAAACAAAGGCCATCAAATAACTCCATCAGTATCATAGTATTAAAAGTAGGGGTGTGAGGAGATCCACGAGATCTCGCGAGATTAAAGTCGACGATATTTCTCGTAGCGTTAAAAATCTGTCTCGCAAGATTTGTGAGCTATACATAGCTGAGGTTTTACAGACAGCTGTTACTGACTGGGAGCTAAAAAAACCCAACCACGGCATCGCTTATTGTTACCGACAATGCACGTAATATGGACGTGGCCGTGCGCGACGCGGGATTGAAGTCGCACATCTGTTTTGCGCACACTATAAATCTTGCAACCCAAGCTTGCCTCGGTGTTCCCCTCGTCGCTCGTTTACTCAGGCAGGTGAGACGTGTGACTGCTTTTTTTCATCGTAGTTCAGCGGCTACCGCGGTGAAAATGTCCAAGCAGAAACGGCTACAATTGCCATCACACAAGTTAATGACAAGTTGGATATGCTGGCTTGTTACCTTGAGTAGCAAGCTGCCATAGCAGCATCACCAGCCCAGAGTTAAGACAAAACTCCCGAAGCATTGATACACTTGACAGCTGCGATGTCAGAGATGCTGAAGATGCTGTAGTTGCAGCATGTTGTTCATGACATACTTGGTCAGGCTCCGTTAGCACTATTTGCACTCTGTATTGACAAAGTAGAACTTTGATTTGGTTTTGCACATATTTACACTTTGGAAAAATAAATATTTTATTTTATTTATTTTATTTTAACTTTTATAAATGTTAGTTTTAGTTTAAATTTGTGAAAGAAGAAGTTTATTAAAAGATCATGCTTACATCATGCATGTAAAGAGTTATAATAAAATATTTCAAAATGCATGTGCAACTCTGTTAAATTAAAGTCTGTTGGTCCAGTCATATATTTTGTCCTTGTAGTTTTCTTAAAATCTCGTCTCGTCTCGTTCTCGTGGACCCAATATCGTGTCTCGTCTCGTCTCGTGAGATGAGTGTATCGTCACACCCCTAATTAAAAGCAATTCATGTTTTTGCTAATGTAGATGTTCCAGTGATGAAAGCTAACCTGCTGTTCTCTAACCACTGTCACTGATTTAATTTTGTTTTTTTGCATGACCCAGACCTCATTTGTTCATTGCTGGCGAAACATGGAAAGAGATGAGTCACAAGGGGTAGAAATTCTGATGCTGCATTAATTGTGCAAAAAAAAAAAAAAGAAAAGAAAAAAGATTAACACAACACATTTCTTTTTAATCCTGCAGGCAATGAAAACCTCTGCTGATTGTGTGTGAGTGTTTTCTTTTCTTTTTTAACCATGCATAAACAACACAAGCTACTTTTTATCTTCTTTAAGTTGAGGGCTACATACTTTAAACTAAATTGGAACTAAAGCACTCAATTTGTAACAGATAAACAGCATTCAACAAAATGAGTACCAAGAAAATATTTTCTTATTAATGACTTCCTTGAGTATTTCATAGTATAATTGGCTACAGTCTATGTGGGGAGATAATTCATAGTTGAGAGTTAAACCTATAATTGCTGGTAAATATTAATTCTCTATAACAAATAGAGTGAGAGTAAACAATTTGTCCGTATGGTTGGGGTCCCTGGGATACCAAACACAAGTAATCCTGGGGCTCCCTGGAAAGATAATCTTTAGAAACATAACAAAATCCCAATTTTGCTGACCATTGTTGGAATGGAAGAATCGGGCCCAGTGTCACAGCTCCGATAACTAACATCAGGCACGTGTAAACTCATTTAAATGTAATGTTATAATAGAGTGGAATGCTAATTGGACCAGGCTGAATAAAATGATGCATGGTCAGCTAGTTTGTTCTTGTCGACCGACAGTCTCTGTTTGTCAGTGGCATTTTTCAGGTTAGATCAGCAGGGACAGGCAGAAGCACTTGGACCCAATTTCTGTGTTAATAATGTTATTATTTTTCACATTTAATTAATCAGTTAAACTTGACATAATATTTACTGTAAACTATGTGTAACAAAATAATCTAAACCCAAATATTGAGATTATAATTTAAGTCTGCACATGTTCACTAATTGCCTAAATGAAGATTTAAATACACCTCTGAGAAAAAATATACAAACGTTCCCAAAATACTACACAACAGTAACAGTATATATGCAACACTAATGGTTCCAGTAAGAGCCATTTTGATTGGGAGAACCCTTAAAACCCCTTTCCTGAATAAAAGTTTTTAAAGGGGTTCTTGGTAACGCTAAGGGTTCCAGTAAGAACTATTTTGATCCAGAGAACCGTTTTTGGAAGAAAGAGTTCTTCAGGGATTGTTGGAAGCATGGATCCTGTGTCACCAGGGACATACTTACTGATAACACTTACCAATAATGGTGCAAAATACAATTCCTTGTGACTACTGATACAAATACTTTTCATATCCATTTTTTTGTTTATTTGTTTTTTCTTCTTCTCCAGATCCTGTTGATCAAACTGCAACATAATTGCCCCTCTTGGGATTTGAACACCTGCCACCCAGTCTAAAGTCTCTGGCAGTAGTGACTGAGCTAACCTGCTAGCTGGGTGGAGTCATCAGGTCCACCATGCTAGTCTATCACCTTACACATTCTGATCAGACATACAAATAATGGCAGTCCTGAAACTGAAATGTTCTGTTACCAATTTATTTTCACAACCATTAATTATAAGAAAGCAAGACCTTCATCAGCAAATCTTGTTGACCCAGGCAAAGATGAACTGTGACTGGGATTTTAACCCCCACCCTCCAAATCTAAAGTCTGTACCATGAGTCTGTACCATTAGTACCACTGAGCTATCCAGGAGAACGTGTAGAGCAGGGACTTCTCTGACTCGCCACACTCACTCGCATAGCCAGGTTGACAGCTCCTTCATGTCAGTGGTCAGACAGAGAGAGCTGATCATTTGTCTGTTTAGCTCTGTCAGTATAATGTGTGACTTCTGCTTTTAGGTCACAGGTTCAATTCCCATGTTGACAGATATAGCTCAATTAGCTCAGTTAGCTAGGAGCTGGTTCTTGATGCCATACAATTTGGATTCAAGCCCCAGCAAGGGTGATAATGATTATACATCAAAATGCCTGCTATAATTGTGTTTATTTTTTTTAAAGTGTAGTTACACTACTCCCTTCTTCAGGAGGAAATGACACACAGCAAAGAAGCAGCCAGGGGAATTGAACCCTGGGTCCCTACAGCAAGGATATAACCCCTCTTTCTGGGGCATCTAAGTGAGCTATACTACTCACTGGACAAAGGCTTTTGAAAGTTTGTTACAAGTCAGGTGATCTACTGGAGATACAGTTTGAAGTTGTGAGTTCAAGGCCTGGTTGATGCAGAGTGACCATGTTAATGCCTACTGAGGTGATGTGTGCATTAGTGACAGACAATTTGAAAAATATTAAAGACTTATTTTACAGACAATTTTACTCATGTATTTGTCTCCTCCTCATACTTTGATCAGCCTCATCCCATGGCTGCTGTACCTTGCTTACTGGCTTAGTCAAGTTGTGAAGCTGCACAACAGTTCAGTGATAAAGAAAGGTCTTTGATGTCAGAGGCCAAGCCTTAACTGATGAAAAAATCATATTGTAACACTGACTTTGGGGCTACTACATCAGGGTTTGTTGATGCCAGGAATTGAACCTTGATCTCCCAGGGGAAAGGGTGAGGTTTGGTGTGTTGGGCCTGGAAGCTGGCCCCATGGTGGCTGTCATGTGTGAGTAAAGAGCTGGTTGCCCCATGGATTGCACCATATGGTCTGGTCTTCCCCCTCTACAAACCAGGTGTGACATACCAATAGTGATCACTGTGAACAGAACAGAACAAAGAAGAACAGAAGAGAGAGAGAACAGAAGAAACTTCAGAGAATCAAGTTGCGCTAAATATAATATCTTATTTCAGCTTGACCCTAGCTGAGGACTTTTGTGGTGAAAGGTGGACTAAGCATTTGTTTCTTGTTATGTTTTGTTCGTTTGCTTGTTTGTTTGTTTTCTTGTAGAAATGACTTACACAGCTTGGATGAAAGCCGAAGTGTGCCATTTGTTTGAAAAAGAGGGTTTTGCTGAGATTTCCATTACTGTTACAATACGTAACATTTTGAGTACTTGTAACATAACACTGAAAAGTATTTTAACATTATTTAAATCAATGTGAAAACGTTGTGGGGTTCCCTCACTTTCTCATGATTCTGTTCCACTGTCACGATAACTACATACAGTATGTACTCTGATTCCTTTCATTGGACCATGCATTATTTTATTGTTCGTAGATAGTTTACAATAAGGCACAGTAAATACACCTTGGATTGATGGAACTAAAACTCTTTTTTTGTCACCCCTTTCTGCCATGTCACCGTTGCCGACTACACAAATCCACGACTGAGGACAGTATGATGTGTCTGGCCTGTCATGTTGCTGATTCCACTGGACCTATGCTGACTTTTGACCTGTTCTCCCCTGAGACCTACACAGCCTGTTCTCTTGGACTATCTTTGAATAAATGTTTTTCTCATTAAAATGTGAAAAAAAAAAAAAGCTTTGGACAAATGAAGATGACCTAGAAACGGGATTATTGTGCTGACTAAACTTTTTCAAAAGCATATTCATGAACACATTCATTGTTATGGGAACTCCCCTAATGTCACATAGCCATATTTTGGGTACCACTGGGCTTGATCATTCAGAAACAGCAAGCTCAGCTTCCCGTTATGAACTCCACCTGGGTGCTGAATCCACCAAACTAACATCTCTGTAATAACAAATCCAGGACAGCGATCCCATACTACTTATTATGCAACACTGCCCTTGTTTCTCTGCTGTTCAATAGTAGAGAATGAGCTCTGGAGCACATAATACAAAAATAGTGTGTAGGAGCATGTAACACAGCACAGAAACTTTTCCTGAAGGACAACTTCAAAGACAAATTAGACCGCAGAGGAAAGTCAGGGAACGCCTCTTCCCATTAGAGCCTTCATTTATTTTCTCAATGTGCAGGAATGGCATAAGATACATGTGCCCGTCATGCATAAGTGAGTTGTCACTTAACTCCTCAAGTCACAAGCCCCGCTGGGGTTCTTATCTTCAATCACAGGATGAAGCAAACTGGTTTTCTCCTTCTGTTTGAGGGACAGTCTGACTCCGTTTGTCTTTCGACCCTGTGTCAACTCCATATTCTGGTATCTATCTATGGCTGTTTTCGCAAATTGTATGTTATTCTTTGTGTTTTGTTGTTGTTCCAGGGAAACCACAGGAGTGACACCCATAAGAATCAGTTAATCAACTGTTCAAGTTTTAGCTAAAGCAAAAGACCTGAATACTCCCAGTCCCTCCTGGCAAGACTGGATGACAATGACCACAACAAAACGTACGCAGTATTTAGTAAATCTTTAAAAAAAGAGGTCAGGAAAATGTATTTAGATTCAGATTCATTTTAGATGCACTTTTCAGAGTTCAGAGTTCTGAGGAAATCATGGAAGTGGGAGTGACCCTACAAGGGCCACATACAGGTGCAAAGCTAAGACATTCATCACATTCAAACCGATAAGAATGACTTAGAGTGACAAATCCTTTTGCATGCTGCTCCGGCAGCACCTTTGATCCAGACTTTTTACAGTAATGATGTGTGGGTCTCCCCCAGCCAGTGGGCACATTGTTTAACAAGTGGCATTGGGCATTCAGACTAACTTGTACATTTATGGAGTGGGCTTATTTTTGGCTGTATAAATAGAAATGGATCCGGGGGAGGAAACTATGATGTGTAATCTGCTCCTCCAGTGACATTTGGAAACCAGCAATTGCAGGAAAACAAATGAGTGGGGCAACCGACAGTAGGGAGCACATGGCCCACTGTGAAACACTGCAGTGTGAGACACTCGAAGCCTGCAGTCATAGAGAGGGGCGATGTGCTAACAATCAAACACATGGAGACACCAACTGTGTACTTTTAGGTCTGCGCTTGTAAGCAATCATGGTGTTGCACTTGGTTATTTCTGTAAAAGTGACAAAGTACATGAGTAAGTGTTGGAAAACTGAAAATTGAGAGCTGTAGAGGGCAGTTCAAACCTTGCAGACATTAACACCTTTATAAAGTTATTAAAATTATCACAAATTGACAATCCCAAGCTGTTTCAACCCATTTCAGCTACAGAAGAAAGCAAACTATGACATCAACAGGATGTTTGTGTATATATATATATATATATATATATATATATATATATACATATACACACACACACACATGTTGGTGGGTGGGTAGTTGGATGTAAAGTTGAATGAAACCGACGACACCTCCAGAGGGCTCAACAGAAAGTCCTGGTACCAGAACCACCCACTTCCACATCAGCTCCCATTAGAATGAAAGACAACAGAGTGGGCACCTCTGGATGTGTTAATCTCCGTCAGGACCCCTCTCATCACTGAAATACTGATTTAATGCCCTCCTGGAGACAAGGATGTTTCTTGCTGGCTGTTTGTGTGAGACGAGAGGGTTTTGTTGTTTTTTCATTGTCTTCTGTAAATTCATTTTAAATTGACAAACGTGTGGCTCTTTCTCTTGTAATATATTGTCCCACTGTGACTTAGATCTAGCTCAGTGAATTCAGCTAATAAATCAGGTAATAAAAAACAACAAGAGACCGCTAGTTATAATATAATAAGATTTATTAAAATCAGTAATAATGATCACAATCAATAACACTGCAATTAAAGCCTTATTACCTAACTACCTAACACACAAAACTAAGCTACAGAAGACACACGTGGTGTGTGTGTGTGTGTGTGTGTGTGTGTGTGTGTGTGTGTGTGTGTGTGTGTGTGTGTGTGTGTATGTATGTATGTAGAGAGAGAGAGAGAGAGAGAGAGAGAGAGAGAGAGAGAGAGAGAGAGAGAGAGAGAGAGGGAGAGATATGGTCGGGCGCGACCACCAGATGGAGCTATTCCTCACGGCGTTCAGGGGCGGAGCCACTGAAGATGGATGGAGTAGCGAGAGAGAGAGATGGAGCTATGTCCGTAATGTCCGCAGCTGGAAACAGCTGGCGGAGGAAGTGTGTGGGTTAGCGGGACACAAACAAAGAGAGGGGAAGAATGCGCGCGCGATATTTCTGAGGGACAGAAAGCGTGCCTATCACACGGGCTCGCGTGAATGAACTGGCGTTTATTCCGCGAGACCGGTCTTTTAACTGATAGTAGAGGCTTTCTGAGCTCGCGAATATGGCGAGGTTAGTCGAAAACACTGTTACAGGAACCAACCCAGCTGCGTGGGTCCACGATCAGTATTCAAATACAGCAGCACATGAACGAACGGACTCGGCGGTCCGCGATCAGAACGTAAAACACATTAACAAGAATTACAAGCATATCCTACACTATCACTTATGTCTCTGCCCAGACTGATAGCCTCTTACTGGTGTCGTTGCGCAGGTTGCGAGTCCGTCCTGGCGTTCGCGACGGTAGTTCGTGAGTCCCGGCGTCAGCGGGAAAGTGGCGAGTCGGCTTAGTCCAGGCAAGAGCGGAGCGGGTTTCCTCTCGTTGATCAAACTCGAATAAAGAAAACAGTCCGTGTTTCTTTCTTCCACGGACGGCAATATAATCGCGGCTTGGCGATTAAGTCAGTTTAGTTCAGACAGCGTCTGGTAGCTGGACGGCAGGAACCGGCTTGGTTCCTCTTGTTGCAGCGGTGGCTGTGGGGCCGTGTCCACCTCCTGTTGGTGGACGGGTCGGCTCCCGTGGCAACGTGGTGTTGCGATGGAAGCGCTGGAACCAGCGCCCGGGTAGGAGCGTAAGCTGGTGTAAGAAAGTAAGAGAGTAAGAGCAGTAAGAGGGGAAAGAGAGCGTTCTCTAGGTGGCTTCGGTTTATAAAGCTCCCCAGGGACCGCCTGTTGTGACGTCACATCGTCACCTGGGTGAGAAGTGAAACTAAAATGGCGGTGTAGTTTTTAATCTCCTTTGTTCCTTTGTCCTGGCCGCATGTGTAGGCTTTTGTAGGCCGCATTATGTAGTCCTAACGGTTAGGTCCCCAACACTTTTTAGTATCTACTTGTTCTTTCATTAGTCTAGTGTCTAATCTATTTTATTTTTGGTGTGCTTTTACTGTTGTGTATCTGATTTTGTGTAGATGTAAGGTGCCCTTGAGTGTCCTGAAAGGTAACCATAAATAAAATGTATTATTTTTATTACTATTATTTATGGAACTCATGTGTAGCCCAGGCTTCATAAGCTGTGGAAAAATTAAAAGGAAAAGGAGTAAAAGTACGTTATTTAGTCTGAATGATTATGTGAAAGAGATAGCTGGCATTTATAGGGTTAACTGCCCCACACAGAGTAGAGAGAGAATTGGTCCTGTCCTGTCTTCATGGGCCACCTTCGTTGCAGTTGCGCACAGCGCTCTGGGAGATAGTTAGAACGGGAGGAGAGACCACATCGTCCGGCTGCGTGAGGAACGCTCTGCCTGAAAAAATTATCCAGTAGTGATTAAAAAAGAGTGAAATAGTCTGAATTCGCCACGTGCTGATTCCACAGAGTCGTCGGTTGATGTTACCCGCTTGGCGGTGAGTTTATTGTTCATTTTGAGGAAGACAGCATCGAGTAAAGGTGGTGTTAGCCGCCTTGCTAATTTAGCTGCTAACTGCTAATGTAATACCTCTTATTTTAGCCGCTGGGGTAGTAGCCAATGTGAATTTGTATTGAACTCAGCTAACAACAGAGCTAATGAATGAGCTAACTGCTAACATGGTGGGGTAATCCAGACAAAATGCTAAGCTATTGTGTGTGTGTGTGTGTGTGTGTGTGTGTGTGTGTGTGTGTGTTTGTGTGAACATTGTGTACGAGGAGTATTGTGTGTGTGCCGCATGTGTGTACATTTGTTGCGTACACAACAGCAGTGGGGGAAAATCATGATAACTTTGATACAAATATATTTCTAAAATGGATGTAATCTACCTGGTCTCCTAAAAGATATTCCCATACAGTGCATTGTCATTTATGTTTTAAAGGAATGTATTTTCTCAAGGATTACATTTGTATTTGATGCATTGCAAATACGTTTTGTCAAAGTCTGTAAAAATCTCCATAGGGAGGAGGTTGGGGTGGATGGAAAGGTGAAACACAGGACCCAGGAGACCAGTTCAAACTCAAGATTCAGCGTATCTTTGTTTGCAGAAATGTACAATACCAAATATTTTATTCTAACGTCTGGGTTTAATTGTGATTTAGGGTAGTCATAGTAAGGATATGCAATAGTAAAAGAAGTAAAACAAGGAGGGATCATGATTATGTAGGGATAAAAATCCTGACACCGCTACTGCTCCACCACCACACACACACTGCTGATCCTGTGGGTTCTGTCGGCGCTTATGATGATATGATGTTCCTCATAAATAAGAAAATGATGGGCTCTTATAAATCTGCACATAAATTGGGTTTTATATAAGGGTGGACCTCTGCAAGCACACACACACAAAACCTTGTACTTCTATCTTTGTGAGGACACATATTGATATAATACATTCCCTGAAACCTGAACCTAACCTGAACCATTACAACACAATACCTGACCCCAACCCTTACCCAAACATAAAAATTATTCTAACCGGAACCTTCTGAAACCTCAAACAGCCCTTTGAAGGCTTGTCCCAAAATGACAACTGGTCAAAATGTACTCACTTTTCCTTATGTCCTCACTCTGACGTTCTAAATGCACTGGTCCTCACAACGACAGTTGTACAAATTCTCTCTCTCACACACACACACACACACACACACACACACCGACACACACAGGGATTCACTAACCTGCTCTAAGAAAACTCACCCCCATTCACCCCATACATACTGAAGCACGCGCACGTACGTACGTACGCACACACACACACACACACACACACAGACACAGACACACACACATGCACACACATACACAGCCCATCAGGTCTCTGTCTATTCTCATTTGTTTGGGATTCATTAGATTCATACCCTCCAGCATTTATTTATTTTGCATTGAAATTGCATCAAATAAAAATGTAAAACGTATTGTTATTTATTATAATAATCGTTGAAGGAGTCCTGAGGTTTATGATTTAGTGGTGCTGCTAAAGATCGCTGGCTCTGAGCATCATTCTCCATTTGTGAAATCTGTATACTTCTCACTGCATTCCCGCCCTTTGCCTTGTTGCTTGGTTACAATAGCTTTTACAACAGCCACATTTGTAACGAAAATAAATTAATTTCATGGGAATCACAATCAGTGCTTTTGTTAGAAAATGTGTGTAGTTATTTCCATGTAGAGATACTCACCGTACCAACCTTTGAGGCAGGGGAGAGAACTGGAGTGTACCTATCACATTTCCTGTATCACAACATCAAACAAAATATAACCTTGGTAGGACAGGGTTGCAATCAGTCATGTGACGGGGTTTAATACAACACGGGTTAATCAACCATGTTCATTTGCAAATTTACAAGCACAATTTATTTCATTTCACTTTGTCAATTTGTAATTTTCAAAATTGAATTATTGGCTCATTTGGTCTCTGTTGGTCCTAGTGGTAGTTTTAATTTTACTAGTTCATTATATTCACCCTGACAGCAGGCATAATGTTGTTTTAAACAGAAAGTTAATGGCATAAATTACTTTGATTTTATTTTCTAGCTGTATTTTTAGTTAATCAATGGCAGTCATACTAACCTGTGTGATGAATACATCAGATGTCCTGTTGCTGCTTCAGAATAAAAGTGATCCACTTGTTCGCAAGTTGAATGGGTTTAAGTTTTATTGGGTTTCTTTTGTCTTACTTAATGAAGAGGGCAGTATGAGGATGAAAGGGGAGAAAGAGAGGGGGACGCCCCATGCTGCAAAGGGCCAACGGTTGGACGCAAACCCAGGTCTACTGCAGTGAGGACAAAAAAAGCAGCAAAGTGAGCTATCCGGCACACCAGTTAAATGGTTTTAATGTGAAGGAGTAGAAGCAACAGATGTTCATTTGGCATAAGAAGCAGCTGTAGTGAGCTCTGGGTTAATAGAGAGGGCTCGATCAATGAGATACAGCTGTGTCAAAGTACAAACTTGCATTGTTTCCTGTGAATCTCGACAGATTTCTTTTCACGGGCCTCTATCAGTCAGTTAAAGGGATTAGATTGCGAAGGTCAGACTTTCTGTTTCCTGTCACTGTTTCTGCCTCCATTGTGCTTATTCTTTAGCCAAAATATTTCTCCACCTGACCACCAATTGCCCTCAGACTGCCCAGTGGTTAACCCCCACCCAGCATCTCACCAGTCTCCCATTCCCCTCGTTAGTCTTTTAACTTTATATACCAGCCCATTTCCACCCACATTCAGCAGATTGTTCCATCCGCATCCGGCTTAGCTTTCCAGACTTTGTTTGTTCTGTTCTGTTTCACTAAACACAATCTAGGATATAATTGTTGTCATAATATTGTAAATCTGCAAATACAAATTTGCAAATAATCAAAACACTCAAACTGAGTGACCTGCAGTGAACCTTGTATATTTGGAGCCCTGCTCACTTTGCCCAGTTCATAATCCAGTCTTGTTTGTGACAACTCATCGTAGGAGACTTCTTTCAGCTCATGGACACACATTTGTTCTTTCACTTCCAAATCTGGAAATACATGTTTTTATACTAGTCAACAATGATATGTGAAATACATGTAACCTATTGTTACTATAAACTGCATTTGGACCAACGTTCCCTCTCTCGTAGCTTTAACTCTTTGAGATAAATGAGTTCAAGTGACAGAACATCATTGTTTTAAAGTGTAGAAAAGTATTATCTATAATTCATATCATTTTTCCAGTAGTATTCTCTTGAGTCATTACATTTCTCCTAGTTAGCTAAGTAGCTGTGCTGCTGCTCTTGCTGCAGATCATTGGGCTTGAGAGCCTAATTTCCTCTGTGTGAGACATGCTTTTAGTATTTAGGTCAATGCAACATCCATTTCTCTAGTAAAACAAAAGCTCTTCATCTCGTTGCATGGCATCTTTTCTTCAGATACAGACGTGCTCAGGCATTCATTCACACGTATGACAGCATACACAGAAACTGCAACAAACGTATGGAGACACTCCCCCCTCCCACCCACCCACACACACAGTGCACAGTCTGTTCTCCATCCTCTCTCAGTCGAGCAGCTGCAAACACAGAACACTCTCTTTCCTTCCTCCTCCTCTCTCTTTCCTATTTGTCTCTTACACCATCTCGTCACCTCTCCCTCTGTCCTCCTCCTATCCTTCTTTTCTACCTCTCTCCTGCCTGTCAGCCGAGCAGCAACGTGAAGCAGCGATCAACACCCACGCTCTCAACCTTATTGCTTCGTGGAGTGGAGGGAGAGAGAAGGAGAGAGGGGTAAAGATGATACTCAGAGAAGAACAGGACAAATGTCGCCCGCGGTACTAATTACATAGATTAGTTTTGACAGCTAATCTATGCCATATAACATAAGCCATATAACATCAATGTATGATGGACATAGACGTAGGTCTGTATGTGTACTTTTGATCTGGGCTGAGTTTAAGTCCCTCAGTTCCAATAACCCTTTTAAAATGTTTTTCTTGCTAAAATCATGCTAGGGATACAACCACCAATTCCTTTTCATTTTCAATTAACCTGCTATAAGGGTGAATGATTTCACCTTCAAGATAAAACATTTGGTGGCAGTTTGGTTTGATTGACAATCCAAAACCCAAACACATTAAATTTCAAACTGATTGATGATTAATCTTCTTTAAATAAACTAATTGTATCAACTCCTATCTTTCCATACTGATGTAAAGCAGTGGAAGAATTTGACTGGCCTGCACAAAGTGCTGACCTCACCCCCATCCTTCACCTTTGATATACTGTGAGCCAGGCCTCATCCTGCAATAATCACACAGCCAAAATCGGATGAAAAGCCTAAAACCAGAAGATTGCATGCTGTTACAGGCAACACTTTCTCATCTCAATGCTACAAACACCGCAGCTTGGTCAGTGCTCCTCAGGTTCAAAGTATGATGCTCTACATTCCCCCTCTAGCCTCAGTCTTGCACGTGCCAGTATACATCCTGGGTTTGTTTACATTGCTTTAGTTCCAAACATTGGTAGGGGGTTACTGGTTGTCATAGCAGCAGGATAATGTTCAACAATCAAATATGGGTGTTATTTTTGAGCGTCCAAATACTTTTGACTGTGTTGTGAATTTATTTTAAAGAGGTAATCTGAAAGCTGGTTGTGGTGAAAGTGTGAAACTATGAAATATACAGATGTGTTTGTTTTCAGCATACAAATACCATATTGTTTTATTGCAATCTTATACATTTGATAGAGTGGCAAACAGTTGCTTGAATCCATATGACAAATGACAAATATCTCGCTTTTTCAGCTATTGTTTTTTGTTGTTGTTTTGGGCAGATAGTGTACAGTACAGTGTGATATATATATATACATATGTGTAAACTCACTCACACACACACACACACACACACAAAATCCAAAGTCTGACAAACTGTCCTTTGTTGATGCATAGACATTCATTCAATATGTATTTCTGGATATATAGTATTCAGTACTCAACATACTGGAAATGTAGTCTTGTTAAAAGGACACAGAGATCCAGAGGGACATGGAAGATACTGTGCATGCTTTCACGGAACTGAAGTGTTTGAACAAAAGCTCCAGCCGATGGATGTAAAATGAGTCAGGGGGAGATATGTATGTAGTGAAGACCATGTGCAGCAAATGATGAGAGAGCCAGAGACAGAAGGAATGGCCTAACCCTGACCTTCCCGCTGGGACGTCTCACCAGGGACAGCATCACCCATCTGAACCCAGCAGTACTAAAAGGTTGACAGGCTTTCAGTGTGTGAAAAAGCAGAACACTGTTCAAAATGGCTTTTTCCACAGATAGGGCCTACGATGCACCAGCCACATCTACAGTGTCCAGTGACCGGAAAATTCTACAAGTAAACAAATGGCAGTTGAAGTTCTCGAATTGTCTGTGGTGTATGTGTCTGTGGTGTATGTGCAGATACTGTTACTCATCCTTTGGGAAGATATTTCACAATTCATACAATTCTCATTTAGCAGCAAGTTTTGTTTGCTTTTTCCTGTGGCCTCTGACTAGGATGCACAGTGTGTCCTGTAGCCTTCATATCAACTGCTGTCCTATAATTAGAGCAGATTGCTGTCGATTCTGTGAACCCATGGATGGACTCTTGACTGCCACACAGACATCTGACAAAGGTTCATGCACAATGCAGACTGGGTGCACCGCTCTGGCTGCAGAAACAGCAGTAGTGTGGACACTGAACTGGACTAGCCTGTCACTCCCCTCACTTACATGAGCTTTCGGTAATGACTGTAATAATTAATTAGAGAATTCAAGCAGCCTGAATGAGTTTCCTGCGGAAGTTGACTGGACTTACTCTTAGAAATAAGTGGAGGTCAGAAGGAGCAGAAGGAGTAGACCTGTCCCTTTTGAGTTGAAAGGATTCAATTGAGGTGGTCTGGTCCTTCTGGAGGCTCCTTTATTTGCATATGTGGTGATGGTGAGGGGGGCACTAAATGTGGGAAAATTCAGGGGAATGCCAGACGACGCCACCTGGGGCATTTCAACCCCAAGAAATCTTTGAAAGCGCACAAAAAGTGTGAGAAAATAGGACAGGTATTCCAGGGGTTGGAACTGTTGAGGAGAAAAGAAAGAATTAATGAGCAATAACAAAAACTCCTAAAATCAATTAAAAGTACTTTATTACAAATATTTTAAAAAGGCCTCAATATAAAATATTAGGATCCAGTGAATTGCTAATAACATTCAACCAAACCACAATGAAAAGCAAACACCTTTTGTGTTTGCCAGCATAATCACTTGAACACATTTCATTATTTGCTGAGCATTAACCAGACTAATGATGCACATATAACCATAAACAATATATACACATTCAGTCCTAACATGCATTTTACCAATGCTATCAATAAATACACTTTTGTTCTAAATGTGGGGTGAAACATTTACAAAATATGTGCCGTGGTTAGGGGGCCAGAGGGGGGGGTCCAGGGGTATTATAACAGGACAATAACATTCAGAAGAGAGCCACACTTGTATCTACTATATGTATGTGTAGTGAAGCACAGTGAGGTCTTGTGAACGCATTCAGGTAGTCCAGCCATACTCCCCCCTTAGCTCCTCCCCCTGCAGAGGTGCAGTAGAAAAGGCCTCATCTTGCTGGTCCCTGGTGGTGGTTGCTTGCTGAAGGTGGTGAGTAGGGCCCTACTGTTTTTGCTTTGTTTTTGTTAGGTGTGCCTTTTCTTTTCAGATTGATTAAGTTTGCTTACTGTGAATAGATTTGTTATCTTTGTGTGTGTGTTTTGATATCGTTTAATTATGAATTGGGTTGTTGGTTTTTCGTTAACTTTTGATTTTCTTTGTTTTAGCAAGTGTGTTTTGTTTTTTTTGTTTTCTTGATCTTCTGAGTGGCCTGGGAGTCCTCAGGTGGGACGCTATGCAATGTGGTGGAACCACACTCCTGTTGCATGCAAGCTGGCACTGGGGCTCTTTTAGTGCATGTTTTGTTGTAATGTTTGTAGTCTTGTCATCCAGAGTAGTGAGATGATGGTTCCTTCCAGTAGTATGCCCCATTGAGGCCCCAGCCCACTGATTTTAGTTTATTATACTCATTTCATTTATGTTTTAGCATTATAGTTGGCTTCTTTTTGATTGTGTTCTGTAAATAAAATATTATTTTCTTGTACTCTGTTTGAAATCCCTTTCAGATTTCCTTTTTTTGGTTTCCTTTATAGTAGTATTAATCAAATAAAACATTTGTTCTATTTATCTACCATCTCTGCCTTATCAGTCTCGACTCTGTGGCTTCTGTGCCCTCTGTGACTCTGTGCGTTGTTTGCCCCTAAGTTAGTTCCTTCCCTCAGTTATCTTTATTTCCCACCCCTTATTTACATGTAACCACTCCGAATTTGCCATATATGCATACTTTGTACTATATATTGGTACCACAAATGTTTTGCTTGCAAACCTGCAAGAAAATAGACATAAAATAAAAGGCATGGTGGAGGACTAGCAGGATTTCATGAAAAGTGATGTTCTTCCCCTATGCCTTGTCCTTTATTGTCATCATGATCATAATTTTCTTACATCAGGATGCCCTGTTATGTATAATGACAGAATACATAACTGCCACTCTGTTCTTCCTTTGTCCTTTTCCCTCACCTCGTGCTATTAGTCAAATGTATGAAGACGGCAATTACTCATCTGGACATTAGCACTAATTGGTTCTAATGATCTTAATAACTCTCCTTTTAGTAATACGCCAATGGACATCTGTTTCTTTGTGGAGAGAGCAGCTCTCATTATTCTATAAAGGGGATCAGCTCATTTGGATTGCAGGTAATCTTTATCCCTTAGTCTCTTTCTGTCTCTCTAATGTTGGGTAATTGTCCTCCTATTGCCACTAATGAACAGGGAGTGTGCTTTAACTATATGTCAAACATTGGTAATGTGCTCGTGAGACACAGGGAGTGACAGATCAAAAGTTATGTGTGTGTGTGTGTGTGTGTGTGTGTGTGTGTGAGAGAGAGAGAAATTGTGTTTCAGTCCAGATGAAAAATGAGCAAACAAGCCCATGGTGATTTTCTCTTTAACAGTAACATGTCAGTGCAGATGCAACTCTGTCTGTAGGATTTAATTAGCACTTATGAATTAGATAACATGAGCTAATTAAGCTATTAATCATTAGCTTATGTAGACATGCTGCAGACCTCCAACTTCCTTCCTCTGCTGACTCTGCCTTTTTGCTTTGCCGCTGTATAACATGCATACACAATTTTAAAAAACAGTTCCAAGGTGTCCTTGAAGACCTGAACATTTTGATATTTGAAAGTTTTTTTTAACTTACAGTATGTTGAAATTACGGTGAAGCACTATGATATAATAAAGATCCAAAGAACAATAGCGGGAAATGCTTTGAAGCATTCCAAGTAATGAAGTGGTTGACAGGGATTGCATGACTATCTTAGTGTGGAGTGGCATAGAAGGAATAGCTGTCGCATAAAGCCATTGTGATATGTAGTTTTGGTGGTTTGAGGTGGTTTGAATGTTGATCTGTATTCCGATATAATTAAAATGTAATTTGCACATCAATTAAGTCATTTGTCGAAGTGCCTGCATAGATTTTGTTCACAGATGCACTCCATTTACTTCACACCTTTCAGACGTTACATAAATATTATATCAGTTATGTAACAAGTGTGTCCATTCAGGTGTATGAATTCCATCAGTCTATTGTTTGACTTCACCTTTCTCATATGAACTGAACACACGTGACTTATAAATCATTCCAATATATCTGTGTGTAAAAACAACTGAAGTGAGAAATACACTTCTTGTTGGGTTGGAAGGAAATTTCTTCAGGTGTGCTCCATGCTACAGTCTGCTTTTCCTGTTTACAGGGTGTGAAATTACCACCAGCCAGTTCTGATCAAGTCTGACCACAGGAAATAAGTCTGACTGCTGTAACATTAACTCAGCATTGATTATGTCAGAGACTGTGTCCACACTGGTTCTGCTGCTCTGCTTATAAAGAGTACGTTCAAAAACAGAAACATGGGAATGGTTTGACGCAGACTAGCAGTGGTTTTAACCATGTTTGTCAAATCACAAGATCTTTTGTTTCAGTTGGTGACAGCATCTCATCTTCAGCCACTGCATGTATGGAATGTCCCAGGATTAATTTTCGTCACACTGGCGGTGTGGTGTTTCACATTTAATATGCCAACAGTTTAACATTGTTGTATTAGCTACAAAACCCATTATACAGTGTGTCCAAACAACTCAGAAACTTTGGCCAAATGTGGGCAGATATCACCATGACATTAAGGAGAGAAGATGGATAAACTGAAACATCGACAAATAAACCAAATGCAGAATTTAAATGTGTGTGGGAATTTTTGTTTTCTTTTTGAATGGATCTTCGGGGGATTTAATACCTGAATCACAAAGGAGACCAAGTGGTGTGCATGTTGCTGGCTATTCAACTATTCAATTAATCGCCAACTATTCTGATATGAAAACAACATTGATCTACAAAATGCACTCATTTGTCTGTTTCTGTTCTTCTAGCCATTTATCCTGCACACATGTACACATGTACACTAAACTGAATCATAATGTCTCCTTTGCTCTTTTCTTCATTACCTTCTCAATCGAGTAGAAAAAAGACCTCTTCTCTTCTGGGAGCAAAGGTGGGAAGAATTTGTCTTTGATGGTGAAACTTTGCAACACCTTCTCTGTCACCCTCCTCTATCGAGAGTAAACTATGACTATGCAGTAAACTATGATAAAAGGAAAGTAGAGATGTAAGGGGGTGCTCCCAGTGGACACACTGCCTGACTTATCTTCTTGCTGCTTTTTTGGCCAACTCTCCTTTGAAAAGGGCCTCTTAATCTCAGTGGAGCCCAGTGGCTAAATAAGTAAATAAATGTAATTTCTCTTATCTGTCCCCTTTCCTTCCACCCAGTCCTCTGAATCACAAAGTAGTCTATTTGTACTCCATCTTCACTTTCTCCCAACTCCAATCTTACCTCCTTTTTCTTATCCTCACAATTAGCATATGCTTCTTTCCCACTGTGGAGTAACACCTGAGTGTTCCTTTATTTTTTTGTTTGTTTTTTGGGGGGTAATATTGAGGCCAAAACTAACCAGGCTGGCAACAGTTATGAGAAAGTAAACCAGGTTTCACACTTGGTCTAAAACACACTTGGTCTAAAAAAAAAAAAAGCAGCACTCCCTAGATTGATTCTCAGCCAAATGTGAAGCGGTCGGGATGAGGATCAGCACCTCTAAATCTGAAGCCATGGTGCTCAGCGGGAAACCGGTGGATTGCCTGCTCCGGATAGGGAATGAGTCCTCACCCCAAGTGAAGGAGTCCTTGGGGTCTTGTTCGCGAGTGAGGGGAGAATGGAACGTGAGATTAGCTGGAGAAGTGGAGCAGTGGGGGCGGTATTGCATTCGCTGTACCGCTCCGTTGTGACGAAAAGAGAGCTGAGCTGTAAGGCAAAGCTCTCGATCTACCGGTCAATCTTTGTTCCTACCCTCACCTATGGTCATGAAGGATGGGTTATGACCGACAGAACTAGATCGCGGGTACATCCACCGTAATGAGTTTCCTCAGGAGGGTGGTTATCTCCCTTAGAGATAGGGTGAGAAGCTCAGTCGTCCGTGAGGGTCGCTGCTCCTTTGCATCGAAAGGAGACAGCTGAGGTGGTTCAGGCATCTGGTAAGGATGCCCCCTGGGCGCCTCCCTAGGGAGGTGTTTCAGGTATGACCAGCTGGGAGGAGGCCATGGGGAAGACCCAGGACTAGGTGGAGAGATTCTATCTCCACACTGGCTTGGGAATGCCTTGGGCTCCCCAGTCAGAGTTGGCTGATGTGGCCCGGAAAAGGGAAGTTTGGGGCCCACTGCTAAAGCAGGTGCCCCCGCGACCCAACACCGGATTAACGGTAGACGATGAGATATTCACTGTTGATGCACTAATCAACCATGATGGTGTGGCAGCTACAGCAGCAAGATTTATTGTAGTTGTTGCAATTCTTTTAAACTGACCGGTCTACTCAGCGTGAGTGTGCCACATAAGGTTGGATGCATAAGAGAGTTTTGACAGGAAAACATTGGCCTTGTGCTGCCTGACATTTACATGGAAAATAAAGCTACTGATTGAATTGGTACAGAGGGCAAGTGGGCAATATTCCGAGGAAAAAAGTCACAAATTTGCGAGTTTATATAGTAGCAATTTTGCTACTTTCTTTCTTTATTATGACGCTAACAAGAGGCATCTATGCTAGCATTTATTTTTCTAATTAATACTTAACAACGTGTGACAATATCATGTTAAGGTCCTTACGGTGATGGCTGTTGATGGTTGTTTTTTATATATGGGCCAAATTGTCATTGTATGGGTGTTTATTGATCGGGTGGTTGGGCTAAGATGCTAGCAGTGGCTTTCACTTGTTCTCATAGCAACGACAAAACAAGCAACTTGTTTACTTCCTCTATAGTTCTTCTTTACTTCCACTTTTTTGTCTTATGATAACCCAGAGCATACACCAAAAATATTTTCTTATTGCAATAATGTGGTTTCTGACATGGGGAAGACAATCTGCAGGAGGTTCAGGGTGGTGGTATTGAATGGTAGGCATACAAAGTACAGGGTTGTGACACCAGACACGGAGTTCATGTTTCGGCATCTTGTGTGTGGATAAGTGTATACAATCTACTCTCTCTCTCTTTTTTTGGTCATTTAAAAAAATTGTTATTTTTATATCTAAACAATTAACAAACATCAAATACTAATTAGTACAAATTTAAACAATTTCAGCAAATGTTCTTTGCCAGGAGTTCAATCCCATGTATTGTATTGCTTTAAAAAATAATATTGGTAACAGCAGATCTCCTTGCGCAACCTCTCATCAAAACAAGCATCCATTTTGTGTTTTCCAGTTTTTTTTTCATCTTGGCAAATCAGCTAGTTGCACACCAAACTAGCTGAACAAAACGGAAACAACTTTTGGGCTGCATGTGGATGTCCACATGAACATGGGTGGATAAAGAGATTTAAGTCAGGCGGACCAAAGCGGACCCTTGAGGACATGTGGGAAGTATGACTTGGCCGTTAGCATGTTATCATGCTGATTTTAGCATTTCGCACTGCTGTGCCTAAGTGAAGCCCCACAGCGCTGCCAGTATGACTGCAGACAAGACAAATTACTAGGAATTAAATGTTATTTATTGTAGAGAGTGTTGTTCTGAAAGCCCACAGTAGTTCTCTGTGTACATCCTTGACATTTTAACAAGTAAAGTTGGACACAAGCTGCTGCCTGCTGTTAAGATTTTACATCAGTCCTTGACAGCTGCATGACTAAGATAGTTTAAAGGTACTCTTCAAAACAGCATGTGATCAGCTGAGTATTGTCATCCAGTTTTAACATGATATATACGTGAAATATTTTTAGGTGTCCAGAGTCTCCACTGCCTGTTTCGTCGATGCTCCTGTGGGCAACAGTTGGAATTTGCCTGAAATCACATCTTCTTTTTTATGACATGTTTAGCTGAAGGATCATCCTGTCATGTCAGTGTCACCGACAACCCTTGACATATTGCATTTTCGTCTCATTGACTGACAGTTAGTGGTGTTGCACACAACACTCTTACTCTAAATTCTCCTCACTTGACCCAACTACAGTACTGTCGCTCTGTGAAAAAGACTTCTGAATTATTTCCATGCTACTATACTTCATTGTTGCTTTACTGAAATTGTTGTGACTTGATGTTTGAATGTCCATATCAGCAATTCATGCTACCTTGAAGAGTTGTCCAGTAAATTAATTTGGAATAACAATAATAAAAGGCATATTAAAAAAAAGGAAAGTGGAGGGTTATGCCTCCCAAATCTGAAATGGTATAATTGGTCTGGTCAGTTACGTTCTGCAATGTTCTATTTCTCGGTGGAGGCTCTTCCAGCCTTGGGGAATATTGAGCAGGCATCGGTATCAAGCCTCAGATTAAAGCTGTATTCATACTCTCGAGATCCAAAAATACAACATTGGAAACCACGCTCACACGGGGAGAACATGCAAACTCCACAAAATCCTCCAAAGCAAAAGGTACAATTTCCTCCAAGTCATAAGAGAATGTTTGTACATTTCCAAACTATACATTTATACATATAATATTATATCTGTGTAGCTGGTGCATAGACAGCCACCCACGTTCTGTGTGCCCCAGGAGGTTCCATCCTGCAAAATTTGGGAAATAAACATGAAGCATCCCTCGACTTCAGTCGATGTCCCAGGCTCTCTCTAAAGCTCTGTCAAAGCATCCTAATCGATTCCTAGCAGGTCTTTGCTGGCTCCCAAAAGTTGGTGCATGGCTGAAGAAGGCAGACATTACAGATGCCTTCAAAGTCATACCAATTTACCCTTCCCAATGGCATATTTTCAGTGTTAAATGTTGTTCAAAGTTTTTGGAGCATGTGGATGGAAGAACAACTCCCACTCCCACCTCCCCAGTCCCCCGCCGGGTTGCACTTAGCCTACAGCCCCATCTCAAAATCATCAACACAGAGAACATGACTAAAACTTTAGTGACAAGTCGCGTCTGCACATATTTCTAGTAAACAACTGGCCTCTGGTTAGGCGCATGTGAGCGCGATCGGCGAGCAGACCGGGCCAGCGGCAAGCGGCCTTTCTTTTCAAATGTGAGTTGTCTGTTTATGTCCCTGGTTTATGTCAATGTGGGACTGCAGAAATATAGAAATTGGGTGTGCGTGTATTTGCAATGCAACACTTTCTGGGCTATTTTTTCTCTGTGGTTGCGCATATTAAAAGACATGTTATTGTTGCACTGTATGGCACTTTAGATAAAAGTGTTTCTGAAATACCAGAGAGATGGGCTTGTATGTACTTGGGTCGGTGGTCATTTAAGGTTTTGTTTATTTTTAAGAAATCTTGAAAGGGCTCACTATGCCTCACATATACGAATCATTGACCTTCTAGCCATGCACATTTCCGGACTTTTTCATATTTATACATATTTATTGGCATTTTCTAAAAGCTTTATCAGACTTTTGTACTTATAACTATATTAATTATTTGCAAAGGTCAGCCAAGGGGGTTGTATTTCTTCAGATGTTATGTTAGTGACATTTTATGGATGCGGTTTGAAAACACTTTTGCACAGTAGCTACTTACCACCCAAAAGGACATAACATACAAACCACCAATACCACCAGAAAGAACCAGGAAGGAAACAGCAGCCCTGAATTGAAATATCACCAAAGTTTCATGAGATATGTACCTCTCTCCCAGAGTAAATCCCTCCCACACTCAGAAAACCAGGGAGTTGGAGCTTTAATCTGTGAGGTGTATAGCCTGAAGCTGCTGCACTGATGATAAATAACTTGAGACTTTCATTGTGAAGTCTGCAGAGCGGGTTTTTATTTACACAGTCAACCAGACTGTTGCTATACTCTTTTTGGATGTTTGCCCAGTCCTATATTTTAAGTCCTATTTCCCTATTTTGAATTATTGTGCCACCACTGTCAAGAGGAGAGTCCAACTCCCCCAAAAGTGCCTCACAGCCTTATCTTCGAAAGATTTAACTATGTTGATGTTTTGGAAATATCTCTTCAAAGGCAGTATCTTAATGAGGGTACTGCATGCTATGTACAAAAGAACAATTGCTTCAGTATGGAGATAAAAATCACATCTTGATCCCTGTGCGTCACTACAGCATCCCTTAATCAAGGATGAGGAATGTAATCCCTCCTCTCCCTGAGGGCGGTACAATCAATATGAATACAGTCTGTGAAAAGTGAGGGTCTCCTTTTCCCAGAGCCTACCGTGTTTCCCTGAAGTTCACATGCATAATGTCACAATGGCCACACTACATTTCCCAGCATGCCACACATATCAGCTGCCATCGCCGCGGCGTTAGTCTACTACGGTAGCGACCAACGCGGTCAGCTACGCGAACATACATAAACAACCACAACACACATCTGGGGCCCATTCCAGAAAGCAGGCTCAACCAACTCTGAACCTAACCCTGAACTCTGAGTCAACCAACTCTGAGATGGGCAACTCTGAGTTTTCGGTTCCAGAATTAGGTTTGAATTAGTTAAATCAACTCTTGAGTATGTAAAGCCATCATCAATGGAGCTCCGATACTACGATTCACCGTGGCAGAGAGTTATTAGATATTACTGTGTTTATGGAGAAAACGAGCTTGTGCTTAGAAAGCCGACCAACGTAACTGCATCAAAGAAGAGATAGTTGGCTTAGCAGACATTTACGGCCCGACTTAATCCGTATAACTGAACAAAAGGTGATAAGTCTTTATTTTTCAGCCATGAAGAGCGACACTGTAGTGTAATGGTTAGCAATGCTGCCTACAGTGTTGGCAACAAGGGTTCAACTCCCGTGGTTCACAAAGTAGCACAATGAACAATAGTAATTTCCATGTATGTGTAATCCCCCAGGCACAAAAAGAAAGTGGCTTCAGCTGTAAATTAATCATACGAATATTGCACAAATACGTAGACTAAGGCAAATGATTTTAATCATATGTCACATATTAAACAGTAAATATAAGCGGCTAATGAACAAAGAAATGTAATTTTTCAGAAAACTCCAGTTCTCAAAAAAAAATCTAAAGAGCTCTGCAAAGAATCTGGATTATGTCCGTGATATGAAATGTTGAAAATGTCGGAGCATTGTTTAGATATGTGATCGGTAGGAAAAACGGTAATTTCCTTCTAATCAAAATTCTCTCCCGACGTAAAACTGCTAGAATCACTTTTATTTCCAAATTGATTAGGGTGGTGAGGAAAGGACGGCAATTGTTTTAAGAGTTGGTTCAGATTCCAGAAAAAGCAAACCTGCCAGCGAGCAGGTTAGGTTCACAGAATCAGTTACTATGGTAACTGACCTAAAGGTTGAGTTACCTCTCTTTCTGGAACAGAAAACTCAGAGTATCCCCCTTCTCACGGTTAACAAACTCAGAGTTTCAGAAAAAACTACTTTCTGGAATGGGCCCCAGTTAAGTTAATTTATTTACATAACAACACTGAGGTGCCCACTGATTCAGCTACATAATTCACTCCGTTAACAATACATTTTCTAGGGACCAAAGACAACAGTCGATTGTTGGATGTGTCAGCTTGCGGAGAGGCTGTTTTGTTTTTTCCGCCCATTGAAAACAAAATTGAGTTTGGCACTGCCTGTGTACGGCCGGTTTGTTTCTTTTTTCATTTCAGTATTTTTTTTTTTTTTTTTTTTGTAATTTTTGCACCTGGCACCTGCAAAATAAACTGCATATTTTGTTCACTTGAATTCTGTGAGCTGCCTCCTTCTTCCTGCATTTCTTCACCATTTTTACCTCCTAGTTGGGTTCTGTCCCGTATGTGAGTTGGGGTTGCCATACCTCTTTCTCACAGTCTATCAAAACAAGACATGACAAAGTGTAATACATACCTGTGTTAGGCTGGTGAATATCTTAAATACACAACTCCAACTAAACAGTGAACTAAACTCTATTCATGAACATGAAGAAATCCAAAGTTCTTTGTATGCAGATTTATTTTCTTCACACTGTACTGAATCCATACAGATGAGATGAGAGACTAGGAAACAAACAGTAAAATATTGTAAGTAGCTAAGCCATCTAGCTTTCATGAACATTATTGTTACAGCATTAAATCGATAAAGTCAGTCAGAACAAAGATTAAATACATATAAGAGATGCTTCTGCTGGGGAGTCAAAAGGCAGGATGCATTTTCCCTAGCGTAATGACGTCTGCAATTGTAACCAGTCTGCCGTTTCTAACGTGGGGCTTCCTACCACCTGTTTTAGCTCAGTAAACAAATGTCAAAATAAGAGTCTGCAAGAAACTGAAAGTAAAGTATGCCAAATTAAAAGGATAACATTTACATGTACATGCCTGAAGGGCAGAACAGTTTCAATTTTGTGCAGAAAGACAAGCTGCTCATGTCAACATCCATTTAAAAGCCAACCTTTATTTTGGGCTATGAAAGAAGATGTCAAACAATAAGTAACACTCACATTTATGTTTTACACTTTACATTCTGAAATCATATGTCCACTACAGCAAATTCACAATATGAAGACATACACAGAAGGAACCCAAGTTGTGTTTTGGGATGTTTTACATTGGGATGTTATCCGTCCCTGTCTGCACCTGAAACTTCATACTTACTTCCGATCTTGACCAAGACACCTGAGCAGATCTCAATGGGAACATTCTGCTAAAAAGGGTCAGTTTAAAAATATACCTTGTAGCCATGCTTTATGTGATGAGGTTTTGAGTTATCTGCAATACATTTTTCCTCTGTTACTCATGTAGAGTAGTCATTCCCAAAACTGGGTAAGGTTGGTTGCAGAAGGTTTTCTTACTTTTAGCACTGACAGCATTTAGTAAACCAATTACTCAGAGGCAGGTCTTTTAAAGGTACATTTTTATCTTGCGAATCAGTATCGTGGTAGTCATGGATTTCTAACTAAAGACTCAACATACACTATATTGCCAAAAGTATTCGCTCACCTGCCTTGACTCACATATATGTCATAAGTGACATCCCATTGTTAATCCATATGGTTTAAAGTTACGTCAGTCCACCCTTTGCAGCTTTAACAGCTTCAAATCTTCTGGGAAGGCTGTCCACAAGGTTCAGAAGTGTGTTTATGGGAATTCTTGACCATTCTTCCAGAAACACCAAACTCTCTCATCTATGTCTTTATGGACCTTGTTTTGTGCACTGGTGCACAGTCATGTTGGAACAAGAAGAGGTCATCCCCAAACTGTTCCCACAAAGTTGGGAGCATGGAATTGTCCAACATCTCTTGGTATGCTGAAGCATTCAGAGTTCCTTTCACTACAACTAAGGGGCCAAGCCCAGCTCCTGAAAAACAACCCCACACCATAATCCCCCCTCCACCAAACTTTACATGTGGCACAATGCAGTCAGGCAAGTACCGTTCTCCTGACAACTGCCAAACCCAGACTCGTCCATCAGATTGCCATATGGAGAAGCATGATTCGTCACTCCAGAGAACACGTCTCCACTGCACTAGACTCCAGTGGCAGCGTGCTTTACACCACTGCAGCTGCTCGGCCAGGGTAACCCATTCCATGAAGCTCTCTACGAACTGTTCTTGAGCTAATCTGAAGGCCACATGAAGTTTGGAGGTCTGTAGCGATTGACTCTGCAGAAAGTCGGCGACCTCTGCAGACTATACGCCTCAGCATTCTTGGCTGAGTTGCTGTCATTGTAAATCGCTTCCACTTTGTTATAATCCCACTGAGAGTTGACTGCGGAATATTTAGGTGCGATGAAATTTCATGACTGGACTTGTTGCACAGGTGGCATCCTATCACAGTACCACGCTGGAATTCACTGAGCACCTGAGAGCGACCCATTTGTTCACAGATGTTTGTAGAAACAGTCTGCATACCTAGGTGCTTGCTTTTATACATGTGGCCATGGAAGTGATTGGAACACTTGATTCCAATTATTTGGATGGGTGAGTGGATACTTTTGGCAATATAGTGTATTTCTCTGTTTCTTTACCTTTCTCGTCTCAACTCCCTTACTCCCTCATGACATCAAAGTCTCATCATAACAGGGTCTCTGACCTTGGGCGGTGCCAATAACGACCCTTTGAAACTGAAACTGGAAAGATCACACATTCCCGGTGTCGTTCTCTTGCCCTACGCCTCTCTCTCTCTTTCTTTACACCCCCATACCACCACTCGACTCTCATCCACTCTGCTGTCAATCAGCAGAGTGCTGCCTTCCGCTTCACTGGAATACAGAGCTGCCATTCACAGACATTCCCAGTCGAGGGAAGGGTCTCAAGTTCCGTGAGTGGTTGTTAACTTCACATCAAGACAATGACCTTGTGATGTTTGGCTACACTTGAGAGTGTTCTTTTTTTAATGCAATAACCACTTTGAAGTAAGAATTATCAGGTTCCCCTGACAGCACTGTACAACTACAACTTTCGGACCACTTCTGTAGATTGGGGGAAACTCGAGAATAAGACATGGGCAGGTGTTGCTGACTTGTGCTTGCCCAATACATTCTCACTCCCAACTGAAATACTGATGCTTGGTGAGTGGCTCGTACTTTAATGCTCAAGGGACCCTTCTACGATCAGTTTTGGACCGGTGTGGTCTCCCCACACAATGAAACATTCTGAATTAAGTTTTGAGGGAAATGTATTGTGTAGTGTATTGTCTTGGATTGCGTTTGCTCTTGATATATATGTTACAAATATGTTTCAAAGGAGTTGGCAGAAGCTTGCATAGAGAGGATAAAAAACAGTGTTAACTTTTAAGTAATTTGATGCATTTTTTTTGTTTCAATATAATCGTCATCTTAACCTAGCATGATGTATTTTATTACTAAACCAAACACCTAAAAGTAGTGTTTTGCCTAAATTTCTGTACCTAAACATATACCTAAAATTATGTAGTTTTGTAACATGTTTTGTTTTTTTCTGTTCATTCACCATGTTTCCCTGGAATGTAATTGAAGATGGGTTAGTTGTATGGAAACTGCAAATACATTCTTCAGAGGAAACACACTTGCGTTGTGCACTACATGTTAACATTTACCCATTCACATACAGATGGCAGTGGCTGCCATGCAAGGTACCAACCTGCTCATTAGGATGTAATATAAGCATTCACGCACACTCACACACCGATTGCTCAGCCACTGACCAAGGGCCTGTACTACGAAACAGGATTTGGGCTTAGCGAGGTAACTTAAGCTTTAACCCTGGGTTTTCCGTCCTACGACGCTGGTTCACTTCTTACCGGGGTAGATCTCCATGGTAACTTACGCTGCAGAGCTAACCTGCTCTGGAGCAGGTTATGTTCCTGATAAGAGATCAACGTGGAGAAAACAACGCCTACTTACCAATCAGCTCTCTTGGTGCGTGGATAAAAAAATGAAGAAGCTTGTGTATCGTGAGAGGGTCTCTTAAGAGAACTGATGTGTTCAGGAACCTGTATAACTTTGTTCTGCACTGGTCTGCATTTTCACTTTTAGTTGGTTGTACCTCAGAACTAACGGGTATTCCATCAAACTCGCAAATCCGGGCTAATTTCGATAAGCCTCGCTGTTGTGAATTCCCTGCTGGGAGGAGTACACATCACAGCAAACTGCTTCATGCAGAGACTGACGGACTGTTTGCACATGCGCAGTGTGTTCGATAAAACTTTATGTGCAGTTAAATAGTCTAGTTAATCTTCCACCGATCGTCAGCGCTCCTCTTTATTCTTTTGTACAACAGTGTGCGTCGGTGATGATGTAAGTTACTTGATGAATGGATATTGTTTATTATTGTTGTCCTCTGCAGACATCACAAACCACACACATTCACAAGTACAAACTACAGTGTACTACAGTGTCCTGTGCAGTTGGAGGTCAATAAAGTCATCTCACGTAGAGAAGTTGCTGCGTCTTCTCTGACCGGAGGATTAGGCCAGTATATATGCAGCCAGCATATCATCACCAAAGCTGTTCCGTAACACTCGCTACCTTTAGCGAGAGTTGCGTTCCACGTGACTTGAGGCACTCTCCACTAAGTAACCATGGGAATTTATCTGTCCAAACTAGCCTGCTCCGGGGCAGGCTAACCATCAGGCTTACTTTAGCGGGGTTTTCAGAGAAGTCCGTGTGTCGGAAACAACTGTACCAGCAGAAGGTTCCACCAAGCCTAGTCCTTGTGATTTCGTCACGTGAAAGACCAAAAATTACCAAAATTTCATATATCAAGTACAAACAGACTATATTTTCATCAAGCGTCTAAAAATACATGCTTGCAATTAAAAAAATGTGAATAAATTGTTTATTTTGTTTAAGACTGACTGGCCATATCTTCATCTAAAGCCCCCAGTTGGGTGAGTGGTGATGCACCTTCCCTTGAATGTGGGCATTGCAGGTTCACATCCCGGCGATGACATCTTATGTGTGGTTTTTATTCCCCTATATAATTGTCTTTAGATCAGAGAATTAGACCAACATTTTACCTTAACTATGATAAATATGTCATACAATTTCCCCAGAACCCAAATATAACTTGCAAAAACATGATAGGCATAAAGACATTATTAATAGCATGTTATAGATCCCAATGACAAAGGCATTGCTGCATGCAATTGTCAGCCACATAAATTCCTTCCAGGTGAGTTCATTAATAAGTTCATCGAATGTGTTCATTGAATTGTTGAGATAAATGAGTTGGTCAATGTAGATGCATTTACTAGGCCTATCTAAAAAAAAAGAGAGAAAGAGAGAGATCACTATCACTACAGTATTCTCTTTTTTGGTTATATTGGGTTTGTACTCCTCGTACAGTTCCATCAATAATTTTTGTTCTGGTCTTTTCTGCCATTTTCTCGATGATTCGACATTGACGGTTCCGGGCTGGCTTCATATCCCGTGAACGTGCATTACACACGACAACGTTAACCTGGCTTGAATTAGCCTCAACAAGGCGCGGCTGAAATGCGTTAATGGAATGGGTTTAGCCGCAAGTGGAAGTTGCCGTTAGTTCTAACCAGGCTTAACTAGGTAAGCGCGGCTTTAATTAGCGAGTTTGGTGGAATACCCCTCTACTCCGTCAGCTGACTGTGGGTGTTCACTCTAAGTTCAACCAACCACATGTTGCACAATCTTGCTGAGCCAATCATATTGTTACCATCAAACTTAAATATAGTTGTTGCTGTCATTTGTTATTTTAGTATGAACACAAATCTCCTCCACCCCCTTCAGCTCCAGTCTTCATTACATCAATGCCCAAGGTAACCTCCACTGAGCTCACCTGAAGTCCCACTCCACATATCATCATCCAGACCTTCAGCCATTTACTTCTTCTCCTGCGCAACCGGTCCTGTACTAACCACCAAACTGCCCACCTAAAATATGACTATGTGACTATTTATTTACAATAAATAAAGTCCCTCCTGATTGTCAACTTGAGCCCTGATGCACAGGTTTTTCAAATTGAACAATAACATGCTTTATGCATACACAAGAAGCATGTGCATTCCTTCTCATTCCACTGCAGCCACAATGGTTTTGTCTCTTCCTGGGTTTGCCTTAGAGGACTTCACAAGTCAACTCAGATTATAGTGACTGAGGCCCAACCTGTGAACCAAGTCAGACTGGGTCCATTCAGTCTAGTCAAATCAGATGGATCACAGGGGTGTGTGAACTGTCAGGTGCAGGGAAATTATTCTCATTCATTTGTGGAGCATCATACTGCTCCCAGTGTTGGGATTATCACTCTATTTGGGTCAGTTAAGTCAACTGACTTTGGAAACTTTGGAAACGTCTATTAGTCAACCTTATTTCAAGCATCTGAAAACACATTCAAAAAGCACACTGACTTGAGAGGAGGGAACAGGAAGTGCAACTCATTTACAGGATTTAGGACTCATTCCTGGAGCATTCTATGGGCTTCGTTTGTAGTGATAGTGTTTCTTAGCAGAAACTTTGCTAAACAAGGAAATAACAGTGTTTTACAGAGCGACTTGCTAATGGTCTCCATTAAAGAGTCTTCTCTGTGTGTGTGTGTGTGTGTGAGAGTGTGTGTGTGTGTGTGTGGGTCTGGTGAGAGCTATCATGGCCATTACCGAATGTTGTGCAGCAGCGGGAGTTTTGCTGATAATAACGGCGCCGGCGGAGCACTGAGCCTGTTTAAAGCTAGAAGACAGGAAACCAGTGCCAGCCACATTACAAGAAGGTGTAAGTTGCGTTGATGTAGGTGTCTATCAACTATTTTCATTTGCCGTTTCAGCAAATAACAACTGAAACCCACCCTTCCCCTCAGCATATGTGTTCCACACAACATGTAAATCATGAGGTTTCGAGGAGTTTTGTCTCTATGATTTCAAGTGTTTATTGCTTTGTAGTTAGCATCAGTAGTTAATATGAATTAAGCAGTGTGGGTGTGAGGCCATATGGGGCCAATGTTCCTGTAGATATAGAGCAGTTTTAATATTGTAATGCAATATTGGACAGTCAAGGCTACTTTTGCTGTATGAGCCCGGCAGTGCAGAGGAATTATAGCGTATGGAGCAGGGCGAGGCTGCCACAAATGGAGCGAAGCCTGTGAGCTAGTTCAGGTAGACAACTCAAGCTGCACATTCATACTCATGTGACATGCCTCACACTCAGATAATCTTCTTCCTTTCACATCCTCCCTATTTAATGGTCTTTTTAAGCTAAAATATTTCCCATCCCCCCGGGCTGTCTGCATGTTTCAACCTCTCCACCTCCCCAGCATCCACCTGCAGGCTCTGGGGGGTTTACGATATTTACTCATCACTTCCCATCATCTCTATATAATCAAATATGGGGATTGATGAGGCCGGACCCTAGACGCCAAACACTTACGATGTTCCTCTGCTAAAATAAACATTTGAAACGTGACTGTCAGCCAATGAGGATAGCTGTGCTGCAGTGAATTCACACAGGCCAGTTTCTTTTGAATGAAATTGAGCCACATATGGACAGAAGAGTGCCGGACACATGTTAGGATTCCAACGGCAACACCATGTCTCTCCAGTTGACTTTTGTCTTTGGTTGTTTACAGTGTTTGTAATAACGTCGTTAACAACCAAACACCTCCCCTCAGAGTTCCACGATTCGATAAGGTGGGAGTGGGAGAGGACGAGGCAGGATGATGAAGAGCAGGGGAGATGAGGGGATTGGATGGAGGGTACGAGCCAATGGGAGCCTTGGCTAGACTTGGAGCCTTGGATAGACTGAATGGATTTGTTTTTATTCCAAATCATAGACCATAGCTTTAGTACAAACATCTTTGAGTTCAAGATGTTATAGAACAAATAGCGTTATAGAACAAAAAAAATAACATCAGTTACTTTGCTGAGTAACTAATTACTTTTACAATGTGCTAACTGAGCTACTAACTCAATTATGTTTTTGGAGAAGTAATTTGTAACTGTAACTAATTACTTTTTTAAAGTAAGATGACCAACACTGGTTGTTGTTTTTTTTGTTTTCTTTACATAAATTGACCCTCTGTTAGGACTCCCTAATGAACACAGCTCTGCCATTTAGGAGATTGAACAATGCTCCACTTTCAATGAAAGTTGACGTTGATATTTGCGTAACTAAAAAAAAAAACACTTACGGAAGGTTTGCATTCCCATTTGCATGCTCCTCTGTAGGCTGGTGTAAATGCCCCCGATCTGACATTTGGGTAATGAATATGCTGGTGTCAGTCCTATTCCCAAATGCCAGACATGCAAAAGAAAACAATGTATGACATCCCTCACAATAAATACGAGCCACTTCCTGTCTTTACAGGTGAATACCTTCTGCACTACTGGATTTGTGTTGCCTGTGGTGAAAATATCTTGCTCCTTGCTCTCCTCTCTCTCGCACACTCTCCTCCTCTGGGGAAGCTCCCCCAACTTGGCTCAATGAGACATGAGGAGACATATAATTGGGTGAAATTTTAACAAAATGAAACAGCCAGTCCAGCTTTGGGGCCTGTTGCACAGAGCACATTTAGTTTATACCTTAGTATGACACATAAGCTTACTCTCTCCTTAGTTGAGTGACTTCCTTGAGGTCCAACGTTTTTTAGGGCATCTACTGCATTTAAAGATTTACATTTGCATTTACAGATTGTATTGCAATTACCACATTGAAAGTGCCAGGCCATTGTGCTTCAATGCTGTCTATTCTATTTCCATCATTGCAAACTAAAAGCATATGAACTGAATGTTGATATTTTTCTGTTCATATTGTGCTGACACTTGAATCCTGATGCAGTAACCATCTATTGCCCTGCACTTTTAGGAAGCCTCAGCCACCTCTTTTTTGATGGACCTTAAATGCAGTGTTCACTCAACGGGTGACGGCATTTGGAATTTGGTGAATAATGTGGCACACCGTTGACATGTGGACATGAAATAACTTGCCTTACTGACTGGAAAGATCCCTTTAATCTGTAGAGAAATCAGTAGTTTGAAAGGGGCCTCTCCTCTCTCCTTCTCATTCCTATGTTTGGGTGGATTAGTACTGAAAGTTTCCTTTGAGGGCCGGCTCTTCCTCTAAACTGCAGCTTTTTTAGGCGTATATGTTTATAACTCCTTCAGTCCATGTCTGCAATTCAAATACAGTGTATTATCATTGATCATCGCTAATCATATCCACAGGGTTGTCCTGGAGCGGAACAGTCTTTTCCAGATGCGTTCATTTTCTTAATTTATTGCCATCAACCAGGCCATGTTGCTGTAGATTTTAGGGATTGCTTAAGTGTCGGACTAAGATAAAGAGAAAACCTTTAAAACATAGCTGATTACTGTAGGGAAACATGAAAGAAAAGGCCAGTTTAAATTTGAAGTGATTTGTATTTGCCTGGAATATCAGTCGGGCACCACTCATGTGTGATATTAGTGTCCATTTGTTAAAGATTTTTTCAACATCTACACTCCTATCTTTTTCTTGTCTAACACAACTACCTTGCTGTGTTATAATCCTTTCAGACCTGTCAGAGCTGTATTTGCTGTGTAAATCTCCCGATACTGCTAACCAAACACTTTCTTCAGCTGAAGAAGAGCTTCAGGCGATGGGTGTTTTGAGCAGTTTGTGTGAACATCCAATACTTGTCAAGGTAAGAATTTACAATGCCAATGTCTTGTCATACAGAAAACCACTAATGTCGTGCCCCCATCAGCCCATCACTTCAGATTCTTAGGGACAAACAGGCTCTGTTTTCTGTCTATAAGTGTCCGTATTTTATTCCTGGCCATTGCAGTTTCTTTATCCCCTTATCTTTGGGCCTGTGTCTCCAACTGGCAAGATAAATAAAGGAAACTAGCTTGTACACACTGCAGAGTATTCATCCAGAGCCGCAGAAGTTGTGACCTTTTCTGCAGAGTGTCTCCACACAGCGCCGGGGCTCTGGCTCTTTAAGCTGGCTAATGATCCATAGAGGAGCCCTGTGGCTCAACCTCTGTAATTATGCTCTATCTCTCTATGTTTCTCAAACTCACCCTATCACTCTCTGTCAGCCCTTTCTTTCTCTGTCTCCCTTTTGCTCTCTGTTGTGCATCCTCTCCCTTCTCGTTTTCCTATTCCTCTCTCTGATCCACTACTTGCTTTTATCTCTCCATTTGCCTTTGTTTTCCTTTTTCACACTCCCTCCATCACACTCTCCATTCTCCTCCCTCCATTATCCCTCTGACTCCTGCAGATTAATTATGCTGTAATGTATGCATAGCTCTCCTCCCAGGGAACCCTCCTCCACATCTACCACCCCTACTCTTGGGCTGAATAATGGAGCCGCTCCAATCTCAGCACGGGGCAGCCCACATGGGTGGAGCAGCAGCCTCAAAGGAGGCAAACTAGAAAAGATAGCAATCCGTCTGTCAAGTTTAGGGTTTGTACAGGGAATGATTTATACATTGTTGTTGTTTTTTTTTCTCTCACTTTGATGGAAACAAAACTATCTTCTCAAGAAAAACAACATAATTTGCATCTTGATCTCAGATCTGTTATAGCCTTGGGAATAGAGAAACATGAGACTCTGGCCTTGATTTCTTTACACCAAATTTCCATCAAATTCAGAACTGAATTCAAACTTCCTGTGGTCATTTCAAACGTCTCCATGGTCAACTATTTTCTTTAGAGAACCACTGCACTGGACTTGTGCTTTGGAGGCTGGGACTCTCTACCTCTCGATTTGATCTGTGGACACCTTGAAACTCCGCATATGCTAGATGCTGTCAATGTTAGTTTATTTTACTGTAGTTGTTTAACCCAAACCACAATGACTAGCAGCATTTGAAGGGTTGTGTGTCTTATTTTAGTTAAACTGTCCGTATTGTGGCACCCTCAGGTGTGGGGAGGGATGCCACGTGACCAATATCAATAAATAAATCACTGTCCACACTGCAATCAGCTTCTGGTAAGTTTATTAAGGGAATAGGGCTGGAGCTGTGCAGCGTGGAGGCCACCGTGAGGTCCTCGTGGCCGTCGGAGTGGTGGTTGCGCACGGGCGGTGCCGTCGGGAGGGGCGCGAAGATCCGGGGGCGGGGGCCGATGAGGCAGCGTCTTTGGGCAAGTGCGGGGTTCGGTGTCCAGGCTCGGGTAGTCCTACGGTCCAGGGTTCGGCAGGGGGAATGGCGGTCAGGCAGGCGTGGGTCGGTACACAGGGGGGTTCTCCATCCTAAGGGGGTCATACACAGCACTTTGTTTCGTCTCTCTCTAACTCTCCACATTCACCTCTCCAACATTTCGCTGTAGCTAATCCGGCGTCTCTGGGCATCACTTCCTCCTTTTATCTTCGCCCCCCTCGTTATGCCAACTCTCCCCAGATGTGCCTTCGCCACACAGGTGAGACCGCTTCCCTCATCGGAACTCCTTATGTGGTCCTCTGCGGAGGGAGAGCATACAAAGTGCCCCGCTGCTCTCGCATGCCAGGGCGCGATGTAAACACCATCGATCACTTGCCCACATTCCCTTTTCCCCATCCTTGCCCGGCGGGCGCCACAGTATATTGAGGCACTTTATGCTGCTCTTGAAAGTTGATGCATAACATCATTGTAAGTCGCTTTGGACAAAAGCGTCTGTTAAATGCCCTAAATGTAAATGTAAATACTTACTTACTTCTCAATTCCCAAATTTAAAAGTAATATTCTGAGTGGAGTAAAACCAAAAAAGCAACATCAAGCCTATACAAATTATAGATGAGACAAGAAACAAATAGTCATCAGTTATCAGTTATGGATGTAAATTAAAAAGGTCAACAATTACTTCCTGTTTCCGACCTGCTCCCTTGACTAGAATTGCATTTGTAAAAACGGGTAAAATGTATGATGTCTAATGTTTTTCCTTATATACTGTCCTCAATAAAAATGTTGATTAAAAACACAATGATGTCATCCAGAAGAAAATATGTTTTCCTTGAAATACAATTGACACTTCCGAAAAAGGCTCAAGACTCACCTGTTCAGACTTCACCTCGACGCATGACCCGCCAACACCCTCCCTCGACCCCCCCCCCCCACAAAAAAAAACCCTTACCTATAGCACTCAAATCATAGCACTGTTGCTCTTGAAGTACTACTTTACTCAGATGAGGACCTAACACTTGTTCTATTTTTAGCTCTTACTTTTTCGGCAATGATACGTTGTGGTTTCTTTGTTTCCTTCTTTTGACAAATGTACTTATTGTAAATCGCTTTGGACAAAAGCGTCTGCTAAATGACCTAAATATAAATGTAAATGTAAATGTACACAGTTTTATTGTATGTGAACTTAATTTTTAGGAGACCTATAGAATCTGCTTCATTTGCACTGATGGAGAAAAAAACAACAATTATTTTGAAAAAACTGTATACAACCACAGACGAAACAAAATCATTATTGATATCCCCTTTTGAACAGAGATTTTCTTTACAATATTAGTATTATTGATAAACGTACTTAAAGCATGGGGTGCACCATCAGACAGACTACATAGTTACAGGTTTTTTTCGATTGCTAATATGCATTAGTCAGTACTGAAGCCACACATAACACGCAATTTATCTCACCTCCAAAACTCACTCAAACGACCAAAACACTTTATACAAGTATCAAAATAAGCTTGGCAATAAGACTGGCTTCAATTCTCACAGAAAGCAGACATTGTCCCTCATGGCACACTGACTTAAAAAAAACAGGGAGCATCATGTAAACTTTTATCTTCGAATTGTTAATGATTTTTCAAATAAATCAGTATTTCATTATAGAATAGGAACATCACCTTTTCACGTTATTGACTCAAACCAAAATAAATAAATATAAAAAGAGCTGAGTAATTTCTCTCTTTTTTATTTTATATACATATATGTTTAAGTGAAAACCCTCATTATTGCACTGAGACACTTTAAGAGGCTCGCTCAATCGCACCTAATATATTTTTGGGGCATGGACGGATCATCCCATTCTTAAACTTGTCTTACCTGATTGTCCCTGTCCACTTGGTGCCCTCTCTTCTCTCCATCTTCTCTCTTCCACTCACTTCATCCGCTTCCTCCTCACATTATATAAAAGAAAGTAAGCAGTACCATGTTTTAATGTGAACATGCAGTCGTTGTTGTGTGGCCTTGCCTCATTCTTCTCTGTTAATAAGAACGACCAGACTTGAATACTGATGAATCCCCCCCTCTAATAATCCCATTACACTGCAAAAGATGGCAGGGCTGACATGACTCTGGCAATTTATCAGCAGTATAATAGCTATCTGCTCAGAATGTGGGCGTTGAAAAAAAGCCTGTAGCATAGATAATGGTTTATCTGTGTGCTTGTGGGAAAAAAAATAATAGGTTGTCTTTTAAGGGGGAGTATCACACGTCTCTGTTCAACCGCGGCCTTTTGAAGTTCAGCGCTTGTGCGACATGTTCGAAAGCTCGAGAAGCTAGTAAGTGAAATTTGGTGTGTAAATGTTCCCAAACCGAGAATGAAGCCTTGTCACATGCAGGGCAGGATGAATATACAACCCAAAATGCGAAATACTAATAATTTGCGACAGTTGGAACACTTTTTCCGATAACAGGTCAAATAGAGGACCAACTATCAGGATCCTACTGACCCAGAGCAGTATCAGCCGGCCTGAGGTTAACTGTTGTAAACTCTCAGCTACTGTAAGCAGTTTTACTGAGGTTCCTTTTAGTGAAATGATCAAAGTAAAATGTACTTCCCTCTGGTAAACAGTTACTCCGTGTACAGTACAGTATGTCCAGGGCTTTTATTGTGAAAGGTATGAATGGAAGGTGTGGATCTGTGCTCCCTTTCTCAACAGTGAAAGAGGTTATGAAGCTATGAAGCCTCTTTGTTGCTGTATACAATGTTTTGAATATGTCTGTTCCACACAACGTGATTGGTTAATACCTTTATTCCCGGGGTGAAAGCTCAGAGAAAAAAGAAGAAAGTCTATTCATGACAAATACAAAATGCTAAAATATATCAAAGTGCAAGGGTCAAAAGAAAAGTGTGACATGAAACGTGATGTCTTGATGTTGTCAATCTGACCAATAAATTGAAACAATACTATTCCAAAAGTCAATGATGCTGCATCAGGGCAAAGCAGGGCTGTGACTGCAGTAGAGAGGGAATGGTTTCACATGACATTATGTGCCTACAAATGTGTTGCTCGCAAAACAGGCCATGTCTAAAATATCAGATAGTCAAGACTACGCGGTAGTCATGGAGATTGGTCAGAGAATACATGCCTTTATGTATAATGGAGGATGTTCATCTGGACAGGCAGCTCTGGGAGTGTGGGAATTTTTCTCATGGGAAAACCCCACTAAAAATCAAGTAATATGTCAAATTAATAATTCTAAAATTAGTAATATAGAACAGGGTTAGTAAATAGTGAAATTACTTTCTTCTGTTTTTTCTGTTTCTCATTCAGACTTCAATATCTCAAACCAGAGTTGATAATTTCTGGAACAATGGAAAAACTAACAAGATGCTTTTGATGAGTGGAGTTTTGTTGTTTTGAGGAGAGCAAATAGAATATTTTCTATGTTATTAAATTGTAATAACTGTCCAAATCAATCAATGCACGTCACAGAATTGCAACGGAAAATGGGGGGAAATTTGGGTGTCCACCCGGGTGTCATGTTTCCGTCACTGCTGATCGGAACTCGCCAATACATACCTATCACTAGTGCAGTCATCTGTCAATTGTGGAATAAATGTCCAGTGTAACATTTATCTCTGAAAACACACCCACATATATGCATCCATGTAAAAATTCAAAAGACTCTGTATTAGCTGTTTTTGAAGTGCAATGGCTAGAGCGAATACCCCGAATCTTCCTCTGTGTAAATATGGTAGCAATCTATCTCAAGCGTACTAGCAGCCTGCACTGCTGCAATGGAAATGAGCTGAAGGCAGAGACAAACAACCGACAGCACCAAGCTACTGTTTTGTTCTCCTGTTTTGCTGATGAAGTGCTGATTTATGCTCAGCTGAGAATTCATGGTGTCTGCTTGTACCTGGAGGGGCTGCGTGATATATCGAGTGCTCAATAACTCAGAGGGACAGGGAGGAAAAGTTATGATGGAAGGAAACTTTGTGATCACCCTTCTCATTTATTTTATACTTTCAAACATGACCGCACCTTTTAGGATTCATCATCATATTTAATATTTTTTCTGACAGATCCCGTTCTTGCTATCTACGTCCTTCCCAAGGTTGAGGTTTCTATTTTCTTCCATTAAATGTAATGTATTGTGCATCAGCACTTAAATATTTTCTGTTTTTTAAACATGATATGTTTCTATATCCCTTGCTTAACCTGCATTATGCCTCCATGATCTGTACACTGATAGGTAGAAAAAAATAGATGATGAAGGGATTGCTGGATGGGCGGATAAAGGGATGGATGGATGGATGGATGGATGGGTGAATAGATGGATGAATGGATGGTTGGATAGATGAATGGATGGACGGTTGGATGGGTTGGATGGATGGATTAATGGATGGAGGGATGAAGGAATGGATGAATGGAGGGATGGATGTATGATGGGTGAATGGATGGGTGATTGGATGGATGAATGGATGATAGATGAGTGGATGCAAGGGCGTAGAATTGGAGAGGGACGCTAGGGACACGTCCCTACCAATATTCAGCCGCTACTGTGTAGTCACTATCAATACAAGCGCTGTCCGTAGTGTTTAGTCAATGATTATGGCACACAAAGGGTTATGTCGGTCTCTGCTAGAAGTCCCGCCTCTAACCTAAATACCGCTCCCTGATCGGCTGCCGGTTTCTCGCTAACTTACATGTGATTGGCTGTCCCCACTGCCACTCCTTCTGCTTGTTAAAACTACCTGCAATCTGCTAGTTGGACCAGACGAGAGGCAGTGCATGTTATCTGCAGGTTGTCAACATGTTTGGCATTTGTTCTTCCTGGGTCACGTCAGCTAGATGGATTTTAATATCAGGGGTGTCATTTACATTTGTGTTTGTGGCTGTTTGCGTGCGTGTATATGTGTGCGTGCGTGTGTGCTGTACAGGATTTGAAGGATGTCAAAGAAAAGTGGATATAAGAGACTTCTTTAGGAGTCAAAGTGTAAGTTATTTCAAGGGTGTATAGGTAGAGGCTCAACAATACAGATATTGGATAAAAGAGAATATTTAATGCCAAAGAGATACACTTTTTTAAAGTTATTTTTAATTCTTATTTCCATGTATTTGTATAGAAGAGAGCAACGGTTAAAAAAACACAAATAAAGAAAATTTGTGGTGGAAATACAATAAAACCTCAGATTCTAGATGATCATGTGGTTTTATAATTATAAAATATAATGAATTAATATTAAGTAATCTAACCTACAACATTTTCATGAAGTGAAATTATGATTGCTAATGAAAAAAAAAACGTCAACTTTCATGAGTGCTGCCTTGGAGCACTTTTGCATCCCCACCAATCTCAAAATCAAACCTACTCCCTTGCGTGGATGGTTGGATGGATTCATGGATGGATGGATAGAGGGATGAGGGATGGATGGATGAATGGAGGGATACATGGATGGATGGTTGTATGGATGAATAGATGGAGAACTGGATGGATGGATGAGTGGAGGGATAAAGGGATGGATGTATGGATTAATAGATGGATGGATGAAGGGGTGGGGGGATGATGGATGGATAGATGGATACAAGCATTTTTTAAAACATAAACAGGCATGTTTTTTTTATGCATTCATCTTATTTACGTGCAGCATGTCTGAAACAAAAAAGAGAAATGTTTCCCTCAAAAACTATTGTTCACTTTCCAGATTAATAAGGAATTAAAAAAATAAATTACGCTCTGTCATTAATCCTACTGTGTTACTATAAATTGTGTCCCCAGACTGTGATGTTACTATCTCACACTCAACCTTCACTTTGGCCTATAATTATTATTATAATTTTCGTGAAGCCCTGGCAAAAGACCTGACACCAATGTCCAGAACTATAGTAACTTGCCCCTGTGTGCATGGCAAGAAAGGAGAGGGAGTCTGTGCTGCTGCCAGAGGAGGAGTTTACTTTGAACAGCAAGATGCTAAAATGATCTGAAAAGTCATTACATCTAGCAAGAATGTCTCCACGTAGGCATCACTCTCTCTGTGTGTGTGTGTGTGTGTGTGTGTGTGTAGTCACACAAATATAATCTGCACTGCAAAGTGTGAACCATTATTGTGTTATTTGCTGGTCTTTCTGTGTACTAAAGTCAACCAGATTAATTCCTGCACATGTGGTGTATTTGTCAAATAAAGACATTCTGAAGTATGAAAAAAAATCCTCTAGAGATTTTTATTGTAAATATGTACACTCACACACACACACACACACACACACACACACGTAGTAATCATGTTATGATGTACGGCACAAGTGTATGGAGGACTGAGAGAGTGAAACTGTAAGACATGAGGTGAGGAAACACACTAATCAGGTTATATAGCTGTGTATATTGCGTGACTGTAAAAAGACCAGAGCCAGCCAGTACACACGCACACGCGCACACACACACACAAACACACACACTGCAGCAGGCTATGCTTCATAACTAGGTTAGTGTGTGTGTGTGTGTGTGTGTGTGTACTGGCTGACTCCGGCCTTTTTACAGCTGCCTGTTTGTTCTAGCTCAATTACCTACAGTCAGCGTGCATTAGAAGTGTCTCTCTCTCTCTCTCTCTCTCTCTCACACACACACACACACACACACACACACACAGTGTAACCTGGTTATGAATGTGAGCATGACTTTTGAGGTGGGAGACATGGCTTGCCAGCTTTACTCAAACATTATTAGAAGACCTCACTCATTCACACTCTATTAGAGAGAAAAAGATAAAACAGGAGAAATACAATTGAACTGAAAAGGATGCAGAGATGAGGTATTTGTGAACTGTAGAGGACCAGGAGAGAGAGAGAGCGAGAGAGAAATGGGTTTGACCAGGAGAAGGACATGGAAAGAAATGGTGAATGAGAAAAGTAATGCTTTATTTTTTGTGTTGAAATGGGAGAGACAAAGAACCATGACAGTCTATGTCGGCCGCATAGGCCAAACTCAGAGATCATATTTTATTGTTTTTTATGTTATATTATCAGGAGGCTATTCTTCACCACTGGCGCCATTGACGCATGATATAATTCAGTGAGAGTATCTCCCACTGCTGTTCCCACTTGTTCAAAAAAGATGACTGTGCTTCATTAACTTTAAAGGTACAATATGTAAGAAATCTAAAGCAACTGGCCGTAAAATCATCCTAATATGTCATAGAGACTCGGGGATTATGATCATATAACATACTGAACTCACCAACAACAACAGTACAGCCAAAATATTCGCATTTAAAAAAATATTTTGCAGACTGCAAATCATGTTTATGTTTTGAAAACATGTTTTGGCACGTGGCGCCACCCACTGGCGTCTACCAATCATTGCAGTCAGTAGAGTCTCAGCTGCCGAGCAACCACGGGTTTCCAGTTTCGACTGAGCTATACAATGGTGGAGGCAACGAAACCCAAAAGAGCTCGTTATGATTCACAAAAACGCCAAGATAAAAACCGAGGCAAAACGAGGGTCTATATAGGAGATGCATTTGAACGGTGCAGACAGTTGAAAGCTGAGAGGAATTTGAAATCGGATGCAGAATTGGCTACACTTCTCCTAGACAGGTAAGTTGAGCTTGGCTAGCTAAGTTAGCATCATAGCTTGACGGGGATGGACATTTCGAATACTTTGAACTGTCGAGTAACTTTATTCATTTCAATCATAGAAACAAACATTAGCAGCATAGACTTCGGAACTAGGGGTGCGGCCGCACCCCCTCCCATCCGCCCCCCATAAGCCTCCCCACGGCATCCGAGCACTCTTTCCCAGCCTTGCGCAGGTTGAAAACCTGGCTGCGCAACACTATGACGCCGGAAAGACTTACGCATTATGCTAATCATAACTCTACACTATGTTAATTAATCGCTGTTGTTGTGAGCTGGACACCGACTCACGGAGCGGCTCCCGGTCGGTCAGAGCGCCGACCCCGGCAGTCACCGAGGATCAACAGCTGAGTGGCGGCAGCGAAGAGGCGGAGGCTCCGCTTTTATGTCAGCGTCATAGCGTGCTAGCGAATCAGCGTATCCAATGGCGGTGTGTGGGCGGGGCGGAAGTGACGATGGTTTCTCCGTATTGCTCGTTCCCTACTTAGACGACGTCTTCGTAAAATAATGAGCCCGAGAGCACACAACGCGAGTGTCACCCTAGCCAGAGTCATCTTTCCAGAAATGCCAAGTATTTAGTCCACAAAGGTCTTCTCGAGTCGAGCGAATACTGAACCAAGACTGTGTGTGCATTGTTTTTATCTGCACTCCGTTCCGTCATTTCCTGTTTTCCTGTTTTGGAGTACTGGCACGAGACTAGCGCCACTCGCTGTTAAGGAGGCTTAGTGCATCTCGCGCAAGCGCAGAACGTACACGCTGCTGTGTTGTCGGAAGCACGTCGAAGCGGTGTGTACAACGCAACTTTTCTGCCGAACGGGTCAGACGAGAGGCAACAGAGTGGGCGGAGAGTGGTCGGATAAGGCAGTTGGACGTCTGGGCTTTGTGTGGGGGCCTTAAATGTCTCAGGTAGGCTTTCAGGTAATTTTGCGGCAAAACAGCGCCTTCCGGGTAAAAAAGACGTAGCCTACGGCAAAATCTGGAATGGAAAATGGCACTGTTATTTCATCCCCGAATCCCATTCATAAACACAATATCTAATAATAGTTAACGAGTCATTTTCCATTTTTAAAACAAATAACGGGATACGAGTCATTTTTCCGTTTTTCGTTCTTTTATTTTGAAGCGGAAAACGGGAAACTCGCGATTGTTGACTTCAAAACGAAAGTCGGATGGCTGCAACGTACACGGACCGTTTATCCACTTAATCATTGTCTGAATCTCTCCCCTGACCGCTGTCCAGCTTGCTGACGGAGGATACGCCAACAGCTCTGGCAACCTCGAGTCTGGAGGGGAGGGGGTGGAGGGGGAGGAGGATACGACTCGCCGCAGTGTTTTGAATTTGAGTGTTGTACCGTTTTTGGCCACATTCTTACATATGGCGCCTTTAAATTCTTGAATCTCTGCCTGAAAGGGAACATGACTTCAGGATCTCAAAGGCACAGAGAGGATGCTTGCCATTGTGTTTGGACATGCTGCACAGTAACCTTGTAAGAGTGAACAACATTTTTCCTTTCATTAATGGCTTAGGGAGTTATCCCTTCACACCAGTCAAAGGTCCACATCTATGCTCTAACACCTGTTATCATTTGCTTGCATGGCAGTGAAAACAGAAACGAGGAATATGGTTGGATTTTTATGCAATATGCTTGGAATTAAACATCACCTTCATCGTCATTCAGTTCAACTGAATAACATATCTGGAATGTAATCTTTGATAATGATGTCTTAATTTCAGTAATCTCCTATTTTGAATATGAAAAACATAATGGTAGTGATTAATGGACACTCTTTGCTAATGATGACTTGATATGAAAAAGAAAAGAAAAGTAGCAAGGTGCTGGCTGAGTTTGAGTGATGAACGGACTCTTTGAACTGAATGCAAACCAAAGTGAAACATGCAGGGAAAGGTAGTGTTACGTTACAAACGAAATCATTCTCATTCAAAGCAAAAATGTCAAACGTTCTTGGCAATGAGTCCTTGAAACCAACTAATAATGTCACAAAATAGATAAAACACTAATCATTAGTATTATCTTATTTTTCCTGATGAACTGCTAGATTGAATTGCAGGTACAATAAATTACAGGTTCAAAGGATGTGAACAGATGCATGTGAGTGTGAATCAGAGTGGCAAAGCAAAAAAAAAAAAAATGAAGGTGTGTATGATGCAAGCGTTAAGAACGAGAAAGACGTGTGTAACCTAACAATGAACAAACCTTATGCGTCTTGTAAAGCTGTCATTTCCTATTTTAAAATAGCTTTTAGCTCTGCTTATATGACGGCGTTACAAGCAATTACCAATAGGTAGCCAGAATTCAAGAAGACAGGAGGCTACACCATGTTATGGAGGTGTTTAAGGGACATGGCGGAAAATATTAATGATAGAAGCAATGAAAAAAGACCTGTTTTTGGAATTTGGCAAGTCCACACATTTCTGCATCAAATCCTGTAAAATGGTAAAGGAACATTTCATGACAGTAAAAAAATTACCAATTAGGCATGTGCCAGAGGCCTTCAGATTAAAAGCAAAGAATTGTTCAAAGTAAATGTATTCATATATATATACATATATATATATATATATATATATATATATATATATATATATATATATATATATATATATATGCAGTATATATGCAGTCCTAGGAACAGCCAAGATACTGCGCAGAACCCTCAAACTCCCAGGACCCGAGCTTGAGGATGACAGATACCACCCCACCGGGGGTGAGAAGGACATTTATTTTTATTATATATATATATATAATATAAATAAATCTCCTTCTCATATATATATATATATATATATATATATAATATAATATAAATAAATCTCCCTCTCACCCCCGGTGGGGTGGTATCTGTGTCATCCTCAAGCTCGGGTCCTGGGAGTTTGAGGGTTCTGCGCAGTATCTTGGCTGTTCCTAGGACTGCATATATACTGCATATATATATATATATATATATATATATACACTCTGACATGTCATTCATATTGTTCGTCTGATTTTAAGGGCTTGTGCTATCTTTCTTTCACAGCAACCAAGAAAAATTCTGTAAAGAATGAAGCCTGGAATATTCAGTACACATCACGTTTGTTCATTAAAAATCAAAGAGGAGCTTTACAGCAGACCTTTTAGTCAAACAGTCGTTCATTTAGATTAATTGCATATGATTTTTACTTGGAGGAGCCAGTGTTGTAGATTAAGAAACAATGAATAGATGTTCTAAGGACATACCGTGTCATAGGTTGTACAGACTGTATAATACATTGCAAGTCAATCTCTCTCATGTTATCTTAATACCACATTTCATTTATTAAAGTTTTCGAAGACGATGCTTTTATAGTGGGAGTGTTTTTCTTACCTTTTTGGTTAACTCCATTCTAAAAGTGTGTTGCTCACTGTCCCCTCCAGGCATCCATACCATCCCCTGACGAATGATACTATCACATTTTATTTTAAACATTCACAATTGTAGACTTTCAATATTTCCATGACTGTCTGCAGTATTTGATCCCAAAGAAAAGAAAGAAACCTCTAAACATAATCTAATCGCCGTTTTGCCGGAAGCCTCCCCAAGCTGCTGCCATCCAGCTGACTGCCATTCACTGCCTTTTTGTGAACCATATACACCAGTGAATCAGCTCTCATTTGAGTCATCAGGGCCTTATCTGCAGTTTTCCTCTGGTAATCCTGTTTCATGCTAATTTGGATCTGATTGGATGAACAGAGACGACTCTAATTGCCCGTTATTCCTCATTTTGTGAAGCTGTCATCTTAGGCAATAGGTGCATGTGTGCTCACGTACACAAACATATCAACACGCACACACACACAGAAGCCTTTTGTGTATTTTTTCTTTTGGTCATATCTTTACTCCCCCTGATATTACAAAAAGCAATGACAGCTACACAGCATGACTGCCTGAGTATTATTTTTAGTCTTCCTTGTCGCATCAAGCGTAGCAGTTAAAGCCACAGTTCCCCCTTTAGCAAAACTTCATCACCGCTGTCTGCAAAGTGCTTCCATCCAGTTATTACGAGCAATTTTATTCTGCCATCACTGCTGTGCTGTTCACAGGACGCACTGCTTTTCACACCGATTTGCCCTCCATCCTGCTTTAGGCGACATGCACTTCCTTGTTGCCTATAAAACTTTAATCATTCATCAGATTAAAAGGTTGATATTTCCATTAAATCTGGGCCCTAAAAGGATCAGAAATAATCACAAGGCCACGCGAGGAGGTAGAAACTCTCTGGAAGCTGAGGTTCTGATGAAGCGTTAGTTTTTGTTGAAGACCAATTTGTAAATGATCCTTTTCATCAATCCAGACGCATGTCAATCTGTTCAACCTTGCTGGTGAAAAAAAAAAAGATAAAAACTGATAAACCATGTGCAATGTCATGTATACCACAATACAATATAATTTTTTTGTAACCGTAACCGTTCAGTCTACAATGTGTTTTTTTTTTTAAACTGATGTAAACGATTTTTGCATTTTTTTAATACAAAAAAGAAATTATCACAAAAAGACACCATTATATGTATAAAAGGCTTAAGGCTTAATGCCATGAGGAAACTAGAATGATGACTTTGTTGAGGATTTGCTGGGTTGCCTTCATACTCAGATGCTCTTTCTTGACTTGTTAATTGCTGTGAGACGTCGCTCCTCCTGGATAACATCCTAGAGCCTGCCAGCCTGTAGATTTTTGGGTGTAGAAACCTTTTCACCTTTGACATGAGAAAGATCCCACCTAGATCATAATGTTGTCTATGTGAATTAATTGTGTTGGTTGGAGTCAGAGTGCAGCTGCTGCATCTACGTGATGTGCGTATAATTTCACCCTTCATCTATTAAAATGTCCTGACATGGCTTTTGGGTTGATACGCATACAAATCCACTGCAGTGTTATTGAACTCGGACTAGTTCTAATTAAAGTCAATACATTATTAATACCATACCATAATGTATATCTTATTTCTTCAAGCCTCACAAATATGACTGTGTGGGAGAGAATACAGAGAACTGTAGTTGTACCTCTGAACATAGTTCACAGCAGCTTAACACAACGGTAACAACATGTCGTCAACATACTCATGTCTCCTTCCACCATTCCTGTAAAAAAAATCCATTAAAAGCAGTCAGCGTGAAGTGTGCAGCAGCCTAAAAGTACAGGTATCACACTCTGTGTGTGTGTGTGTTTAAGAAATACATTTTGTGTCACATTTTGGAAGTCATGGCTGTAAATCAACCCGCCAGTGAGGTATGTTCAGCTTGGATTTAGTGAATATTTTTCAGCTTTCTGGCTGAATGATGTTTCGTGACGACAGTGCTTATGTTCTGCCTTTAAAGTCTATTTTATGTCCTTTGGTGTGTGTGTGTGTTTAATGTGTTTGGAGGAAAACCAGCACTCTCCCCTTAAAAAGAACAGCACACAAACAGCGACATCAACCCAGGATGGGCTAAACTTTTCACCACTAAATGTGTGTAATGAAAGCATGGCTTTCAAAAATGTGTTTCACGCTGCTTCTGTTTTCACTTTCTACCAACTACGTGTTCCATCTCTCTGCAAATTGACAGTGAATGCACAAGGACGTGTTGGCATTTGTTGAATGTGACAGGCGTTGAGAGAACGGCAAAAAGAAGGTCATTGTCATTTTAACGGACTCACACTGAAGGTCACACTGGTCGGCACCTTTCCTTGAAAGGAAGAACTCCTCAAATCTAACACTTAACACAATTATGCTTCGTTTTTCAAACTCCAATACAAACCCGAAGATGCGGTCCTGTCCTTCCTGTTGATTAGACTGTTTTTGTTAAATAAAATTTGGAAAAGTTGGTGGTATTGTATCTTTGTATTCATGGTCAGTTAATTTTTTTGTTTTTTTCTGTATTCACTAAGAGAGAAATATTGAAAAGTAGTATTATTAAAAAAATAATATTCTGTGCTTCAAATGCAATTTAAAAGCTATTGATCAACTAAGGTAACAGGAAACAACTTAAGACAGCATCCTAATGAAGGCGAGTTAGTGCGAGTTCTCCTAAACCTTACGAAGGGTTTTGTTGCTAGTGTTTGTTTTGTTGTAAAAAAACAAAAACATGGTTTTACCCAAATCTGTGTCCATGTACACAGATCAGTTGATATCACTGCAGTGAGACTGTCTTGCTAATGACACGGTTGGTCACAGATGTGAATACAAGACATTGCCGATTTCTAGTGGCCGCAATAATAAAGAGCAAAGGAGGAAGTCAGGTGAGGAAGAATAAAGAGTGACAAAGTGACATGACTTATTTGACCATACATTTGATACATAACCGACGACCTTAACTAACGCAAAGTTACACAACAAGTGCACTTATTTGAACCCAAACCAACAATCTTATCGTGACCTAACGGAGAAGTTTTGTTGCCTTTTTTTCTTTAATTGACAATATTAAGTTTTACTATGACAACCAGGTATATGCAGTTTGGCCCATCCGAAGCTTTACAATAGCACAGAACTGATAACGCCTATTCAAACAGCTGATAACATAAAAAAATGGGTGGAACAGGATGGACTGTGCACTTTGAGTTGTTTAAAGGCTTTTAATGTGAAATATCAGTGCAGGAAGTGTGGAGTTTCATTGACAGTGAGTTGAGTAACTAACAGCAGATAACAGCATTTCTGTTAGAGATGAGAAACTCGGAGCAGCAGAGCGATGAGGTCGACATGAATGAGTCACAGACAGTTTCAGAAGCAGGAAAAGGACACAAGAAAAGAATGAAAGCCAAAAAGCAACAAATGCAGAAGCATCAAGAGAATTATTGATGGGAATCATGCGGCTTGTTTTGGCAGCAGGCAGATGGCCGCCAGTGCTCTGAAGTGACAGCAGATTCTGTTGCTTTAGAGGATCATCTTCACTACCGAGTCAAACAGCTGCTGCAGACTGGAAACTGTCACATAACAAAGACGTTACACTCATTGAAGTAACTTTACACACAAGACCATCATCCATCAGAAAGATTTTTTCACAACATGCTCCTGATTTGGGATTTTAATTAGATATTACTAAGCTTTTTCAAAACGATACGTTTAAACTTAAAAATATGTGTTTACACCAGACGGCCAGGATATCCCACTTTTAGGACATCGTTATTATAATTGCAGAAGACTGATTGCATTTCCTTCATGCTAGATTCAGTGATTTTACTTTATTTTAACCAATAGAAGTCAAAGCAATGCAAGAACAAGCTGATGGACATATGCCCTGTCATATTATAGAGCTATTAACATCCAGCCGGTATAAGTATATGATCAACCCACCGAAGTTGTGTTTGTGACAAATTTCCACTAAAGCTGTTATTTTCCACTATATGCACCAGCTAGTCTGTAGGCAGTTTGCTGCTGAGTAGGTATAGTTCACTGGGTTTATCAGAGAATACATTTTTATTTTTTCTCTTTATTCTTAATTCTGGTCTTCAGAATGGTCAGTAGAAAAGTTCACGTCCACTTCATGACGTGTTCTTAAAATGTTTAAATGTTTGCACCTGTGTTCTTATAATGATGAATCCAATTATCTCTGTAAAGTGGTAACTCTTCGAACCCTAAAGCTTCCCAAGAGTTACTCGCCCCCCCCCCCCTGCAAATAGATTCACGTGGTCCTGGAAGACGCGTTCCCTCCTCAGGGCTGCAACATCTTGCAGCAGCAGTAAATATGCCATTATGCAAGTAGGCCTAGGTTGCAGACATAGTCCTACTTCGGGATCTTATTGGATGGCATGGTTCCAATTAGCATAATTGATGTGAATTAATGTGTAAGTGTTGTGTTTTGTTTCATTTTAAAAGACCATGATGCTTTGTTATATAATGGAAATAAACTTGAACAAGATTATAAATGATAACAATATTGTAATTTATATCCTACAGTGAAATTGAAATAAATGCAACAACCAATTATTTTTGCATAAACATGTGAGCATTCAAATGTGCATAAGTATGCTCTTGAGTGTCCGTAGAATTCGTTCTTACCTAAGCAAGTGGGTTTTAAGAAGAAAGTTATTCTTATGAACGCTTGGTGAATCAGGCCCAATGAGCTGTAAGAGGCTACACAAGTTATTTAGGGGTTTGTCACTTTACGTTTAACTTGACACAAAGTTAGTGTTAATAAAGTTTGAGGTTTCTCTTTATGTGTGGATGTAATGTCTGCCGCTGTGCATGCAGGTTAATGTTAATTTCTTTGTGCATGTGCCTTCAGTGACCTCATATCTCAATATCAAAGACTGCAGCCATCTCACACTGAGCCATCTGCCTGTGTGTGTGTGTGTGTGTGTGTGTGTCGATCAAACAGTGTTTCCTGTCTTTTTCTGGAGTCAGTTATGACATCTTATATTACAAAAAATTTGAAGTGTGTTTCCATCCCATTTTTGAGTAGAAACAGTGGAAATTTGCAGAAAAAAAAAAAGTTGCAAAAGTTGTCCAGCCTAATTTCCTGTCACCCTTTCACTGTCTGTTGTACATGAAATTGGATATGTCACAACCCAGCTCCAAGGCTGTGCCAAAATAGGGAAATAGGGCATTTATTGGCCCCAGAAACATAAATCAACCAAGGCAAAACGTAAAGATCAGTATCAGTCATGAATGCATGTGTGAGTGTGTGACAACAAAGGTATAAATCAAAACAAACCAAAAACACAGGCTGCCGTCAGGCCTGCCAGCGGGCAGAGATCGGTTCCCCAGAGAGACCGGTTGCCAAATGAGGACCGACTTTGTAGTCAGAGCACACCGGCCCAGGTGTAGCTCATGCAGCTGACGACCCTCCACTCAGCACCTGCAAAGCACAGCCAACAAGAAACAGGGACACCTAGTGCCTAGGAGGAGGGGTCATCACAGATACAATTTAGAAATGTATATAGATGATAATAAAAGGAACAAGAAGAAGTACAGTTCAGAAGATGTGCTTGGCTTGGAAAAATCGCCTAATTCTTAATAAATCTCACAATATTTTTTTTTTCTTGCATTTTTTTTATCAATAATGAAGCATTTTTAAAATGACATGGGGGGTACTTTTTAAACATTATCAAGGCTAGATACAGGCTGTCACTTCACTGAGTGGGATGAGATCAGTGCTAGCAGATTATATCAGCTATAGATTATCAATACTGGTTAATTAATATTCGCTCCAGTTGGAAGTCTCTGTGAGCTTGTTTGGTAAGTGGTGATTCTGCTCCGTGAAAAAACCTCACTGATTGTATCTAATGAATTTACAGTATCCCGAAATTCCAGTTAAACGTTCTCACATGTACATTAATAACTGAAGCTTGTCTAAAGCTCCAAATCAGGGCCCTCAGTATTTGGAGCAAGTAGCTTGCAGAGGTAACAGTTGTTAAATCATTGTGATACATATTCAGTCGTGTGTGATTAATTCTGCAATTTAGGTTTCAGCTGAAGGTTGTGTATGTTATTTACATTAGCAGATCATGCATCTGAAAAGGAGATAGGTTTCAGATAACTGAAAGTTTTCTTCAAAATGTTAATTTACAATTATTGGAAGGTAGAAAATCAGAATTGATTTCCAGAATAAGCTGGTTCAGCACTAATTTCAGCTCCATGAAATGCTAAAGTGACCCCCTTAATGCAGTCCAACACAGCCCAGTAATGATACAAATTAAATATGATACTGAATAAAATGTACGAATTACAAAAAAAATATGTAAAATAAAATCATAAGCAAACAGGTGTTCCATGACTTTAAACTACTACAACTTCCTGCAGTGTGTGTGCGTGTGTGTGTGTGTGTGTGTGTGTGTGAGCGGCGCTGCAGCAGACAGCTGGCTGACAGAGACAAGAGAACAACAAGGTAAGAGAGAAGAGGAATCACCTCGCCTTCAAATGGCAAACCTGACAACAGCAACCGCCGCTCAATCGCTCTCGCACACTTTATTTGTCACTTCACTCCCTGTGCCCTGTTATCTATTTCTATCTGTGTTACTTCTGTTGTCATTGTTGGAGAGATAAGAAGAATGAGAGTGAACCTTGACTGAAGGCTGATGTGTGTCACAGTAAAACACGTGTTATTGCTTCTATAACATTTATTGTGATACCTCGGATTGGTTACCTGAAGAAAATGACCTTAAGCAGATGGGTTTATGGTGGCCTCTATCTTACGACATGGTATTGTCACTGTTCAACTCATGTGAATCTTTCAGCCTATCAATGATAAAAGCAACAGCAACACAGAAACAGCAACCACACTTCATCCACGTTCATGTGAGATCACGGAAAGAGCTTGTTCTTACCACAGACAGGCTCAGGTTGTCAGGTTATTAGTGTCTGACAAAGAACCCCACGGAGAGATAAAGCATCTATCTTTACCCTTTCATGCTCACGTCTTGTTCTGAAATCGTGGATTGCATCCACATTATCTGCTAAATGTTAAGCCACGGTATTTAAAATAATTCAAATTAAAAGAAGACGAATCTTCAGTGGCGGTGAGGAGTTGCCACGAGTGATTACATTACAGCCCATTTAGCAGCTGCTGTCTGCAGCGCTCTCCCTCAACACTGGACAGATGTTGAGGCTGTGTGATGGCCTCAAAAGTACCATATTGTTGGATCAATATCGACCGTGACACTGGAGCAGGACCATGCCATCGGTAACCCGTCCATCTGTTCAGAGCATTGCCACTTTTGACATGGGTAACTAATAAGAATACGAGCGCACCATGTGGACCAAGGAGTTAGAGTCTGTCTCCCAACTCATCAAGTATGGAGGCTTTGTTACGCCACACGGCATCTGACAAGGCACCTTTTAGCCTGTTTTTGTTCATTTAGTTGATAGATCAATGCTCAATTGATTAACAGACAAGTTGATTGCTGTAAATAAGCCAGAGTTAGCTGCAAATGCTAATTTCCATCTGTTGTCCCTAGCCAGATCTTAAAAGGCACCCTAAAATTCAACCAGGAGACCGGTGTTTGTGTCTCATGTGAAGCAACGTCGTGTTTGTTGTGTTCACTTGTACATATTTTAAAATTTCATGTTTGCATTTTAACCCGAACCATGATGTTTTGTCCTTCTCCTAATTAAGTGGTTTTCTTGCGAAAACCTAAGCAACTGTTTTTGTTTGAACTCAAAATGTTAACCCCGTGTTTATCAGGATCATAGTGTGATGTCACGGTTTGACTCACTGGGCGAAGAGTCGGAATTAATGAGTTGGGAATGCTAACGTGTTCATATGGTGCAAAGAGATGTGAACATATATCAGCGATCATTCCACTGTGATGTCAGTGAAAACCCTTAAACTGCAAAGATCGTGTGGAAAATTACCTTGCATAATTAAATACTGATTTTTACACTTTGCACTCACCACAGTCCAAGTGGCTCCCACTCCACCTCCTCATGCCAACATTAAAAAGTCATCCAGAGGGTAAATATCTTGCTCGGCTTGGCTACGGCACACTTGAGTTTAATTTGTGACTGCCCGTGTGGATGTTTGTGGCAGCTCCACGGGTTCTGTGCAAAAAATATATGAATCTGCTGATCTCCATTCATCTCGTATCCAAACTATGAGTCTGACAAATATGCAAATCTGAGTTTTGTGCTCCTGAGACACAACAGTTTACATTCACAAATATTTTTCATCAGAAGTGTGTGAATATTTTACGAGAAACAAACCTGCTTTCATATTTGTGAACATGAATTTACAGTTGGAACCGAGAAGGTCAGAAGGATGACATAGTACTCTAAATTCAATTCCATTGTTCATTACAGGATAATGAGTATAAACTAATTTCTAGTCCAGTAGATCAGCTGCTAATGCCATAGAAACGGGATGTATTTAATGGAATTGAGAGACTGATTACAAAATCTAAAACTGGATTGCCTGACATGTTCAGAGGCTGAGTTTCACTCCTGACTGATTAATTTTTTCTCTCTGTCTCCCAGTTTTCTCGAGCCACTCAGCCTGAGTCTTTGCTCAGTCTGTTTTTCTCTGTCGCTGCTGCATTTTTCTTGCTGCTGTCATCACTTCAAAGGTATATTCTGACAACGTCATTAAAAAAACACTTCTTAGCATGTTTCTAAATGCTACCTAATGGGGCGAAGTCTGCTAGCTAGTTCAGGTAGACAAATCAATTGTGCTGCTAAGCTCATTCATGGAATACTAAATGCTTAACGCAGCAGATATCTAATGCACAAATAGTCTGTGCTGAAGATGCACTTGTTGGAATGTTAGTCCTGAGGACTGAGCACACAGCCCTGAGGGGTATTCCACCAAACTCGCTAATTAAAGCGGCGCTTACCTGGTTAAGCCTGGTTAGAACTAACGCCAACTTCCACTTGCAGCTAAACCCGTTCCATTAACGCATTTCAGCCGCGCCTTGTTGAGGCTAATTAAAGCCAGGTTAACGTTGTCGTGTGTTACGCGCGTTCACAGGATATGAAGCCAGACCAGAATTTAAATGTCGAATCATCGAGAAAATGGCAAAAAAGACCAGAGCAAAAATTATTGATGGAACTGTATGAGGAGTATAAACCCATCATAACCAAAAAAGGGAATACTGTAGTGATAAATACAAATCGCGAGGCTGCTTGGGCAAGAATTGCCGAGCGATTAAATATGGAAGTACCGTTAAGAGTAACATGTTCTAATATAACACTGACAACGATATCTCAAATGTGAGGATGGTGTAGAGGTGATTTTTTTTCAATTTTGGTCGGATAAATTCCCATGGTTACTTAGCGGAGAGTGCCTCAAGTCACGTTGATGGAACGCAACTCTTGCTAAAGGTAGCGAGACTTATCAAAATTAGCCCGGCTTTGCGCTTAGCGAGTTTGATGGAATACCCCTCTGGGGTGCTCTGTCGTTCATCACAAAAGTGGAGGATATGTGGCTGCCAATCAGAGCTGCCTGAGGTCTATTCATAAGGAAGTCTAATAACCAGTTGCAGAGTGAGGTACTCCCGCCTCGAGTGCTGAGTTCACCAATCAGTTCCATGGGCGAGGCAGTGATGAATGCTGAGCTGAAATCAACAAACAACATGATGATGTAGATGTGGTTATTTTAAAAAGGTGTGAGGGCTGAGTGGAGGGCAGTAGGAATAGCGTCATCTTCAGATGTATTGGCTCTGTATGCAAACTGGTCTCACCAGGCCCAGCAATTTTACTCACATTCACTCTCATCAGGGTTTTCCTCACATCTGCTGTGGACACCACCAGTGGCCAGTCCTCTGGAGGCAGGGCCGACTTGACAGCTGACTCTTTGTTGAGGAGATCAAAGCGATTAGAAACGGTGTTCATCTGGCAGTGTCGGCTCACACATGATGGGGACGTTCCGGTGTTTGTGGCCGGTGACATTCTGGATTGCCTGCCGCATATCTTCAGGGTTGTTGATGCTCAGGTTTCTCTCCCGTCTCTGCTGATGCCTCCGTCTTGACTCTTTGATGCAAGCTTTAAGTCTTGCTCTGATGATGCTGGATGCTTCTTCGGCCCCAGACCGAAAGGCAGCATTTTTGGTCCAAATTGAAAGAAGGTATGTATAATTGCTGTGCGGCACAGAAGTGCTGGAGTGAAGTGTGTCAAAAAATAAATAAAGTGTTTTGTTCTCTGTAGCTAATATCCCTATTGATGAAAACTGTATGACGGTGATTTTTTTATAAAACGTACATGTTTCATTTATATTAAGGATTACAATTTTGTATAATTGAGGGCGTGGCCACTTAGATTTATAGGCGGGTGCTGTCTGAAGTTGCTAGCTGCCTCAGCTCCACTGATGATCCACCTCATTGACATTTTTCAACTTTTAGGCTGTGTTGTCACTGTCTAGACAGATGACATCACAGAGACGACACCCATACTTTTTACACTCAATGGTGGCACCATCTGATGTCACATAAACCTAAGGTTAACCTACACATGACTCACTCATGCAAAATAGTTGAAAATGAAAATGATTTGTTGTCTGGTAAAATGTTACATGGTTTGGGAAGATGCATGCAGGAACATATCTGTTTATTTTGTCACTGGGTGGCCTCTCAAAGTAAACAGTTTCAACAGAAAATAAATATTTCATATTATTTGTGCCAATGTCAGCTGGTTTTACAGGCCTCGGACCAGCGTTTAAAACTGACAGCAGACACCCAATCCCAGTGCCAGCTGATTCTACAGGCCTCGGACCAGCGTTCAAAACTGCCAGCAGACACCCGATCCCAGAGCCAGCTGATTCTGCAGGCCTTGGACCAGTCTTTAAAACTGACAGCAGACCACCGATCCCAGTGCCAGCTGATTCTACAGGCCTCGGACCAGCGTTTAAAACTACCAACAGACACCCGCCCACCCAAATCGTCTTAAACCATCAACCAGCCTATTCAACCAGCATCTACACCATCAACCAGCTAAGATCATCTAAAACCACCCATAGCCATCAACCAGCTAAAACCACTATGACCAGCTAAAACCTTCAACCAGCCTATTGAACCAGCTAAAACCATCCACCACCCTATTCTACCAACTAAGACCATCTAAAACCATCAACTAGCTAAAACCACTAAGACCAGCTTAAACTATCAACCAGCCTATTGAACCAGCTAAAACTATCCACCACCCTACTCTACCAGCTAAGACCAGCTAAAACCATCAACCAGCCTATTGAACCAGCTAAAACCATCCACCACCCTATTCTACCAGCTAAGACCATCTAAAACCATCAACCAGCTAAAACCATTAAGACCAGCTAAAACTATCAACCAGCCTGTTGAACCAGCTAAAACTATCCAGCACCCTACTCTACCAGGTAAGACCATCTAAAACCATCAACCAGCCAGTTTTACCAGCTAAAACCATCTAAACCCACCAGCTAAGACCAGCTAAACCATGAACCAGTTTGTTAAACCAGCTAAAACCAGCTAAAAACATCAACCCTAGCCTAAGCTGGTCTAAGCTGGTTTTTAGTAGGGACAGTTGACTTAATCATCTATACCTCTACTCAACCCGCCAGCAGGTGCGGCTGCACACTACTGACCACTAATGCTACAGTTAATACTTAGTGATTAACGATCAGAATTGGGTAACATGTTAAACAACCAAGAAACACACAGACAGACACACACACACACCCTCTAGTGTCCAGTTTGTAGTGGTTTAGAGTTGAGTGTTATATCTCCTGTCTGCAGGGGAGGTCACCTTTCAGATGGCAATTTAACAGCTTTGCACCAGAGAACACGAACACACCACCATACACACGTGCGTGCATACACACACACACACACACACACACACACACACACACACACACACACTTGCACGCATGCACACACACACACACACACACACACACACACACACACATATTTTACATCTATATATACACACACACCCTGGAGCCCACCCAGTCAGGAATACAGGACCTGATAGAATGAGACAGCAATGGATTGTTCTCAACTCTCACTGTGGTTAGTAGGTCTATCCTGTGTGTGTGAGTGTGTGTGTGTGTGTGTGTGTGTGTGTGTGTGTATGAAGGAGAGAGAGAAGCAAATTTGAGCTGCCACTAGTCTGATAACAATGTTAAGGTGAGGAAGTGTGCTTATTAAACACACACACACACACACACACACACACACACACGCACACACACACGCCAAACACACACACACACACACACACACACACACACTCCTGACAAGGAAGGTGACCTCTGTCCAAGAAAGAAAGAAAGAAGCTCGAAGGAGAGAGTGAAGCAGCGAGGGAGACTGAAGGATAGAGAATGAAAGAACTGGAGAAAAATAAACAAACAATTAAAAGAGGGAAAATGAGGGAAGTGGCACCACAAGGCTGAGATCATGGAGAGGAGCTGTGTTGTTACATTCAGCAATTCAAAAGGAAAATGTGTGTGTTAGAGAGAGAGGGACACACACTCATGTAGGATTAACCTGAAAGATATTTAGCAGCAACGAAGGAGGGGCAGATGAGAGGAAGAAGTCTTGAAACCTGGATGGAGGAAGGAAAGCAAAGGATAAAGGTGTGCATGGGATTGAATAAGATGAAGAACAGGAGAAAAGATGCAGGATGATGCACACACAGAGAGGTTAGCTAATGCCAATGAACAGTTCAAAGTTAGTTGTATAATTGCAATAATATGCCTGTTAACTTACCACCCTGACAAAACATCTGAGCTGATGAGAGGACAGTCGCCCCAAAGGCTAAAGTGTTGTGATGAAGCATTACATGAAGGCCAAGTCAGTAAAGAGCATCTGAGTTCAGAATCTAAACATCTAGATTTACAGAAACACAAAAGGCATGTGACATTAAAAATGCACGCATGTTTGGTTTTCCACATAACTATGATCGAGTAATAATATAAATAGTTCTGAGAACTGATAGTTGTTATTGTATCGAGCCTTCTGAACCCAGATTACAGACTGTTAATCATTCATATTTCTTGGACTGCAATTGAACTTTTCATTTGAGGAAACGGATGAAATGGTACAAAAAGTAGTGAAAAATGATATGTGTATGTATTTAATAGTCAAAAATTACAAGCCCTACACAGACAGACAGCCACTTTGGTTTAAAGCTTTCAGTCAGATCCAGCCGTCATTCAGCTATCACTGCTGGATAAAGAGTTTGTATCTTGGTCATCTTGTTCCCATGATCAGGGCCTCCAACTTCAAAAGACAGAACACACAGAAACAAACATAAACACTCTTCATTCCCACAATCTGGATACTGACAAGTCAAAACTCTGGAGCCCCTGCTGCCAAAATTGTTTGTGCCTTGTTTTCTTTTTAGTCCAGTTCTCCTTCTTTTCTACCTGTAATTTTAAGAGGCTTAACTTGTGGTGCCACATCATTTTCCAGGACAGCCAAAACAGTCTGTTTTCATGCCAGTAGTTGTGGATTTAAAGAGAAGTGGCAGCAAACGGTGCTTGTTAGCATTGGTTGAGGAAGTCAACAGGAAAGCCACGTGTTTGTCTAAAAAGCCGATGCAAGCTGTTCAATGGCTGCACAGATGTGGATGTACACTTTACTGACGGCTTCCAGAACTATTGCTGCACAATGACTTCAAATCACAGGAGAATGAAAGTGTTTGAGTTAGAAGTAAGATTTTAGTTATTTGGAAACAAAAACAACAAAAACTGTTTTACAAAAAAGCCTGGTGATAGCATATGGTGCTTTGTAAATGAAGTTGTTGAAACGTCTCAACTATACATACTACAAGACTTTCGCAAACTTTCAGATATGTTTGAAGTGTTAATTAATTCATCAATAGATATGTTACGCAACATATGTTACATTCTGTGCAAAAACAAGTTGAGTTCATTTGAGGCTTCAGCAGCCTGGGGAGGGAAAAAGGGAAAAAAAGATTTGTATTATTATACTTAATATTATTGTTACATTATAATAATGTAATATAATAGTACATCAAAATGCTCTGCTATGAAGCATTGAAGCCATCAGAAACAGCCTGTGTTTAAAAATGTGTCCATTATGCATATTAAAATTGAGGGATTAATATTGACAACCGGTCCTTGGAATTTGTTTTAAGATATGGCACAAAAAAAGGTTTAGAAAAGACTAGAAAAGCAGGTTGCTGCCTTGAGCATGACTATCTTTTTGCCACCAACGCCAATTCCAATCAATCTTTGAATTCACCATCACCATGTATTCTTCTTGATTGCGCAGTGCTTTGAATGAGGAAGTGAATCAGTTTATCAAATGCCTCTTTGAATGATGACCTATGCATGGACAGTGGCTCTTAGCAGTCAAACAACCCTCTTTTGGCTTTTGACTGATGTGGAAAAAAAATACAGAAAATCAAACCTGTCCCAAAACTTTAATGGCAAATGAAAGTTTCTGAGTCAGTGTGTGATTGACACAAGGTAAGGTCCTTTTTTTTTTGAAAGTGTAAGTCATGTGAAGACCACACATGTTCTCCAGACCCTTTCTTTCTTTCCCCTACCTCAATAGAAAAGGTGAACTGGTGCACTTTTCCTTCGGTGTTGAGAACCTGCATCCGACTCTAGCAGCACCACAAAGAGTCAGCTTTCAGCAAATTTCCAGCAGGATTTTAAAGGATTTTCAAAAGGAAGGCTGGCCACACACCACCAGCATCAGGCGTCAAAACAGATGGAAAATAAATGGTCTTGCCTTATTCAAGCTCTTTTTTATTTCCTCATCTACAGTTTTATGTGTTCCCCAAAGATCTGCTCTGCTGACCCAAAATAACTTTAAAACTTAAGTAAAACCGGCTTCTTCTTCGACCCCTCCAGAACGATAAGATGCCTAGAAAGACGACTCAAGAAAGTATCTCAAAATGGAGCGGGTGTTTAAGAATTCAACCATTGATCTTCAAAACCTCACGCCTTTTTACACCTGCAAAACCTCACGCTGTTTTACACCTGCAAGCCGTGTTCTAACTGGCAAGGTGCCAGACCTGCCGCTCAAAGCTGCTCCTGTTATTCATACAATATGACTCCACTCAGATTTGAACAAAAGCCTTCTTATTCCATAGAGCACTTAAGGCAGCTCAGGACATTTAAAGTGACAAAGGGCACTTAAAGCAGCTCAGGGAATAAGTCCACAAGAAGGCAATTAGAACAGCAAAGTGCAATCGAGGACAGAAGAGGCGACACTTTAACTCCTCCCAGGTTGCTATTTAAAGACGAGGATACATTATACATTGGCCTCGGTTGAGAGAAGGCTGTTGGGTTTGCGGAGTAGAAGCGTTGCTGCCAAGTGTAAAACTACTGGGAAGTATTTTATAAAGTAGTAAACAGGACCAGAGATGTCAGAGTGGTATCAATAAAAGAAAACACCAAAATGAAACAGTTGGTTCAAAGATAGAGATCAGCTCAAACATGATTCTAAAAAGTTGCTGGGAAAGGCTTTTCGGAAAATGTTGCTCATTAAATAAAATGTTGCTGCCGATCATCTTGGTGGTGTTATGATGGAGCTCCATCCATCCTCAGTCTCTGAGAAAAGTGTCTGTTGTTTCCTGTGATTCAACGATGTCTCCATCTGGACTGGAAGGTTTGACTCAGAGAGGAACACTCTATTTATGGACTCCAAAACATCTCTGCATCCACTAATGCATCTATCTACTTCTATACCTTACGAGACAAACTTAAAGATGACTATGAGGCGCTCTTGTTAAATGGAAATTATGTTTCAATATTCAATGTTACCAAATGCATTGGGAGGTCTAACATATGTGTAGAAACACATTTTTCTTCCTTAAAAAAAAAAAAATCATTTAAACTTGAATTTTTAAATCCATTGCACAGTATTCTTTCCCATTGTCTTTTCAGACCTGTCAAGCATATGTATACTTTGCTACACAACTGTGAATGTTGTGCCCCATCACTTACGAATTACACATATGAATAAAGATTATAAATTCAATATTTGTGGATATTACAAGTCTTTAATCTATCATTATGTTTTTCTTACCAAGTGTTACAGATTTTCACCTTTAACCTAACTTTGATGGCAACTGTACGTGACACACAAATACAACACTCAACCAACAGGACTCAAAACAATAATGTTATTTTATTCATATAACCGCCTTTGCATATGTGTGCTCTTAATGAGAGCAAGAACAATGTGAAACCATTTTTTTTTTTTTTTTGCTGGTGCAACACTGGGTTATTCACACACAAAAAAGAGTAGCAGGTGGAGGACGACAGGATGACCACCACACTGAAGAAAAGTTCAGAATGTTCTCTCTTCTGTAAAATCTAACTGATGACAGCACTGTGCTGAAACAGGAAGATGAAACCATTTTTTTCTAGAAGAGAGACGATTATTGCTTGGAGACACTGCACTGCTTGTCATTCTGTCATCTGCACTCTTTGTACATTCTGTGCTTTTTGTTGTTTTTGTACTTACTTTATAGATTCACCATTTATTTATGTCCTGAGGAAGATGTATGACATTCACATGAAGTTGTAAACTCTTTAGTATAAACTGTATGTTCTTGGTTCGGTATCGTGTCATATCATGGATGCCTCGAATGGAGGACAAATTTATTCTGAAGAACTTGCAAAGCTATAGTACTATACAATGAAAATGATGTGCACATGGGGAACTCAACTCATAATTATGACAGTACAGACTGTATTCAACTGTTTCACTGTAAAATGCAGGAGGACCACTCATCACAGGCTCAATAATGCTGCATTCAGAGGCTTAATTGTTTGTTAAAGTTATATATAATTGTAGAAATGAAGTTGATGGGAATGCAATGCCACTCAGAGAAACACAAACACATCACGCATACAACTTGATACATGATCCAAACAGCACCTATTAAAGCACCATCATATTGTGTCATTGTTACCCGTCCTCCTTACCAAACGCTATTATACATTAAACCTTAAAAATGTAGGTTCGTGTAGGTTCCACAGCACTTGAGCAGCTGGTGTTTTCCCTTAGAAACCAAGATGGAGTGCCAGTGAAGTAGTAACTGTTAACTGAGAGGCTCATGAGTGGTACGTCTGTTTCAGTGTTGGGCGTGTTACTTAGAAGGTGTAATACTTTTTATGTATTACTCCTTTAAAAAGTAGGAACGTTAGTTTACATGTTATTTGTTCAAAAAAAAATTTGTCACATCACTTTTGATATTTTTAATACATTTTATAATAATAATTTGTTAATAATTTTGACATTGAACGCATCACTGTTCAAAGACGCTCCCCCAGAACATCAAGTGCTCGAGATCGGCAAAGTTGACCTTTGGTTTTGATTCCCCACGCCCCCTGTCCGCCTGACAAGCACTGACCAAGTGTCAGTATTTGAAGCTTTGGCAGTGAGAAGGGGTTGGTGTGACAGGTGCTGGTCCTCTCTCTCTCTCTCTCTCTCTCTCTCTCTCTCTCTCTCTCTCTCTCTCTCTCTCTCTGATGGGGGATGTCTTTGTGTGTCTTTGTAGTTTTCACAACCCGCTGATTGTGAATCCACACAGCACATCCCTCCGTAGGGTGTCTTACTGTGTATTATAGGTGTCTTACTCTTTCTCTCTCTCTCTCTCTCTCTCTCTCTCTCTCTCTCTCTGTGTGTGTGTGTGTGTGTGTTTGTAGTCTTGCTGCTTACATCAAAGGACCACCAGACTTCCTCCCAACATGACACTAATGCCTCCCTTTCCTCTGCCCTCTGCTGACTCCACATCTCCTTGTGTGACTTCCTCTCATCGTGACCTCCTCCTCTTTCATCAACCTGCTTCTCCTATCCCACCCTTTTTTGTTCTCCTTTATTCTTCCCCCCATCCTTTTTCTGAAATGACACTGGCAACTCCTCATCTTTAGTGTCTGTTTAAGTTGTGTTCCTTCGTCTTTCTTTTGTTTTTTCTTCTTGTCTCTTCACAGCTGCTCCGCCTCCCCTCTTCTCTCCTATCTGCCGTTTCTCCCTTTTTTCCCCCTACCCCCACCCTCTGCTTCTTCATTGTCATGTCTCAGACGGAATAAGACGTTTTATGTATACATAACATATGAAGCGGAGCGCAAATCAGGAACATTATATTTAGCATTAAGAGCAGTTCACAACTTCTGTGTTTCACAGAATTTGCCAAAGTGGACATAACAGGACGCAGTGGAGTGATGCTTCACTGATGCCTGGACATGCTTTACTGTAATTTCACAACCTTCTTACCACTACGTTTGGGTGCCGGTTTGTCTCTGAGGGCAACAAAAAGAAGAATAGAGATGGGGAGGATGGCTCTTTGGAAGACACTTATGAACAATGTCATGTTGCTGTTGAGAGAACACCTTTAAGTTTTGTTCTGGAGGATCTAAGGACTTGATGGGAGATGTGTCACCAAACAGGATGTTCTTATCCAATCCATGTTACTCACCATGATTTCACACTATTATTCTTATTTACATTTGCATTTACATTTAGGGCATTTAGCAGACGCTTTTGTCCAAAGCCACTTACAATAAGTACATTTGTCGAAAGAAAGAAACCACAACATATCCTTCTTTCCCCGGATGTAGAGGAGTTCGGTTCTTATGCAGGTTAAACTTGAGGTGATGTGCAGTTGTCCAGACGGAGATTCAGCCAGACATTCCGAGATGCGAGTTGCAATGTGAGTGTCAGAGGTTGGGGGAAAAGAGAGGAACAGCTGGTTATCATCTGCGTAACAATGGTTGCCATGTGATGTGATTACACAACCTAGTGATCCTGTGTATAGTGAGAACAGAAGCGGTCCTAGAACTGAGCCTTGAGGGACACCCATTTACAGAGAATAAGGTTTGGACATAGAGCATGATGTGAACCAGGTTAGAGCAGAGTCAGTGATGCCAAGTTCAGCCAAGGTGGAGAGGAGGATTTGGTGGTTGACTGTGTCGAATGCAGAATCAGAACGGTGGAGTGGGATGAGGCTCTGGCGTCTCGCAGGGACTCAGTCACTGTGAGGAGGGCCATCTCAGTGGAGTGAGCAGTCCTGAATCCTGATTGATTAGGGTCAAGGAGGTTGTTCTGTGACAGATAGGATGACAGTTGGTTGTAGGCCACATGTTCCAGGGTTTTAGAGAAGAATGAAAGAAGAGATACAGGTCTGTAGTTTCGGATGTCAGCAGCGTCTAGGGTGGGGTTTTTTTTGGGAGTGGTTTCACTGTAGTTGTCTTAAAAGCCGCTGGAATGAAACCTGAGGTGAGGGAGGAGTTGGTCAGGGAGAATGGCGTGGAGCGTTTGAGGTCAAATGTGGAGAAGAAGTCAATGAATTCAGATGAGTGCAGCTTTCCTGGGCGGATGTTGAAGTCACCGAGGACGACGAGTGGTGTGTCATCATCAGGGGAGCAGCTTAGGAGGGCATCCATCTAATTTAAAAAGTCACGGAGAAGACCGGGTGGGCAATAGATGTTGAGCTTCAAAGGAAGGGTGACAGAGACGGCATGGAATTCAAGTGCAGATAGGGGTAGGTGGTCCAGGGGAAGGACCTGGTAGGACCACCTGGGTGAAATAAGGAGTCCAGTTCCTTCTCCTCGACCTGTTTGTTTTGGGTAGTGTGTAAATGAGTAGGCAGTTGAGAGGGCAGCAGGAGTGGCAGTGTTTTCTGTGGTGATCCAGGTCTACCTAAGGGCCAGGAAGTGGAGAGTCTGCAGGGAGGCATACGCTGAAATGGTGGGTAGCAGAGACTGGATGGGTTACAGCCACGACCGATTGGTCTCTGGCAAAATCTTCTCCGGTTTGATATCCTGACTGGGATAGGACACATAGCTGCGATGGGTGGTGGTTGAGCTGTTATGCCTACCTCGATGGACTTCCTCGATGGATTCCCGCAGATTAACTCCCTTGGCTTTGTTCGACTGTCGACTGTCTTTCTTATTATTCTTACTAATCTCACTTAAGAACCCATGTGTTAACCCTCTTTGTGCAATTATAATACATTATTCAGGAGACTTTCTATGTATGGTATTTGTAATTTTGTCTTATTAATGTTATTTGCTTCCGGCTTTGCTACAGTGCAGACGCTTTGCTACAGTGCAGACGCTTTTCCTCTTTGCTCTCACCCCTGCCTGCGATTTTTCTGCTATTTTTTGCTATCTGCTTCTCCTCAATAAGAAACAAAGAGCAACAGCTCCTGGATATTTACAAAACCAGTGGGATTATATTTTCTTTGAGATAAAACGGGCATTTTTCAATATTTTTACGACTTCCTCAACGCTACGGGAGGAGGCCTACCAAACAAGATAAGCCTGAGCCTGCTAAAGGTAATTAGCAGAAGATGCCTCCCTTCTCTATGGAAGATTACCATAAACTCCTACAGAAGATTTTACTGCTGGAAACAAAAATGAATCGGTTAGAAGTAAATGTAGAAGTGAATGGACTTTGTGGGAACAACACCACTCTAGCACTGACTCAAAACAGTGGACAGGAGCATGCTAGAACACAGCTAACTAGCTATAATGAAGCTATGAAGAAACGGGAGGATCCTGTACACGGTCATACATCTACCAGCGATAATCCTCCCTGGAACACACTTGGTGCAAAGCCAAAGAGAAGATCATCTCCCTGTGACATGGGAGAACGGATATCTGGCAGGACCCAGCGCCCCGATATCTGTGATCTGACCGGCTGGCCTGCGTTACCATCTCCATCCAGGCACAGCGTCTCCTCAACCCCACTGCCTCGTAGGACACAGCAGCGGACAGCTGGGGAGAGGAGAGCTACCAAGAAACCTCCCCAGCAAACAACTGTTCAACTAAAGAACAGGTTTGCTCCACTGCTGCAGGACCATGGATCCCCCTCTGATTGCCTGGATAACCCCCCACCACCACGCAGCAGGGTAAGACCCCTTATTAAAGTTGTAAATGACATCCGTCTTAACACGGACTCTGGCAAAACTTTAATATTAATGCTATTAGACCTCAGTGCTGCATTTGACACTGTCGACCACTCAATACTCTTGGACAGGTTGGAAAACTGGGTGGGGCTCTCAGGAACAGTCTTAAGCTGGTTCAAGTCATATCTACAAGATAGGAACTATTTTGTTTCCATTGGCGACTTTGTATCAGAACCTACCAATGTAACGTGTGGAGTCCCCCAAGGTTCAATCTTGGGGCCAACTTTATTCAACATCTACATGCTCCCACTAGGACAAATCATGCAAAATAATAACATTGACCACCATTGCTATGCCGATGACACCCAAATCTATGTAGCACTATCACCAAACGACTATCGCCCCATAGATCTTCTGTGCCAGTGCATTGAGCAAGTCAAAGACTGGATGTGCCAAAACTTCCTACAACTAAATGAGGACAAAACTGAGATAATTGTTTTTGGTGCTAAAAAAGAAAGGTTTAAAGTAATTCAACACCTTCACTCTCTGTCCCTGAAAACGCCAAACAAAGCCAGAAATCTTGGGGTTATTATGGATTCTGATTTACATTTCGACAGTCACGTTAAATCAGTAACAAAATCAGCCTACTATCACCTAAAAAATGTAGCAAGACTTAGAGGGCTCATGTCAGCTCAAGACTTACAAAAACTTGTACATGCCTTTATTACTAGTAGGCTAGACTACTGTAATGGTCTCCTTGCAGGTCTTCCGAAAAAAACTGTCAGGCAGCTACAGCTTGTTCAGAACGCTGCTGCTAGAGTTCTTACAAAGACCAAAAAATGTGAGCACATTACACCAATTCTTAAATCCTTACATTGGCTCCCTGTATGTCAGAGGATTGATTTCAAAATCCTCCTGCTCACATATAAATCACTACATGGTCTGGGACCGAAGTATATCACTGATATGCTCCCACTACATAAGCCTTCTAGACCACTAAGATCTTCTGAGACCAATCTGTTAGTGATTCCAAGAGTAAACAACAATCACGGGAGAGCATCATTTAGTCACTATGCAACAAATGGCTGGAATAAACTTCCTGAAGATGTAAGACTTGCCCCAACTCTGACCACTTTTAAAACTAGACTGAAAACTTTTATGTTCACCATAGCTTTCTGCTAAATCTTTTAATGTCTGCACTGTTTTTAATTATTGCAAATATGTTTTTATTCTATTTTCTTTCTGTAATGCATTTTTAAAATTTGTATTATTTTCTTTTAATTCTTCTATTTTTCTTTTCTTTTTTTCTTCTCACTTTGTTTTATGATGTGAAGCACTTTGAGTCTGCCTTGTGTATGAAATGTGCTATACAAATAAAGTTGCCTTGCCTTGCCTTGCCTTATTTAGTGCCTCATTGCAAGCTTTTCTTTGGGAACAATATGGATGAGATTGCACTGCCAGGCTGTGTGATTCTGTCCCTTTTTTTGTGGTTCAAATACACTGAATGAAAGCATGACACATTTATTGTTAGCTTAGCATTCTGCTAATGTTTTGTGACTGCTGTCGACACAGGCACTTTGACCGAAATGGCCCATCAGCACTTGATTTTGCCGTAAGGAAAGACTTTCCAGGGCTCAAATCAACGTCACTTTTCTCACCAACAGACCAAATCTCAGTGGGAGCCTCCAACAATATCAGCATTTAGTCAACACACACACACACACACACACACACACACACACACCCAGGCACTCTGTGATTGGCTGAAGCATCCCAATTGGTCTTGATAACAGTCAATCAGAATGGAGAGAGAGCACAAAAATAAAGACAGATTGACTGCAGAGAGACCGTAGGCAAAAGACGAGAGTGATAGGATGAGCCACCAACGTATATAATAGGAGAAAGAGAGAGAGAGTATGACTGGCAGAGAAAGGAAAGAGAGAGAGGGTGAGAGAGGGTTAGAGGGGGAAATTACCACTCGCTCAGACTCCCGAGAGGAAATGATGAGGAGTGTCCGTATCAACCAGAGCTGACACCTGTTCCCACACACAAACATACACACACACACACACGCACACACACACACACACATTATTGTGGGTTGCTTGAAGGGATTCCTGAAACTCTCCATCAACTGGATGTGACAGCGGAGAGCTGACAAACATGTTCATTAATAATTCTACTGGATTGAGGCAGTTATGGCACGTACCAGTAACAGATGTTTATTAGCGCTGTCAATTAAAAGACTCATATCCCCGCCACATTTTCAAACAGTTAAAAAGATTAAGTGCTGTGATTATTATTATTATCATGGGTTTGTTTTTTTATGTGAACACAGCTTTCCCTTAATCTATGGCAACCATCGAGGTGGCTTGTTGAAATATTTATGTGTTAAGTTTGTTTTGACAATGCTGCAGCAGATGGATGGATAATAGACTTCAGGGTGGAAAAGGCAGGACATATAATACAAAATAGGAAGTATAACTTTACAAAATAAAATAAAAAAGATAAAAGAAAACTACCATACCAAGCTGCAAATCTGCGACATAATAAAGTAGCAAATTTCCTACTTTATTAAGTCACAGATTTGCTACTTTAATGGTCATATTGATACCATTTTTATTTAAATGAATAATTTAATAATACATCCACAGAGCTTTTACAAAGGTGAACATTTTTTGATTGTGAATTAATAATTAAAAAAAATGTTGATGGGTCCAAAATGAATGTTTTGTTTACCTCTGTGTAGATGTGTGACGTGTCTGCAGCCTCTTTGGGGTTGCCAGTTAGTGTGGAAAAACGGAAAAATGGCTGAGTCTGACGGTAAGCGGCTGGCATTTCGGTACCAGTCCCAAGTGCTAAGTGACAAAAGGAGGAGCAAGACCAGAGTGGACATTGGTTCAGCGTTTAATCATTGGAGTCAGCTGAAGGAGTTTCAAGGACTGAAAAGCCACACCGAGGTTGCCATTGTTCTTCTTGACGGGTAAGATATCTTTAAAGCTAGCAAGCTAGCTAGCTTCCTAGCAGGTACACAACAAAGAACTGGCAACCCATTGAAGGCGCATGAGCTTCGAGTAACAGCTGTGTTGTGACGTGAATGCAATGGAAGGGGGGGGGGGGTGTGCGGGTACGACATCTCGTGGCTGGATGTTAACAATGTTGTCAATAGCACCTTTAAAATATGCAAATTCGCTACTTCATGAAGTCGCAAATGTTCTACTTCAAAACTAGCAAATTTGCGAGCAGAAAGGGATGCAGGTCATCATATTAGTAACCGATGCTAATTAAGCATTTTCATTTTATGCCATGACTTGTTAATATGCTTGCAATATCTTTTTATGGTCTACCCGAATTATGTATGTTAGTAGACTCTGTGAAGTGAAGGTAACATACACAGGTTAGCCAGCCTTCTACATGGGAATGTATTCTGCCTGTTAATACATTGTCTACACTTTTCATTTACCTTTAAACATTAGACATGACTGCAATTGCCATTAGCCACCAAGATTAATGGCTATTAACAGTTTGATTTTAATATTGGTCACTGTTCATTCTGCCTCATCTGCTTTGGGAATAACATTTTGTCATCCATGGTGTTAATAGGAGTTGATGAATTGCTAAACCGGCTCGTTCACAGACCAGGCTGAGGCAACAGCAGCATCTTGGCCATAAAGGACATCTATTCAGCCTCCCGCCCTTGTTGCCTCATGCTCGATGCCCGACCATGGCCAGACTGCTGCTGAAGCCTCAACGTTTGAATGTGAAAAGTCATCTTCAATGGCTGAGAGTGAGGATGAGTCCCTGGCATCCGCCAGTTCCCAGCCATCTACTAAAAGGCCAAAGAGGTCTGGGGGGATGTTAGTATTTTTTCAGAGAACAGGCAGAGAAGGAGGAAGACAGAGATGCTGCACTATATGGGTAAAATGAGCGCCTTCTCTTACTTTTTGCAGAATGATATTACGATTTATATGTGATTCTCTCATGGTAATTGAATGAAATACTAATCCATCAGGATGCTGTGAGGAATTATTGCGATTGCTGCAGCCAAAAGTAACTGAATTTGATGTGGGACTCGTCAAAAATTGCTTCGGCATTGAGGTTCAATAGTGGGAACAATTACTGAAAATGTGAAAACTCAAAATCCTGGATGGAGCCAATGATTATATACCTAAAAAATACCAACAAGGGCAAACATTTTAAGTATAGGTTTGAGTACAGGACAGCTGGGGAATGTGTGTCTTATCACTTCTAGTATGGATGATTTTTAGGTAATACAGTCACAATAAGTGCTTACAGCAAACATCTGTCCACCAGGTAAATATGTCAATATAAATAACAATATGAAATCATGTCTCTGAGTTCTGTGTTAGCGTTTACTTTTAATATCTCTGGTAATATTATTATAATATTGTTATAATGACCCAGCGTTCCCCTTCGGATGAATAAGCATCACCATTTATTTCAGTCTTTCTGTCAGACTGCTGTGAGTGTCTGAGCGGGAGATTTGGTGGGATTACAGACACGCTGGGATCTTATAAGCAGCAGGACGTAACATGACTTTAAATAATGCAACAACACAGAGTGTAAGTTGGCAGCGTGGGAGTGATAGAGGTGAGCTTAAATCTCCCCCAACACTGTTTTTCCATCTGAAATTGCTTCCTCATCATGAACACTTTTCGGATGGAGAAAGAGATGAGAGACGAGGGAAACAAATATAGAATTACATTTCAGTGGAAGCTCTCATCCAGAGAGACTGTAGTGGTGCTCAGGAAAGCAGGTTTAGTGTATATAAAGACAGGATACAGCCTGATCTCTGATGTGGCTGCCATGACCACTAAAAATTATGTTTCCATACAATTATGTTTTGAAACCAATGCATGTTGTTGTGGTTTCAAGACTCTCTGGAAGTCTGCGTAGTTAGAAGGTGGGGTGGGATACGGGTCAATAAACACCAGGGGCCTCATTTATAAAGCTTGCGTATGCAAAAACGGGGCTGGAAACGTGCGCACGACACTTTCCATGCAAAGGTTCTGATCTATAAAAAGCAAACTTGACGGGAAAGTGTGCGTACCTGGAAGCAAACTCTGAGGCATGCGTACGCACATTCTGGAGACTAGAGGGGAATCAGTGAATGTGTCTGTGGGGAACTGAAGTCAGGTTGTAGAGAGTAAATGTGAGAGGAACTATTATAGTGTTGATGACTCGCACGCATTTAATTTCACTCCATGTCATACATTAGATCCGCGTTATCAAGATGAACTGCAGCAGTGTTATTTGCACTTGTACTGAGTGATAATTGTGAACTATTCGCCTAGTGAACCAGGAGTGAGCGGAGTGAGAGAGGTGGAGAGAAGTGCTGCGCATGAGGACTGAGAGAGACGCTGCGCTCACACAAACTGTGAAGAAATCCGAGTGATTTGCTGAATTTATAGAAGAGATACTATTGATATTTGGACCCTAACAACGACATGCTGTTTCTAAAGTGCGAGCAGGTCATGTCACTCGACTCATCAGAAGAAAAAAAAATTCTGTTACGTTTAATTGGACATCAACATTGACGTTCGTCGTTCAATTCACACAATCTGAACTAATTCACATTCAAGTTCTTTATTTACAAATGCGTTCCCATTTTTCGAGAAGTTATGCTATTTTGCTCTTTTCTGGCCTGTCACAATGATTCACCAAGAACAATTGCATGCTGACTCATGAATATATAGATTAGCATTCATGGTTACCATTTATGGTCAAAAATGGGCGTGTACAGGGTGAGATAAGAGGAAAATTCAGGTACGCACCTGTAGGTGATCTGTGATTTATAAAGGGAACATTGCTTACAGGTACGCACATTTTTATAAATCTGATATTTTTTGGCATACGGCAACTTTGGCTTTTGGGTGTACGTACACTTATAGCAAGGATCCTATGCACAGTTTTATAAATGAGGCCCCAGGACACTGGGACAGTGTTGTGAAGACACTTTGGTTGGATCTTGTAAGGCAGCAGTGATCGTCCCAGTCCTAGTTTTTGCATTTTGGCTAGAGGTTCATAGGTCCTGGGTCACCTGGCTCCATGAGAACAGAGGAACAGGAGAAGACCCTCTGAGGTAAAACACAAAAGCATCCATTGAGGTGATTTTAGGCATTATTACACACTAAAAAAAAATGTTTCTACTGAGAGTTGTTGTCCTCACATGTTCTTACCAAAATGTTATTGCTGAAGATTAAAGGGAAAAGGATAAGAGTTTGTTAAACACAAGCTTTCTTGAATACACCCAATGTTTGTGCATTCATCACTGCATTGGACTGCATACGTCACATTGTCCAGCTTGTGCTAGGTATTTTGCTTCAGAGTGTTGCTGGGCTTGAAGTGCACAGGGATGGGATGTTTGTTGAATATCCTCCTGAGTTTCTCAAAGACACCCACATTGTATGGAATGACAATGTTGTTGCGCTTATTGTTTTCTTCTCTGTCCCTGTCATGTCTCTTTGTCCCATTGGTGAAGCCCAATTTGGGTATCCACAAGCTTAAATAGGTTCCCTGATGTGTTTTTGCTTTTCATCCTTTCCCTCTGTAGCCTACTTGGGTACATTTTGGGCCCTATGCTGGAGGGATTTGATGACCCCTAACTTGTGTTCCAGTGGGCGGTGTGAATCAAAAAGCAGGTATTGATTAGTGTGCTGGGGTTTCCTGTAAATTTCGATGTTGAGCCTTCTGTCATATTGAATGTGTATTGCACAATCCAAAAAGGCCACACTATTCCCTCTGACATCCTCCCGGGTAAACTTGATGTTGTTGTCCACAGGATTGATGTGGTCTGTGAAGGTTTGGATTTGAACCCAGGTGTCTGGGCACGCGTATCTGAACCAGAGGCTGGAGCAGGTCCACTGAAGGTGTGCAGGGTTCTGCTCTGTACCTCTTCCATAAGGAGGTTTGCCACTGAAAGCAAGGCAAGGCAAGGCAATTGTTTTGTATAGAAAATGTAAACAACAAGGTAGCCTAATTAAAAAAACATTAAAAGCATTGGAAAGAGACACATAAAATGACATTAAGAAACAAAAACAAGCAAATACAATGAAATACAAAATAAAACCCAGAATATCAAAGGAATACAATTTACAGTGCAGTATAAGCAATTGCTACATTATATTGTTTACTGAATGGCAACAGCAGATATAAACATCTTCAGTCTTGATTTAAAACTGCTGAGATGTGCAGCAGACCTGCAGTTTTCTGAAAGTTTGTTCCAGAGATGTGGTACATAAAAACTTAAAGCTGCCTCACCATGTTTGGTTCTGACTCTAGGGATTCAGAGCAGACCTGTCCCAGACGATCTGAGAGGTCTGGATGGTTCATAGCTAAGCAGAAGATCAGAAATGGAAGTAACAGTAGTATTTTGAAATAAATTATTTGACAGACAGAAAGCCAGTGTAAAGATCCGAGAACTGGAGTAATATGATCTACTTTTTGATATCAGTGAGGACTCAAGCAGCAGCGTTCTGAATTAACTGCAGCTGTCTGATTAACTTTTTAGGGAGACCTGTAAAGACACTGTTACAGTAGTTGAGCCTGCTGAAGATAAATGGATACGTTTGTCCAAATCCTGCTGAGACATAATTCCTTCGATTCATGATATATTCTTTAGGTGATAGTAGGCTGACTTTGTAACTGATTTAATGTGGCTGTTGAAGTTAAGGTCTGAGTCCATGACTACACCTAAGTTTCTGGTTTGTGGTTTTTGGGATTACCATTTGAAGCTGGGCGCTAGCTTTTGAGCATTCTTCTTTTCCTCCCTTTTCTTTGGTTATGAAAATGCTGCTCTATTGATTTTTTCAACACATCTATTCGGTGCTTGTATTGAACTATAGTCCCCTGTTGATATCATTATGTAAATTTGTGTGTCATCTGCATACTATGGTAACATTTTTGTTGTTTTTCTGAGCCAGTGAAAGCATGTAGATATTGAACAGAAGAGGCCCCAGAATGAAGCTTTGGGGAACTACACATGTGATGTTTGCCCGTTCAGATGTGTAATTATCTTAAGACACAAAGTAGTCCCTGTCCTTTAAGTAGGATTCAAACCATTGAATACTGTCCAACCCAGTTAAAAAGATCTAGGAGTATGCTGTGATCTACTGTGTCGAATGCAGCACTGAGATCCAGTAATACTAAGACTGAAATCCTGCCAGTGTACAGGAGACTATAGGGGTGAGCCGGTGAGCCCATGGCACAGCTAAGCTTCTGCTTGTAGAAACCTTCATTGTAGGCTACTGAAGGTAGGTGATTGTTTGGCAGAGGTGGAGCAGACCACATATGTGGCTGGCAGTGAGGTTGGTCCTGTTGGTCAAGGTGCTGTCCTGTAACAGGAATTCCCTTACCCTTGTCATTCTTACCGAGATGGGATGTGAAAAGTGATGTGACATCAGAAGAGAAAATGATTTCATCTACGTCCAGTTTTAATTGTCTAACCTTGTTGACAAAAACCTGTGCGTTCCTGACGTGGCGTCGAGAGTTTCCAACCAGAGGGGTCAGAATGATGGCCAGGTGCTTGGCAATGTTATATGTCACTTAATAAATACTGCTGACAATGGCTTCCCCCGGTAGGCAATAGTACAGCAGCTTGTCAATGGCTTGATCCAGCTGAGTACTTTCTTTGTGTAGCCGTGGGTAAGATCTCCCTTGAGGGCTCCATTAGTGATGTCACTGAGTAAACAGGTCACCTTGGCATGGTTGTCAATTGCAATTGTGCTATCTCTGTTTTATTTATTAATGGATCATTTGCAACAGATAGAAAGATACAGTACACTGCAGTATTTCAAAAGAAACTCAAAAGGTAAGGTAAGGTTTGGAATGAGTTGCATAAATGGGAAAGTGAGAAAACATGAGAAGAAGGAGAGCAGCGAGAATGGAGGGACAGGAAGGGAAGATGGCAAATGACTACTAATGTCCCATGTAGATGGGGAGAGAGAGAGAGAGAGAGAGAGAGAGAGAGAGAGAGAGTGTCACTTCCGTTGGACAGCCAAGAGGAGCAGTTGGGCTATCACGCAAAAATAAGAACTGTGGTGAATACTGATGCTGCCATCTCTCTCGCTCCCCCCACACACACACGTAACCTCCAAGAACATTGGAAGATGAAGGAAATGGGAATAAGGCAAGATGGCAAAAAGGAAAGAGGGGAGAAGAAGAGACACAAGCTATGAATGTACAAGTGAGGAGAGAATGACTAGAGGAGTAAAAGAGAAGGTAATGAGGGATGATTGGAGAAAGTATTTAAAAGAGGTGACATGATGAGGGGATGAGGGAACATAAGATGAGAGGGAGAAAGGAAGAGGAAGGACTGAAGAAGCTGGAGAAAACGGTGAGACTACATAGAATGAGAAAAAAGAACAGGGAGAAGAAAAGAGGACGAGGGGCATAAGTGGGGAGAACAACAAGAAGATGACAACATAGTATAAGGACAACAATGGCAATGGAGGAACAGTGATAAGTGGAAATTAAAGGAGAAGTACTAGAGGACGAAGCAGAGACTGGCTGCTTGGACTTTTGTGTTTGTCATGGCCCCCTAGCATAAGCTTTAGGTAGCTTCTTTTGGGGACCCGTTCACATGCATGGACACTTCTTGTCCCAAATGTCCACGAATCATGTATATATATATATATATATATATATATATATAATATATATATATATATATATAACTCAAACTAGCTCTTTACTGCCTCTTAATCTCTTCTGCTGACAGACTGACTGACAGACTGTGCTGACTTGCGCTTCTGTTTAAATCTAGTCATTCTAACATCTTGTAAAATACACATAATATTGAGCAATTCATATTTCCCCCGAAACTTCACCCTCAACCTGAAAGATATTGTCATATTTTGGATGATATGTTTTTTTTTGAGTGTGTGATTAGTTAGCATGTCACAGCTCTGCCGGTATTAAAGCAACACTTAAGAACTTTTCCTCTTCGGTCCCCCTACAGGTTGGAAGGAATTTGTCCATTACTGCCGTCGTAAATAATTTAGCCTACCGCAGCCTACTGTCGAACGCACGTTATTTGTTTGTATGCAGAACCGGCTCTGGAAACGATGAACAATTTGAACGATGTCCAGTGACAAGGTAGAGTAGCTAATGCCTTAGCTAAGATTAGCTAACACGAGCCATAGTGATAGTTACATATATACTAATTATTGCAGGAGACTAATACTAATACTAATTGTTGCAGGAGACATTTTGCAATTTCGGGTCATTTATTTGTCCCACTCGTGTGTTAAGGCCTTTAATTGTGATGATGACATTTCCATTTTTTATAACCTAACAAATGAATTCCCACTCGGTCAGTTGGCTGTTCTTCCATTTGCATCACACTGGCATAGTTTGTTGTATCTTAACAATCATATTAAATCAGTAATAATTAATTGATGAAATGTATATCATTTAACAGGAGACATTAGACCTTTAAAAGGGATAAAACATGTTATAGATGATTGAGATTCAACAAACAAACAAATTTAAATACTGTAACATGACCTGGAATAAATGAGGTGATGCGTGTTTGTTCAATTTATTTTGTTTGTTTAATAAGTGAATGCAAAGACAGAGACTGGTGGGAGGAGATGAAAAAGAGACCTGTGGTGAATTGTTTTTCTAGCTGTCAGGTCCAAAATGTCTCAAGGTGTCTGGGCTGTGAGGAGTTCTGACATCTCTGGACAGCTGAGAGAGAAATAATTAACATACAAGCATTCTGTTAACATGGTTACTTTACTTTATAATATAACTAAAGATTCCGGTCAAATTTGAAGGGATTATGCCTGCTGACAAAAGCTTTATATTCATCTCCCTGAAGACATTCTGCACTTATTTCATATCCGTATTGAGTCATTGAAATCCATCTCTAAGACAGTATGAGCTCCATTTCTACTTTGTGGTTATTTTTTCTGCCAGAATATGCATGGCTTGACTTTGTGGTGACTTACTATGTTCCCCGTTGGGGCGTAGCAAAGCAGAGACAGTGACAGGTTAACCTGCACTTGCTCCACGTGTAGTAGTTTGATTGATATCAAACACAGTGACAGCCTGCCCTTCACAGCCACTTGATAAAAGCCCAAATTTAGAAAAGTGTCCTGAAGGTGTTTCACTTTCAAAAACAAGAGCCAATGAAAATGTGGGTCATCATCTTAATGTGGGACGTGGGACAATGCATGAAATGCTGTGCAATCCCTATAGCTAACTGGTCACCTAAGTTTCCCCATGAAACAATGGTTCTACTTTGATCCTTTCAAACATGCATGCAAGTTCAGATGATGAAAACCACTCGTCATACAATCATTAACACCACACGATAGAACATATTTTTTTATTTTTATTTACCAAAGTATGGACACTCTCCTGGCCAACTTCCTTTTTAATTGTCTTATGTGTGGCTTCCAACTTATTATGTCATATGTAATCACTCACCCAGTACTTTATTCTCACGGACCCTCTCAATATTAACTCCGTTTACTTGAATGTTAGGACTGTTGTTGCAGCCTCTTTTCCCATATAGCGTGTATTTAGTTTTTCCAAGATTCAGTGATCATTTATTTATATTAAACCACACTTGAAGTTTGGCCATTTCCTGATTTACTGTTTCCAGAAGTTGGTTCAAGTCACTCCCCGAACAGAAAATATTTGTGTCATCTGCGAATAATATTAATTTCAGAGTATTCGACACTTTGCATATATCATTTATGTATAGTATAAACAGCTTTGGACCCAGAACTGACCCCTGTGGGACCCCACAGACTATGGGCCCTAGTTTCGTGGCGCAGGGCGGCGTAGGGTGGCGGAGCCGGCGCAATGCAAGTTTCGACCCGCGCAGCCTTGCGCACGGTCAGTTTGGCAGTTTGGTGGATCGCCTGCGCCAAGATGGGTGTGGCGGCGCAGCAGGGGGAGGCGTCACAGATTCAGCTTGGCGTAGCGGAAGTTTCGTGGCAAAAAGCCTCGCCGAGACTGCGCTGAAAGCTCGCCAGCTCCAACCTGGTCTACTCTCAGCGATAAAGTCCATTCGTTCAATGCGAATCACAGCTGGCGGAGTGTCACCGAGACCTCACAGGCAGGTTTCCACAGTTCCAGGCACATTTAAATGCAAGAAATAATCACAACACACACTATTTAATGCAACTAATTGAATCAACATGTGAATTTATATCTATATAGATTGTCCCGTCACATCTGACGTCAGATCAAAGGCGGATGGCACGCGTAACGGAAACTCAGCCTCTCGGACCAAAACATCTCCCTCTCTCTCTCCTGTTTTTTATAATTTCGACATTGTTATTATTATGATACGCGCGCACAGCGCGTGATGCGCGTGGTGGGAGCGGCGGCGCTGCTTCTGTCATCGGGTTGTCAGGTGACGGATCTTGCACTGAACCTCCCCTAACGCATTAAAGGAGAGGAGAGGAGCTCATTTGATTGGTGAAGATCTGAATCGGCTGTATTAATCCCAGTCCACGCCTCGTCTCCTCCTCGTCTCCCACTCACGCCTTCTTCTCCTCCCTCTTTCCCACTTGCGCGGGTGGGCGAGACGGGAGGTGTGCCTCCGCGAGCCTGCGCGGTGCACGAAACTTGCAAAGTCCAGGCGGACACACCCCGTCGGCGCGGCGCAGGTGCGCTGAAAGCTGACTGCGCCTGGTCTACGAAACTAGGGCCCTATGTCCAAGCTAGTCGATGTGTTATCATTTATTTTGACATATTGGGATCTCTTGTGTAGATAGCTCTTGACCCACTGCAGTGCCACACCTCTAATGCCATATCTCTCCAGTTTAGCTATTAAAATATAACTACATAAAGCATTTCCTGGGCCAAATGTGATCCTTTACGCATTAATGTCATGTACGTATACTGACAAATAATGACTTCAGACTGCATGTCAAAGAGATAAGGAAGAGAACGTCAAATGTCTCCTCTAAAACTGCAAGCCGGACTTGCAGGTCACGTGGCACATCCTGGATTAACACTGGGCTACTGCTGAAAAGGGGAGCCTGAAGGGGAAGTTCTTGATTTACGAGTCAATCTTGGTTCCAACCCTCACCTATGGTCATGAACTATGTATAGTGACCAAAGTAGCTGAAATGAGTTTCCTTCACAGGGTGTTTGGGCTCACCCTTAGTGATAACGTGAAGAGCTCAGGCATCCCCAAGGCCAATTTGAGGGCAGCGTCCTGGTGATAAGCGTGACTATATTTGAATTTACGAGCTGCAGTGGAGTCAAACTATCAATTTTATGTCAGGTTCAGCCCTCGGGTCTTCTTCCAGTAAGAGTCCACTTTGTTGGATTGGTGGACGGAGCTCATGAATTGGGGGTCAGCTGTAGACTGCTGAGTGTCATTGACTGTGGCGTAGTTGAATCTGACGTCTGGCATAAAAGTGATGCTCGCAGAAAGAAATAAGGACACAGACACAGGAGCTAAAATATCATACTTATGATGAACAGAAGGGCTGTCATTTGGTGGTGAAGCTGTGTGTGTGTGTGTGTGTGTGTGTGTGTGTGTGTGTGTGAGAGAGAGAGAGAGAGAGAGAGAGAGAGAACACTGACCATGAGCATCTGTTTAGGAAAGATGTGGGAGAAAAAAAGGAGGTATGTTAATATGTTGAGGTTTTTGATGAAAAATATGTGTGTGTGTGTGTGTGTGTGTGTGTGTGTGTGTGTGTGTAGGCAGGTAGGGCACTGTGGCTCATCTCAGCTGACCACAGGGAGCAAGAGGCACAGCAGTCTAGCCGCCCACACACCGCCTACGTCACACACAGATAAACACACACACACACACACACACACACACACACACACACACATCAAAGCCCGATAATAAGTCTGAAACACACACACACACACACACACACACACACAGTTATAAATATAGTCTGCTGCTGTGAGTAGACAGATGGACTGAAGCTTGCTCACTGCTGTCAACAATAACCAAATTAAACCATGCACCTTAATGTGTGTGTGTGTTTGAAACAATGTGTGTGTTGTCCACCAGGTTCAGTATGCAACCTATTAAATAAGTCACAGGGGTTCACAGAGGAGAGCTGGAGGCACAAAAACACCGTCTGGACACTCACACTGAAAAAAATATCTTTAAAAAAATGTTGTCCCTTCAAGCGTTGGTTTCAAGAGTTAACACAAGAACCAGTCTGAACTCCCAACCTGTTAAATACTGACCCTTGGTCAGTGCTCTTGGATGTCTGACAGTGACACACTGAGGCAACCTTTCTTGTCTGGATGACACCCCTCAGATTGTTGTTTGTGTCCTATATGTTTCCATTGTACATTTTCTTAATAATATATGATTTTCCCCACTGGAACTGCTCTGCTATTTGAGGTAAATGTTTTGCTGATGGAATATGTTTACACATGTTACAAAGAGTTTCCAATTAGAGAAAATGTTTCTGTAATGCTGTTGGTTATGTATGACTTTTTGCAGAGTAATTTGTTGACAACATCCCAATGTCAATGAATGGTGCAGCTCGCTAACAGCAGGTCATTAAAGGGATAGTTCAGAATTTTGGACATAAGACCTATTTTCCAAGTGAGGCGGTGTGTTCGAGACGTAAGGAGACGTTTTCAAGAAATTTCATTCAGTTCTTCTAGTTGCCGAGGTCCAGAAAGCGATTGGACCTCACGCAAACGCGCAGCCTGAAATACTGCCCGTAAATAGGCAATCGAACCGGGATGAATTGTCGGGACTCATGCCCTCAGACCTGTTTGAAAAGCGCTTGGACCTCACGCAAACGCCGGGCAGCCCACTGCCACGCGAACCCACAGTTACGCACCGCGAACCCAGACCTCTGCTCCGTCCGTAGACCTGTAAACCCTCGGACGCGTTGCGGGGGATTCCCTCCTGGCACCATCAGTCTGCGTTTGTTCGGTCCCGGTTCTCAGCTCCAGCGGGGGCTATCTCGGTCTCCACAGACGCTCATTCACGTTCTGCCCTTTGAGCATCCCTCTCGCGCAATTCTTCCTCTGTATATTGAGGCTCGTACAGGTACGTTTGGGTTTGGGTGGAAAAAAACTCCTCATCAGAGTCTTCAAAAGTTTCAGTATATTCTCCAAAAGTGTCAATTTCTGTGAGATTGAAGAAACTAGCACTGCAGGCTACTCTGCATCTGTAGCAATGACAGCAGGTAAACAAACTATTATAGAATAGGTAACTTATAAGCGTTAGGTGATATCACTCCGCCGCTGCCATAGCCGACTAGGAAGTATGACACGCTGCTGCTGCTGCTGCTGCTGAGACATAAATCCTTAAAAATGCAAGGTTGTTTTTATTTCAAACATTCTATCAACCCATATGTACATCGATAGTCTGCCGTTACAATGGATTAGCCTCGGGTGCACTGTGGAGTGGGCAAGACTGTTTATAATGCCTGTCTAGCTAAGAAACGTTGACTTGCGCTAGCCATGGCATAAGCGAACTCGGCAACTAGAAGAACTGAATGAAATTTCTTGAAAACGTCTCCAGACGTCTCGAACACACAGGCTCACTTGGAAAATAGGTCTTATGTCCAAAATTCCGAACTATCCCTTTAAATGGCATCTTTCATTATTTAAATTAAATTAATTAATTATTGGAATGTTACCAGTGCATAGCACCAAGGTTGACACATGTAGAAAAAAGAGATTAAAAAAAAATCTTAAAAACTCCACTGACACATGTAGTACATACAATAACTTTGACTCGTCGTGGACCAATGCAGAGGCGTTGCTAGACACGAAGATCTACTGGGGCACAGGCCCCCCATTACTCAAATCACACAAACAAAATTCTTGAATGCCTGCTGCATGTATGAAATGTGCTATACAATGTGTTATAAACTTCCCTTGCTTAGCCCACTATAACTGCCACTGCCATACTGCTGCTGCTAAAACTGAAACTACTACTGGTAAAGGTAAACATCTCTAATGCATATTTATTTCAACATACATAATGAACATTCTCAACATGTTTTTAGGCATAAAAGTCATACCCTACATATGCAAATAATAACAAAACCCAACTCAAGTCATTGAACTATTGCACATTTGCATTCTTCTGCATTCCACAATAATAATAATACTAATAATTAATAAAAAACAATTTCTGTACTGGCCTCGCTAGAGGTCCCTATCCCTAGCTGTCCAGTCACCTTACTCAAATAACTCCAGGAGAACCAGGATTCTGTTCCTGATGTTAATTTAAATTTTTATTTTTTTTGTAAAACTGAAACAAACACAAAATTACATTTTGAAATTACAGATATGATAAAGTCAAAGTCGATCACCAGTTTGTCATCAACTCCAGCAAGGTCTTACCTAGGGGCGATTCTAGGATCAGAGCTTAAGGGGTGCAACCAATTTTTCCTTTTTAAAAAAACAACAACAAACGATATTATGGACTATCATTCCCACATTTGTGTATGAAGAACATCAGATTTTTGGGGTAGGGTAAATCACTGTGACTGTAAATCTTGGTTTACATAGTAAATTAAATTGTGTTAAAATGAAAGATAATGGTGTAAACCGTCAGCTAGCTAACACAACGTTGTTTGAGCTACTTACTGGAACGGCTGCAACACAGATAGAAACTACACGCACTGTGCACACACAGAGAGAAGTGGATCACATCATAACATGACGTGGTGGAGGGGGTCTGTTGTATTTTTTTTAAAGTAAACCATATACTGTCTATGGTGTTTTGATTATGTGTAAGCTTTTCAAACACGGACTTGCTTTTAAAAAACAAGTTGACTGTTATTTTTATATTGCATTCATCTATGCAACAATATTGTAACAAACACAAATATTATTTGTTAGGGGTGCTGGGAACTCCAAATTATTTTCTGATGTCCATCTACAGGAGTCAATAATGTTTGAGTCACTCGAAGTCAAAATATTATCATCGGTACTATTTAAAAATTACTTTAGTCCCGTGACGTTGTGTTATCATTCCTCAATCCTGATTCTTGTTTTGCACTGAAACACGGATTGCTGCGTGCGCACAGCGGTGCACATGCACACTGCCGTGCACGTGCCCCAGTAAAAGGGGTCTAGCAACGCCCATGGACCAATGATTTTCAGCGAGTGGATCAAGGTCATCCAATGTATGATATTTCTAAAAGCCAGACAATACAGACTAAAGAGACTAAAGTCCAGACTGTCCAATTGGGGAGTTGGGAACCACCAAAAAGAAGAATGCGAGGAAAGAAAAATCTAATAAAAAGGAAGTTACGGCAATACTTTCTGGTGCTTGAGATACATCAACATGTAGTTTTTCAATAATGGTAAATATGTGTTGTTCTTTATAGTTTCCAGTTCTGTTTATCAACAATTCCTCAACATCGCTGCAAATGGCTATCCTAAATATTAGAATGTTTGCATTTTATTTGGATTTTCACAGAATGTTTTCATACTAGCACTGTGGCTGCTACTGGAATTATAAATATATTGTTAATGTTGACAGTGTTTGTGTGTGGAAAAAGAAAATTATCTGTTTGTCTTCTATTTATGGGTCCGACCAAACAGACTGGATTTCTGAAATCTCATTACATTGTTCTCCACCCCCAGCGTTTGTCCATCTCATCATTATCATGAACTGAAATCTAATCTGGTGTTCTCTTCAGGTAAAGCAGAGACTTTTTTTTTGTTTGTTTCTTTCAATATTACTTTGAGACTTTATTGGGAATTTATGATAGAAGGCTGCTAGTGTTTAACTGTTGGCTGTTTCTGTAATCACAGCCGAAACCTTGAGATTTCCACAAATCAATTAATATTTTAAGCTCCGTTGTTCAATATTGGATGCAAGTTTACTTTCATTAATTCCTAGAATGTTTGCTTTTCACATTGAAACACCAAACACAGATTAGGAAGAATGATGGTGGATAACGTACAAACTGTGTGGAAAACAGTTGGATTCATGTATTTGTTGGGGACAGTAAACGTTTTGCAGACTATAGGAGCTGATTACACAACAGTATTTGCAATTGAAGACATTCTAATAAATAAAAATTCTCTTGGTAATTTATCCCTGGGCACGCGTTCTAAAAATGGATAGTGTTGGTGATGTCCCTGTTTATTTATTTCTAAAAGCTTTTTCACAGCCATTCGCTTTGAAGATAAAAATTAAAGGAAACTGAGCTAAGGCGATGTCCTCTATAATAATTAAGGAGGATGTGAGTGTGTGTTGCGGTGTTGAAGAGAGTGTCTTTCATTGCTGAGTTTAATCTGGGAAAATGTTGAAAGCAAAATAGTATAGACACATCCAGGAATGAACTTCAATGCTTCAGTGGATGCAGACACTTTGATGGGCCCCCAGTGGTGTGAATTAAAAAGGTTCCTTAAGACTTTATTAGCCCCAAGTTTCAGGATTTCATTTGCAATTATTTTCCATTAACTTATTCACAGTCCAAAGGAGGATGTCAGTAAAATAAGTACAAGTAATATGAAAGTAGCCTTAAAGAGTTTTGTGAGAAGACTTGTGGTTTTCCGTTTCTGACGACGAAAGTAAAATCCTCAAGGAGCTTACTGTCTTCACAAAAGAACAGCATTACTTTTAATTACTTAACTTAACCATTTGCCATGCCTTACCTTATTCCATTCACTCCTCCATATCCATCCAACATATCCATCAATTTAACAGATGTGTAAACCATAACATCTGACTTTGACACTTTGTATTCGGGATGTGAGCATGGTTTTTCTGTACAATAGGACATTTTTTGAAACTATATTTGGGTTTTGGAAGGATGGGTGTCAGACCAATGGCATGGTAGAAATGAACAAATCAAGTTAGAAGTAGAATCATTTTCTCATAGACTTTCATGTAATCAAATTTCTTTCTACAACCAGAGGAGTCGCCCCCTGATGGACAGGAGCGAGAATGCAACTTTTAGGCACTTCAGCATAAGCTTCACTTTTCAGAACCAGATGTTGCTGCCTGGTTTGGAAGCAACAGGATGGAGAAAAGGAGGGAGACAAAAGAGCTATTGGTACACAGGTTGAGGTGCCATATATGTGTCTGTGTGTGCGTGTGTGTGTGTGTGTGTGTGTGTGTGTGTGTGTGTGGGGGGGGGGGGGGGGGGGGGGGTTTGGAGAGCTCCAGGAAACATGTAAGACTATTTGATTACATGGTGACAGTGTGTGCAAGAAGGTGGGTGTGTGTGTGTGTGTGTGTGTGTGTGTGTGTGTGTGTGTGTGTGTGTAAAGGAATCTATTTTGCAGCTCAGTCCATTTCTGAAGGATTTAGATGCCCCTTACGGAGTCTTGATGCGTCTGATATGAGTGTGTGTGTGTGTGTGTGTGTGTGTGTGTAATGGGATTATTTGGCTGGATAGGATAGTGTTTGTCATCTGGGAGGATCCTAACTCAGGCTGCAGCTGAAATACATAAATTGTAAAAGAGGGTGATTCACCTGGGATTGCACAGTAATATTTCACAGACAGATAGACACACACTGACACACACAGAGAGAGAAATAAAAAGTAGCACACATTAATTCACACTGCGTTGTAGGTGCATGAAACACAAAATGGCTCTTAGTTTTGACAGATCTGTATTGTGCATTTAAAACTGAACCTCCATTCAGATTGATACTCTTCTAAATCTATTCATTGATCACAAAACTCCACACTTTCAAAAGTGGTTACCAGGCTGAAAAACAGGGATGAGCTTTTGAGACTGTCCTCCTCGAGAAAACGACCACATAGGTCGTGTGTCAAGCACCGAATTACGACCATATGTTACGTTTCAAAATAGCGCGCCCTCTAGCGGTCAAGTAAATATCGACACTTCGGTGTCTCAGATGAGACGTCACTGATGAACTTTGACCTTCTTCTCCAATCAAAAACAACGTACTAAGAGCCGAATTCATGAAAATGTCTGGGTTGAATTTTTTTTCACGGGACCAATTGGCATGTGTTGAAATTATCTGACGTTTTGCACAGAATACTACTGTAATGTGTACTGCGCCCCCGGTTTAGATAAACATTGTGTTTTTGTGAATGTCGTGTTTTTCTTTTTGTTGTGTTTTTCTTTTTGTCATTGTGTTTTTGTTAATGTTGTTGCCGTTTGCCGTTCAGGGCCACTGTATGAAGGGAAGAAGTGCGTATACCCAAGATCAAAAAGAAAAGCAAGGAGGGGGAAAGAAAGGATGAACAAACTGAAAAGAGAATTGGATGGAATTACAGAAGGAAGGAACACGAGAGCAGAAACGACATTAAAGGAGAGGAGAGGTAGAGATAATTTGGGATGTTGTACAAAATGGTAGCCAGGTGTTGGTGTCTCTTCGTTCTGTAGGCCTGGACCCTCCAGCGCATCCCTGCTGTGGAGAGGCTACTTCTACCTCTGCTCATTACTCTCTTAATTGAATAGAGGCATCTGCTTCATCTCTCTTTTTTCCCTCTGTTTCTCTCTCATTTCCAAATCTGTCTTTTTTTCATACCTCCCTGGAAATGTAGGAACGAGGGAGTGGATAAAAAGAGCGAGGAAGTGTGTTGCAGATGATAGAAGGAAAAAGAAGGATGATGGTGCCAAGTGTCCAAGAGGGACTCTCTCACTGGTGTAAAGATGGGGGAGGAAGAGGGAAACAGTGGGAACGGAGGATGAGTAGTGGAAGTGGAGAGGAGGAGAAGTGCCATTTCTCTGGCCAGGGCTGGGTAATAATCATGTTAATAAGTTAGATAAACACTAGGTTTGACAACCACAGATAAAGATATTTTCTGGTAAACAGCCTGCACTGCTACAATCTAAAAAAAAGAAGATAAAAATAAAGAACCTGATGGACTTTAAACATGATCTGTGTGCATTTTCATTTTTCATCTGGTCTTCTAAACACATGCAGTGATATTGTCATAATAACAATGATAATATTTCTATTTTTGATGGTTATACTGTAATTTCTGAAGATGAGTAATGGTTTCCGGTGTAGATCACGATCCAGATGTGGATCCAAGATTTTCCTCATGTTAAATAGAACAAAGGTTGATCCAGATCCTTGGCCTCCTGCCCTCATTTTTTTCCCTATGAAGCCTTTCAACATGATAAATGTATAACCTACTTACTTACAACAACAACAACAACAACGACTAAAATGCAAAACTGAAAACAATCTCTTTTGGTGAATTAAATTTTAAAAATCCCTGCTGCCTGTAACAACAGTTTCCTTTAGTGAGTCAATTTCTTGCATGTGAGCAGCTGAAACATGGCCAAACAGATCTTGCCACTAACGCCGAGCTCAGAGTAAAGGAAAAGCAAATATTTAGAGGGGGACCAATTTGATATAGAACCAGAGCAAAGATACATATTTGTGGGGACAGCTGGAATTGAATTAGTTTTTTAAGGCCTTTGCACACTGCTGACTTTTTTTCCAGAGTTATTGATTAACCCTTCCCACCCGGTGTGAATGAAGGTGAATTAACTCAATTTTGTGTGAAAAATGCAAAAATACACATTTGACACATTGTTTCGACCAGACTGTCTCATCTAGAATGGCTGAAATGATTTAAATGTCCTGACATGATGGCATTCAGTTTTATTCGGCCTCCCAGCAGCTTTTGGCAGTGTTCCAGACAACTTATCTACCCCAGAAAATGTTTCTAACTATGGCTTGGTGGTGATGATGGATGTGTGAAAATTCCACCACTTTTGCTCACTGCATGAATTGCATTTTGACCTGGCCAACACTGGCTGAAATCTGATTCTCTTCCAGGTTGTTTTTCCTGACAGATTCTATCCCAATTTATTTCTCTGTGGTCACTATGAGCTTTGAGACAGTATTTAAATAAGATAGCAGGTAGCAGGTTAACACCTCATGTAAATCACTGGAAGCTGTTTCAGATAAACTAAGAGTGTGACCAATAGTGGTGCTTGTGGCCCTTTGCCATAATAATACAACAAAGTAAAACTGTGGGGGGGAGCATGAGAGGGAGATAAAAGTTAGAGAGAGATGCATAGATACTAGCAGGAAGGAAATTGGTTATTGGTTTTATCAATTGTATTGTAACTGTAAAGTGGCTTTGAGTAGTAAAGCGCTCTATAAAAGTATTATTATTTATTATTTAGCTCTTTACCACGCTTTACAGGATTAAAATGACAAATAACTTTAACCAATTAAAAATACTACGGAGATAAAATAGAAATTATTTGAGCCGAGTGTGAAAAGGTCAGTTGGTACCTCCAAGTCTGAGGCCATGGTTATCTGCCGAAAACTGGGATTCTACCCTCTGGGTTGGGACTGAATCATACCCCAAACAAGGGAGCTCAACTATCTCAGGATCCTGTTCACGAGTGATGGTAAAATGTTATCATTATTTATATCTATTTTTGTATTTACCATTGATCATCATGATTTATTTTATTAAAATTTGACCACTTTTAGCATCCTAATAATAATGAAATAGTTAAAAAAATCTCTTATTTATTAGTATACATTTTTTTAAATAATTTGTTCTACAAGCCTTCAAATTAAAGAGTTGAGTGAAAGTGTAAAACGGAAAGGGCAAATGTAAACAACAGCCGGAGAAAATGAAAAAATGGAGAGCTGAAGAAGATGGAAATATTAGAGTTGGGGAGGGGAGGAGAAACGAGCACAGCGAACAGGTGTTGGATGGACAGCTAGAGAGACAGAGAGAGAGAAGGAGTCATCTGGGAAGCTGAGTGACGGGTAACATAAAGGAGAGGGGGGAGAGGGAGGGAAATGAGGTAAAAGAAAATTGAGTGAGACAAATATGGGGACAAATGGAGAATAAGAACGAGGGAGCACTGATACAGAGTAAAACAAGAGACTATAGGTTGATGAACTGAGGGAGATCCAGCGCATCAGTCATGTACATTCTATTTAACGTGTATTCAAGTCCTTCATTGCTCCTCCATACATAATGGATATGAATTTTGAGTGAAACACATTGGCAAACAATGTGCCAAATAATAAAACATGGTTTTCTCCGAGATTAATCATTTTTGTATTATTATAAGTATCTGCTTAACATCAAACTTCATAAATACCAGTTTATTTTTTATCAATTTAGAGAACACAAAACCTTGCTTTAAAAAAAAAAACACGTACATAATCCATGCACACAAGGACGGATACATACATTAACCTTGAGGTGAGCATTTTGAACAATACTTTCAGCTCCATAACATGGGCTCAGATAATGTCTTATATGAATCATTCATATAACCTTCAGCAGGTGTTGGGACAGTCTTCTGTGTGCCCCCCTTAATGTGGGTTACACTTAAAATTAATTTCAAAACATCCAATGTACTCTTTTTCCCTCTCTGATCATCTGACTTTAAACAGCTAATAAATCAAGTCTTAAGTTTGGCCCTGTTTGTGCAGGATATTGCCATCAGAGGTCAGCTTCAGAGATTTACTATTTAGCTATTCATTTCAGTGCTTCTCTCAGGCATCCGTGGTGATAGTTCAAGCAGAAGATACATTGTTTTAATTGATGTAGCCTACTAAAGGTGGGTCAACGTTTGGTGTTTCTGACCAAAATCATCAGGAACATAAACACAGTGTGCATGTGGAGGAGCATTATGTATATAGACAAAATTCTGCTCTCCTACGATGTCTGTAACAGTCACAGGGTTTTCTTTCTATGATCTGAAATACAATGAAATACAGAAGGGGTTACCCTGAATAGTCAAATGACTGAGGATTCGATTTAAGGAGCCTTCAACTGTGAAGGAAAAATGTGAAGGATTCTCTAAAAGTTGCTTCCGGCTTTGCTACAGTGCAGACGCTTTTCCTCTTTGCTCTCACCCCTGCCTGCGATTTTTCTGCTATTTTTTGCTATCTGCTTCTCCTCAATAAGAAACAAAGAGCAACAGCTCCTGGATATTTACAAAACCAGTGGGATTATATTTTCTTTGAGATAAAAAAAGGCATTTTTCAATATTTTTACGACTTCCTCAACGCTACGGGAGGAGGCCTACCAAACAAGATAAGCCTGAGCCTGCTAAAGGTAATTAGCAGAAGATGCCTCCCTTCTCTACGGAAGATTACCATAAACTCCTACAGAAGATTTTACTGCTGGAAACAAAAATTAATCGGTTAGAAGTAAATGTAGAAGTGAATGGACTTTGTGGGAACAACACCACTCTAGCACTGACTCAAAACAGTGGACCGGAGCATGCTAGAACACAGCTAACTAGCTATAATGAAGCTATGAAGAAACGGGAGGATCCTGTACACGGTCATAAATCTACCAGCGATAATCCTCCCTGGAACACACTTGGTGCAAGCCAAAGAGAAGACCATCTCCCTGTGACATGGGAGAACGGATATCTGGCAGGACCCAGCGCCCCGATATCTGTGATCTGACCGGCTGGCCTGCGTTACCATCTCCATCCAGGCACAGCGTCTCCTCAACCCCACTGCCTCGTAGGACACAGCAGCGGACAGTTGAGGAGAGGAGAGCTACCAAGAAACCTCCCCAGCAAACAACTGTTCAACTAAAGAACAGGTTTGCTCCACTGCTGCAGGACCATGGATCCCCCTCTGATTGCCTGGATAACCCCCCACCACCACGCAGCAGGGTAAGACCTGCTAACTTAAAGCCACAGAGAAAGCTAACGACAGGGCCTAAAAATCTGATTGTGGGTGACTTTTCTGTAAAAGATATGAAAAGCAGTAATAACATCAAAGTACTCTGCTTTCCGAAGGATACGGTGTCTGATTTGGAAAAAAGAATCCTGGAAATTGTGGCTGCACACCCAACTGTGAAAAATATCATTCTGCACATTGGATTTAATGACATTGAAAAACAACGATCAACAGAGTTGAGAGAGGACTTCAACAAACTCTTTGAAACAGTCAGCTCTGTGAATGCTGAGGTTTTCATCAGTGGCCCTCTGCCCCCGACCGGGAGAGGAGCTGAGACATTCAGTAGACTGTTCTGGCTCAACAAATGGCTCTCAACTGCATCTCTTGCCCGCCCAATGCATTTTATTGACAATTTCCGCTTTTTCTGGGACCGCAGGCATCTTTTTAAGACAAACGGACTTTGCCTAAATAAGCTAGGGACAAAGCTATTCATCACCAACATGTCTTACTGCCTGCGTCATCCATCTGTCGCCAAGGACAAGAGACGAGAGGAACCAACAAAGAGGGAAGACGAAACACAGATTATCAACAACGTCGAAGGAGGACTGAATGTGGATCCCTCCCCCACCCCTCCCAAATCCCAATCCAGGTCTTCGTCATTCTCCCTCCCTCCAATAAACCTTTCTCTCCCCTCCTCCCCCTTGGAATTCCAGGAGCTACCCCCACCTACCCCCTGCCCTACTCAGACCCCCCCTCCCAAGGCTGCAACTAAGTCACCAAAACTCAAGACCCCCTCTTCCAAAGCTGCAACAAAGTCACCAAAATCCGAGATCCCCTCTTCCAAAGCTGCAACTAAGTCACCTGAACTCAAGACCCCCTCTTCCAAAGCTGCAACAAAGTCACCAAAATCCAAGACCCCCTCTCTCAAAGCTGCAACTAAGTCACTAAAATCCAAGACCTCCAAGACTCTTCCCTTATGGCCACCTCTTCCCTTTTGGCCACCCCCTCCCCACCCTGACAGCAGCCCTGAATATTACTGAGACAGAAAAGGGTTCAGCAGTAGACCGCATTATCAGCTGGACCCAAGGTCGCCTACATCAAAACATGGCACCTTCTGCATTCCTGTTGTGACTACTAAGAGAGTAAACATTGGGAAACTTGAACACACAGCTAACCTAAACAATCTCATTCCTGTTCTCTCAAAATCAAAGTCAACCTCAAAGCCTGTCAATAACACCATCAGGATGGGTCTGCTAAATGTAAGGTCTCTTAATAACAAATCATTTTTTGTCAATGATTGTATTACCACTTCTAAACTTGATTTTATGTTCTTAACTGAAACATGGCTAGAACAAAGTAATAGTGCAAGCATTCTGATCGAGACAGCACCCCCCAACTATAATTTTATTGATGTTTGTAGATCTGGGAAAAGAGGTGGAGGGGTTGCTGCTATATTTAAAAATACATTTCAGGGGAAACAGATGTCACTTGGTGTTTTTCCATCATCCGAATATCTTTGTGCTGTGTTGAAATGCTCTCCTAGAGTTCTCCTGTTAATTATTTACAGGCCACCTAAATATTCGTCAAATTTTTTCGATGATTTTACTGAATTATTGTCTAGCATCTCCACTGATTTTGACAGCCTAGTTATAACTGCTGACTTTAATTTTCATATTGATGATTTGAATGACAAGGGTGCAAAATAACTTTTTAATATTCTAGACACATTTGACCTTTCTCAACATGTGAAAGAGGCTACTCATTGTAAGGGACACACCCTGGACCTGATTATCACAAAAGGTCTCAATGTTTCTGATGTTTTTGTGACTGATCCTTCATTGTCTGACCACTTCTGTGTTTTCTTTAATATTTCTTTCATTCCTGACACACAAATAGAATCAAATAAGGTCAAAAAGCGGTACATCAATGAACATGCCAATGTACTCTTTAAAAATGCCATTTCCTCGTTACCACCTCTAAACCCATGTCATGCTGATGATCTTGTAAACATCTTTAATTCCAAAATTCTGAATGTCATAGATGTCATTGCACCTGCTACGGTTAAAACAATTTCTGGTAAGCAAAAGGCACCCTGGAGAAAAGCTGCTGTTGTGACAGCCCAGAGAAGAGAGTGCAGGAAGGCTGAACGAATCTGGCGGAGTACTAAACTTCATATTCACCATGACATCTATAAAGAGAGCCTCCGGGCCTACAATTTAGTCTTAAAAAGTGCGAGAGAAACATTCTTCTCCAATATCATAAACAACAACACTAATAAGGCGAAAACCCTATTTGCAACTGTTGACAGACTGACCAACCCCCCAACACAAATACCAGCTAAACTCCATTCCACGCAGAAATGCAATGAGTTTGCATTCTTTTATACTAATAAAATTGAAGGCATCAGACGCGCCATCAATATCTCAAACAAAAAGTTGGATCACCACCCTGTTCAGGCAAAAGTAACACAGCAATCATGGCAAGCTTTAATGCCATAGACTCTAAAACTCTAGTGGAAACGGTGACAAATCTAAAATCATCCACCTGCTGCCTTGATGCTTTACCTACCAACTTTTTTAAGAATGTTTTTGACTGCCTATCAATAGACGTATTGCAAATAGTTAATAACTCCATTCAATCAGGCAATTTCCCAAAGGCCTTCAAAACTGCAGTCATTAAACCTCTTCTAAAAAAGCGGAGCCTAGATGCCTCGATTATCAACAACTACAGACCAATTTCAAATCTACCCTTCATAAGTAAAATAATTGAGAAAGTTGTCCTCCAACAACTAAATCACTTCCTGGCTTCAACTGGCTGCCACAACAACTTCCGGTCAGGATTTCGACCTTTTCATAGCACCGAGACGGCCCTTATTAAAGTTGTAAATGACCTCCGTCTTAACACAGACTCTGGCAAAACTTCAATATTAATGCTATTAGACCTCAGTGCTGCATTTAACACTGTCGACCACTCAATACTCTTGGACAGGTTGGAAAACTGGGTGGGGCTCTCAGGAACAGTCTTAAGCTGGTTCAAGTCATATCTACAAGATAGGAACTATTTTGTTTCCATTGGCGACTTTGTATCAGAACCTACCAATGTAACGTGTGGAGTCCCCCAAGGTTCAATCTTGGGGCCAACTTTATTCAACATCTACATGCTCCCACTAGGACAAATCATGCAAAATAATAACATTGACCACCATTGCTATGCCGATGACACCCAAATCTATGTAGCACTATCACCAAACGACTATCGCCCCATAGATCTTCTGTGCCAGTGCATTGAGCAAGTCAAAGACTGGATGTGCCAAAACTTCCTACAACTAAATGAGGACAAAACTGTTTTTGGTGCTAAAAAAGAAAGGTTTAAAGTAATTCAACACCTTCACTCTCTGTCCCTGAAAACGCCAAACAAAGCCAGAAATCTTGGGGTTATTATGGATTCTGATTTACATTTCGACAGTCACGTTAAATCAGTAACAAAATCAGCCTACTATCACCTAAAAAATGTAGCAAGACTTAGAGGGCTCATGTCAGCTCAAGACTTAGAAAAACTTGTACATGCCTTTATTACTAGTGGGCTAGAATACTGTAATGGTCTCCTTGCAGGTCTTCTGAAAAAAACTGTCAGGCAGCTACAGCTTGTTCAGAACGCTGCTGCTAGAGTTCTTACAAAGACCAAAAAATGTGAGCACATTACACCAATTCTTAAATCCTTACATTGGCTCCCTGTATGTCAGAGGATTGATTTCAAAATCCTCCTGCTCACATATAAATCCCTACATGGTCTAGGACCGAAATATATCACTGATATGCTCCCACTACATAAGCCTTCTAGACCACTAAGATCTTCTGAGACCAATCTGTTAGTGATTCCCAGAGTAAACAACAATCACGGGAGAGCATCATTTAGTCACTATGCAACAAATGGCTGGAATAAACTTCCTGAAGATGTAAGACTTGCCCCAACTCTGACCACTTTTAAAACTAGACTGAAAACTTTTATGTTCACCATAGCTTTCTGCTAAATCTTTTAATGTCTGCACTGTTTTTAATTATTGCAAATATGTTTTTATTCTATTTTCTTTCTGTAATGCATTTTTAAAATTTTTATTATTTTCTTTTAATTCTTCTATTTTTCTTTTCTTATTTTTCTTCTCACTTTGTTTTATGAGGTGAAGCACTTTGAGTCTGCCTTGTGTATGAAATGTGCTATACAAATAAAGTTGCCTTGCCTTGCCTCGCCTAAAATCGGCTGGTGGAGGCAGGTAGCTGTTACGGCTTGCGTCTCTCTCTCTGACTGTCTCGCTGACCTTGACGTCTTTGCACCAAATTAGACCTTTGAGATTTTAATATGAAAACTAATAGGTAACTAGGGAAATCACTTCAAAATAGGCAGAACGTGTGTTTGTCCTTAGTCAGACCATTTCATGTGTCATGATTATGCATTCTAGACTTGCCTTGTGTTTTCCGGTAGCATTTATGTTTTGGCTACAAAATACGGTAACCAACATGTTCTTCTTCCCTACTCATCAATAGAGTGACTCAAATGGCTTCCACCTAGGATGCTCTAGGTAACCCTCTAGAGTAAGTTTTGGATATGGCAAGGATGGCATGTCAGTTGCCGCTCTTAACGTTCATTTTATATTATTTTATGTTAAGTTCATTCTATACAAGTCACTTGTTCAGAGTGTAGCATATTCACATGTGTGAGTTACCTTGCAGTCAGTACAGACAAGGAGCCCTAGGGCGGCGCAGGGTGGTGGAGCCGGCGCAATGCAAGTTTCGACCCGCGCAGCCTTGCGCACCGTCAGTTTGGCACTTTGGTGGATCGCCTGCGCCAAGATGGGTGTGGCGGCGCAGCAGGGGGAGGCGTCACAGATTCAGCTTGGCATAGCGGAAGTTTCGTGGCAAAAAGCCTCGCCGAGACTGCGCTGAAAGCTCGCCAGCTCCAACCTGGTCTACTTTCGGCGCAAGGCGTAAATAAAGTCCATTCATTCAATGCGAATCACAGCTGGCGGAGTGGAAGTTTGGCTGACTGTGCGCAGTGCGCACACGTCACCGAGACCTCACAGGCAGGTTTCCACAGTTCAAGGCACATTTAAATGCAGTAAATAATCACAACACACACTATTTAATGCAACTAATTGAACCAACACGTGAATTTATATCTATATAGCTGGTCCCGTCACATCTGACGTCAGATCAAAGGCGGATGGCACGTGTAACGGAAACTCAGCCTCTCGGACCAAAACATCTCCCTCTCTCTCTCCCGTTTTTTTATAATATCGGCATTGATATTATTATGATATGCACGCACAGCGCGTGATGAGTGTGGTGGGAGCGGCGGCGCTGCTTCTGTCATCGGGTTGTCAAGTGACGGAACTTGCACTGAACCTCCCCTAACGCATTAAAGGAGAGGAGAGGAGCTCATTTGATTGGTGAAGATCTGAATCGGCTGTATTAATCCCAGTCCACGCCTCGTCTCCTCCTCATCTCCCACTCGCGCCTTCTTCTCCTCCCTCTTTCCCATTTGCGCCGGTGGGTGAGACGGGAGGTGTGCTTGCGCGAGCCTGCACGGTGCACGAAACTTGCAAAGTCCAGGCGGACACACCCCGTCGGCGCGGCGCAGGTGTGCTGAAAGCTGACTGCGCCTGGTCTACGAAACTAGGGCCCATGGTGTAAAAATGACAAAATGCAAAGCAAGAAGGCGTTCTTATTGCACGCACAATGAATGACACGTTGTGGTGCATTGGGTGAGAGCGGCCTGCCTCCTGACACCACAGAGGTAGTGGTGGCAACAATGAAATTACAGTTAACTAGAAGGGCTCTCGGAGAGCACAGACCTCTGCCAAGGCCGTTTCTGTAAGTGAAATATAATGTGTGTGTAAAGCAATGAGCTGGACCAAAAGCAAAACCTCCTAAGTGGAGGTAATGGAAATGTTTACACAATGTTGTGTTTGTTTTTGTTAATGGTGGCCATTCAGTTTCCCCTTTGGGGATTAGTAAAGTTCATCGTATCCTGTCATTGTGACGGACAGAAAGATAAGTAAGACGAGAAAGACAAATACGAAGATAAACAAGAATTAAAAATATGATGGAGGATGGATACGACAGATGGTGAGACACAAAGAGAGAAAGGCAGGAAAGAGAGCTAGAGAGCGCCATCATTAGTCAATGTCTGCAGCTAATGACGTGTATCTTGATGAGCGTTCCGAGATTAATTAAATAAATCTAATTAAGATACCACAATGGGATTGGATGTAAAGGTCAAAGTCGGGGCTTCAACCTGTTCTATCAAATTGAGCTGAATTAACCCTCGTGTTGATAACATGTCATGCTTAACTGTGTAGTTAACATTGAGCGTTTCTGATACCATTTGTCTTTTGTTTCATATTCTTTGTGCCAGACAGGATAACAAAAACATATAATCTACTGACTGGACTGTCAGACCATAACATGGTACTGTCAGTCGGAAAACACAAAACAGCCGTCAAAACAGCGTCTGCATTATTTTGGTAGCAGCAACCCTGACAAAACAAAGACGATGATTCGAAAGTCAAAGTTATGCAATTTGAAAGTGACCTTAACAATATTGACTGGAATCAGTTAAAGGAAATTGATGACTTGGATAGATGCTGTAATTTCATGACTGGTATTAGAGATGGTAGCTGAAGTTGATCGACAATCTTGAAACCAATCAACTCCTTCATCCTGAACAATTTGACTTTAGACCAAAGTATTCCACAGAAATAGCAAATTGTCATTAAATTAAAAACATTAAGGGCCCGGGCTGCACGGTGGTGTAGTGGGTAGCACTCTCGCCTCACAGAAGGAGGGTTCGATCCCCGGGTCGGCCCCGGGTTCCTTCTGTGTGGAGTTTGCATGTTCTCCCCGTGTAAGCGTGGGTTCTCTCCGGGTGCTCCGGCTTCCTCCCACAGTCCAAAGACATGCAGGATGGGGATACCGGTAGGTTAATTGGTGACTCTAAATTGCCTGTAGGTGTGAATGTGAGCGTGAATGGTTGTCTGTCTCTACATGTCAGCCCTGCGATAGACTGGCGGCCTGTCCAGGGTGTACCCTGCCTTCGCCCAATGACAGCTGGGATCGGCTCAAGCCCCCCAGCGACCCTGAATACAGGATAAGCGGTAGAAAATGGATGGATGGATGGATTAAGGGGCCCTAATTTGGTGCAACAGGCGCAGTCGGAGCACAACGCACCTGCGCCACGCTGACGGGGTGTGTCCGCCTGGACATTGCAAGTTTCATGCACGGTGCAGTCTAGCGCAGGCACGCCTCCCATCACTCCTACCCCCGCAAGTGGGAAAGAGGGAGGAGAAGAAGGTGGGAGTGGGAGACGAGGAGGAGACGAGGCGTGGAGTGGGATTAACACAGCCGATTCAGATCTTTACCAATCAAATGAGCTCCTCTCCTCACCTTTAATGCGCCAGGCGAGGTGCATTAAAGTTTCATCACTTGACAACCCAATGACAGAAGCAGCGCCGCCGCTCCCACCACGCGCTGTGCGTTGGGCACCAAGTGCTGAGGAGGCACCAAAAGTATTATGAAAAATCATCATAATTATAACATTTACATTTTATATTTAGGTCATTTAGCAAACGTTTTTGTACAAAGCGACTTACAATGGTGAGTCTTGAGCCTTTTTCGGAAGATGGCAAATGACTCTGCTGTCCTGACATCGGTCGGGAGTTCGTTCCACCACTGAGGCGCCAGAACAGAGAAGAGTTTGGACTTTGCTGAGCGACATTTGTTTAATGCTGATATATCACTATAGAAATTGTGGGCACATTTAAGGCATGTCTATCCAGTGTTGGGCAAGTTACTCTAAAAAAGTAACTAGTTAAAGTACTAGTTATAACTATTGCGTTACTTTAAAATATTTTTTACTACTGATTAAATATTTAATACTGATGTGTCAAATAATTTGGACTCCATCCCTCTTTGACGGAACTTAAAATATATGTGCGTGTTCAATTATTTATGATAAATCTGAGTATTATAATGAAATGGATACTCAATACATTACAAGGAGAAATCCACAGTGCACTTTCTGCTTATAGTGGATTGATAAAAATAACACAATATATCTTTTGGAACTTTTGATATTTATTGCACCTCAACAGGTCACAAACAACTAAGCTAAATAAAATTATGACGCTGACATAAAAGCGGAGCCTCCGCCTCTTCACCGCCGCCTCTCAGTTGATCCTCGGTGACTGCCAGGGTCTGCGTCTCCGTGAGTCGGTGTCCAGCTCACAACAACAGCTAACAACAGCGATTAATTAACAAAAGATTTTTTTAAATGCGAATATTTAGGCTGTACTGTTGTTGTTGGTGAGTTCAGTATGTTATATGATCATTATTCCTGAGTCTCTATGACATATAAGGATGATTTTACGGCCAGTTGCTTTACAGGGCGTACCCACCAAACGCGATGAACGCGATTTAATCGCGCGACAAATGAAATCGCGTCGCGCTAGACGCTCCAGTTTTGACGCCGGTCCAATATGCCAAAAAACGCCTCATCGCGGCATCGCGTCATCGCGTCGCGCGACGAGCCCGCCCAAACAACAACATTTCTTCCGCCATTTCATTCTCTCGTCGATCATGGCTGAGATAACCACCATCGCTGCACTGTATCTACTCTGGAGAAGTTCCCAGCTTCGTCTGCGGGCTAGGCGCCGACGTCGGTTCCCTGTAGAGGGGACAGGAACCATCATATAGCTCTGGGTGAGCGGTCACGGCGACTATCAGTGTTTCCTCCATCTTCTTCAGTGGAGCGGCAAGCCGGCAAAAAGCGAGGGAACACCAGGACGTCCGTACGTCAGCACGTCGGTGACGATCTCAACGCCGATAGGCTGTCGCGGCGCGTCTTCACGCGAATTCGCCGCAAAAGTTCAATTATTTCAACTCGAGCGATGGCGCGATGAAGCGATGGCGCGATGAAGCGATGAAGCGATTTTTCGCGTCCATCGCGTCCATCGCGCCGCGATATCGCGTCCATCGCAGCCAGGATGTCTAAAAAAAGAAAAGTGGACATAAGAGACTTCTTTAGAAGTCAAAGTGTAAGTTACTCAAAGAAATGCGTTACACCCATCCTGCAACACCTTCACTGGCTCACAATAAAGCAGCATATCCACTTCAAGATCCTCCTCATCATTTACAAAGCTCTCAATAATCTGATCAATAAAATGTATTATTATTGTTGTTATTATTACTATTGGATTAGAATTGGGTGATAATGTTTTGCTACATGATTTAAAACCAGTCAAACAAAAAAAGGGAATAGTAGACTTAAAAGTAGCAATAGAAAACTAGAAGAACTACTAGAAAACAGAGTGAACTGAAAGAGTTAGAGTTTTATTAAAAATACTTGTGTCCCCCCCACCTTTGAAATCAAAATTTCGTCCTTGCATATTGTACCTTTAATTTGCTGTGTTCAATGAACAAAAGGCCAACTTTTCTACCTCATTAACTCTTTAAATTGTGCGTTAAAGTGGATTTCCGACTGAAATAAACGTAAAAGTCTTAGACTTGACTTTTTCAAGAATCTTATTTGAATCTATGCAGATATCTGCGCTGGCTCTTGGCAGGCACTCGCTCAGCTCCATTCAATGGGAGCGACTTAAAGCATTTATTTAGGTTCTCTTGCAGATAATCCGAACATGGGTTGATGTGATGAAGTCAGGTGTCAAGTCACTTTTTTCAATTTGTGTTGTCAGTTGTTAATACATCTTTGTTTTCAGGTAGAATTTGCATACTTATCAGTAATCAGTTTGGCTGATAATCATATTTTGTAATCAATCAGAATGACTTGAAGGGACATGATGGGAGAACGGACAGTCGGTCCCAACAAAGATACTCAAACCTGACCACAAAAACAGATCAATGTTGAATTCATTCACACTCCTCTCCTGAGCAGAACTCCATATGGAAAATGAGGTATTACTCCTCCAACAACTCTGCTTGAGGCTCATTTGCATTTCCTCAAACACAAAGTCAGCAGCGCTCGCTTGAATAACACAGCGGGAGACAGAAAGAGGGTACGGGGTGAGAGACAGGAGAGAGGCAAATATGGGGGAGAGAGGAAGGGACTGCAAGGGAGAGATAAAGAGAACAACAGAAGAGGAGGTGAAAGACACAAACATGAAGTGAGGAGGCAGAGGAGAGAAAGTGAAGAGAAACTTGTCTGGTTAAGCAAATCACACTGTTTTTGCAGAGTTTGACAACAACTGTTCCACAACGTGGACACTTGATTCCCTCTCTTCTGTCCCAGCTATATCTTCTTCCTCCACCTCTGCCAACCTCCCCTCCTCCTCTTGTTGTTTTTGTATCTCCTCGCTTAATTTCCTGTGTTTTCCTCTTTCAGATCCCCATTGAGGTGCATTTGTGGGTGTGCGTATTTTAAAACTTGTTCACTGTATTTTTACCTGTAATTTAGTTCCTTCTCCATCGCTGTGATGTACCTACTTCCTCTTTCTTTCTCTCTCCATGTCTGTTTTTTCATTTCAATTTTGGAATGACGGGTTACAGGAAGCAGACTCAAGGACATAGAAAGTTGGATGAAGCCACCAGTAGATATACAGAATACACCCCTGAGACGCACACTTTTATAAAAGGAAGGCCGTTTCACTCGCCGACCAGCTCAAACTTTGCATTACAGCTGTCAGGATATCATAGCAGGGACATTTGGTATTCACACACTGCTGTTGGCAATATAACACAGCAGTGCAGGTTATTAAACTGTTCTCAGCCCATACTGTGTGCATTTATCCTTGTATTCCTTTGGGATGCAAGCTCATTAAAACACTTTTCTTTAGCCAAGAACAAAAATGAAAAAGGGACCGAGACCCATTTTAGGCTTCGACCCAGGAGAATAACGGACTGAGCTGGACTGGAGTTTAATTTACCAGATTTGTAGTGTTTGGAATTTTTCCACATTAGTCAGCTCCACAGACAAGTGATGAAAATGTTGTAAAAAAGATTATGAAGTTCATCAGTGTTTTGCAAAGGGAACTATATGGCAGTTCCCAAAACAACTTTTGCAATCTCAATATTCCATCTCATCATTCCACCTAAGACTTTATGCAACGGTATAATAACATCATATAATTACTTATTTGATACTCCTTGAATGTGGCTATGATTCCTATGGCCTCATCTCATGAAGATATGATGACCACAACCTCTGAGCATAATACCAAAAACTGACGATGACAGAGTACCAATGGACGGTCTAATAGATCCTCATGCCTGATATTTGCCCCACTCTGGATCTCTAACAAACAGTAAACTACGAAAGCAATATCAGCAACCAAATAATACATTGGTGTTCCTGGTGTTGCCAGTGACCATTCTTTCTACAGGAATTAACTGAAAGACTACGTCCATGGTCGCACATTTTTCTCTATAATGGTGGAATTTATATCAATATATTGCTTGTCAATGTTGAAAATTACCTTTCACCTTTGTTCTGTGCTTGTACTACTTTACTCAGATGAGGACCTAACACTTGTTCTATTTTATACGTTACGGTTTCTTTGTTTCCTTCTTTTGACAAATGTACTTATTGTAAGTCGCTTTGGACAAAAGCGTCTGCTAAATGACCTAAATGTAAATGTAAATGTATATAGTACTGTGTACAGTGACCTGCAGAATACAGCTCTCAGTGTGCTCATTTCCAATAAGTGTTCCACTGGTTTAACAGTAAGTAAAAAAAGCACCATTCCTATTTTCATGAATTTCAAAGGAGTCCATCTTTGTGATAATTGTCCCCTGGCAGCCGTGCATTTGTGGCCTGCATGACAAAGTTGAACCGTGGCTGTGAGTTCCACCACCACAAAATGTGTCCAAAGGGACAAAACTGCAATGTGAGGAATAAAAGTGATGGTTTGTCAATATAAAATAAGAAAGATTACAACCAAGCTGTTTATTGTTGCTGTCGGGCGAAAGATCATAACATCATTTGTTTCTATAAATCAATACTATTGATTTCCCTTTCCAGCTCTGATTTTCACATTGTGATTATAGCTGGCCGTGCAGACTGAGGAGACGAGCGCGACCTTCGTGGCTAAACAGCTGTGTGTGTTGGACAAAACTCAACGTTAACGTCAGTGTATCACGTATCAACATTCGCTCGTCAAAAAAACGTATAGCTCCATTTGAGTTTGCTTTTCGCAAAATGTTATTAATATATTTACCATATAATTATATATCTGACTGTTTATAAAGACAGTACAAACACAGGCTTTTTCATTTCTATGGACACTTAAGGTTTCTGCTCAACAGTGATGTCATACAGCTTAATACTTAGTGATGCCAGACATCAAATCTTCGGCCAAGAGCTTCTTTGTCTTTAATTCATAAACTTCTCAGGTATTATCGTTGTAATGGCCATTCTCAACTGGCATCAAATTGAGACTTTAATGTCTCTATTAAAAGCTAAAATATGAATATGTCCTTCCACCTTTTGACAAAAATACAAATACAATGTGATGTGGGAAGTTTTAGACAAGGCGCACAAAAAAAACTACATTGATTCCAACATGATCTTATGATCAAAACCTCTCAATTCCAGACTTCCACACACGCCGTCAGGCGTCGGCCTTAGAGAGGGGGGTTCTGTTGTCCTTGGGCCCTAGTTTCGTAGACCAGCGCACGGCGGCGCAGGGTGGCGCAGCCGGCGCAGTGCAAGTTTCGACCCGCGCAGCCTTGCGCACCGTCAGTTTGGCAGTTTGGTGGATCGCCTGCGCCAAGATGGGTGTGGCGGCGCAGCAGGGGGAGGCGTCAAAGATTCAGCTTGGCGTAGCGGAAGTTTCGTGGCAAAAAGCCTCGCCGAGACTGCGCTGAAAGCTCGCCAGCTCCGACCTGGTCTACTTTCAGCGCAAGGCGCAAGGCGTAAATAAAGTCCATTGATTCAATGCGAATCACAGCTGGCGGATCGGAAGTTTGGCGGACCGGCGCGCAGTGCGCACACGTCACCGAGACCTCACAGGCAGGTTTCCACAGTTCCAGGCACATTTAAATGCAATAAATAATCACAACAAACACTATTTAATGCAACTAATTGAATCAACACGTGAATGTATCTATATAGATTGTCCCGTCACATGTGACGTCAGATCAAAGGCAGATGGCACGCGTAACGGAAACTCAGCCTCTCGGACCAAAACATCTCCCTCTCTCTCTCCTGTTTTTTATAATATCAGCATTGTTATTAATATGATACGCGCGCACAGCGCGTGATGCGCGTGGTGGGAGCAGCGGCGCTGCTTCTGTCATCGGGTTGTCAAGTGACGGATCTTGCACTGAACCTCCCCTAACGCATTAAAGGTGAGGAGAGGAGCTCATTTGATTGGTGAAGATCTGAATTGGCTGTATTAATCCCAGTCCACGCCTCGTCTCCTCCTCGTCTCCCACTCACGCCTTCTTCTCCTCCCTCTTTCCCACTTGCGCCGGTGGGCGAGACGGGAGGTGTGCCTGCACGAGCCTGCGCGGTGCACGAAACTTGCAAAGTCCAGGCGGACACACCCCGTCGGCGCGGCGCAGGTGCGCTGAAAGCTGACTGCGTCTGGTCTACGAAACTAGGGCCCCTTGAGTTTACTTATAGGGCCCTAGTTCAGCGTCGCTGCTCCCACCATGCGCATCACGCGCTGTGCGCGGGTATCATAATAATAACAATGCCGATATTATAAAAAACAGGAGAGAGAGATGTTTTGGTCCGAGAGGCTGAGTTTCCGTTACGCGTGCCATCCGCCTTTGATCTGACGTCAGATGTGACGGGACAATCTATATAGATATAAATTCACGTGTTGATTCAATTAGTTGCATTAAATTGTGTTTGTTGTGATTATTTCTTGGATTTAAATGTGCCTGGAACTGTGGAAACCTGCCTGTGATGTCTCAGTGACGGATTCGCATTGAATGAATGGACTTTATTTACACCTTGCGCCGAAAGTAGACCAGGTTGGAGCTGGCGAGCTTTCAGCGCAGTCTTGCCGAGGCTTTTTGCCACGAAACTTCCGCTACGCCAAGCTGAATCTGTGACGCCTCCCCCTGCTGCGCCGCCACACCCATCTTGGCGCAGGCGATCCACCAAACTGCCAAACTGACCGTGCGCAAGGCTGCGTGGCTTGAAACTTGCATTGCGCCGGCTCCGCCACCCTGCGCCGCCCTGCGCTGCGCCACGAAACTAGGGCCCATAGTGTTCTTTCTTCATGCATTTTTAGTCACTTCCTGTTTTGTTTTGTACTTACATTTGTCCCTTGTTTCAGATCTCTTCTCTTCCTGTCCTCCTGTGTGATCTCCTGCTCCAGCATGATTAGTTACACCTGTGCCTTGTTATCTTGCTTCCCCTCATGCATTTAGTCCGTGTGCTCCTCTCAGTGTTTGCCTGTTCGTCTTGTGAGTTCAGTGAGCATTCTGGCATTTCTTCCTTGTCTATTCTCTAGCACAGGTTTTGATGGTAGTGACACGATGGAGGGACCCCCTAGTATACCATCTAAAGTTGTGTTGCCTATTTAAAAGGGCCAATAATAATGTGTAGTGCAGCCTAAAGTGCCATGGATAAAGGTACTTTGTAATGATATATGTTAACAATGCTAAGCCATATATATATATATATATATATATATATATATATATATATATATATATATATATATATATATATATATTAGTGCTGTCAAACGATTAAAATATTTAATCGAGTTAATCACAATAACAGGTTGTGATTAATCACGATTAATCACAAGTTTAAAATAGTATTTACTTGTATTTTTGGGGGAAGATAAAACAAATACATCATGTGTGGTGTTGGAATAAAGAAATGCATGACAAACTGGTTAGAGGAATCAAAGTTTTTACTTTATTATAAGATATCAACTTAGTTGCGATAATTTCTGAACTAGAATCTATTAATTTGCTGAGTAAGAAGTGTCAGGGAGTGCTTGGCATTGCCCACAACATCCGTAATGAACTGCAGACTAGAAGGTGGCAGTCTTTTGAAGGTGAATTTGCCATTCACAAATCGCCCCTGTGGACACGCACTTTCAAGGTACGTGTCCACAGGGGCGATTTTAAACACGTGTGGACGCGCCGCTTCCCAGTATTGCACGCTTGGTGGGCTGCCACTAGAGGATGATTGACAGGCACTCTCCTTCAAACAACAGATTATTAGAGGGTTCGCGAGGGTTCGCGAGTGTTCCCGAGGCGGCGAGTTGAGCCCGGCGCCTCTGATTAGCATAAAGTACATTCGACTTATACTTTAGGCAAATGAGGAGCGGCCAACTCGCGCGCCGTCTCTCGACATTCGCCACAACGCTACCAGAATGCATTGCACGGCTTTTCACATAGACAATGAATGGGACGCGGGGAAACACCACTGCCTGTGGACACGCACCTTCCCCCTGGATCAAGACTACAGGTGCCACCGACGGCCATAAATCATACAATGCGCGTTTTTTTTTTTTTTTTTTAAATACCGAGCGTTAAAAAATTTACGGCGTTAGGAGGATGTTGCGTTAATGCGTTATTAACGCGTTAACTTTGACAGCCCTAATATATATATATATATATATATATATATATATATATATATATATATATATATATATTTATATTTATAGAACATAAGATAATTCTATATTGGCATTTCTACATCACAATTCCACATGAACACAACCATTAATATTTAGATGTACTTACTAGATATTGTATTCATGTTAATGTGTATTTGTTGACATATTTTACTTTTTGGGAGAAAAAAGTCTGCAATCAAATCATTTTGGGGACCCCCTGCTGTAACTCTGTGGACCCCCTAGGGGTCCCGAACCCCCTGTTGAAGATCTCTGCTCTAGTGTGCTTGACTTGGTTCTGTTATTGACCTTGCCTTTAGTCTGTAGGCTATGGTGTTATTTGGATATTTTTTTTAACTTCTGTGAAACTCCAGCAAGCATGAAAGACTTTTTGTTGATACTGCCTTTGTCTGAGCCTTGCAATTGGGCCCTTGCCTGTATCTGCCTAACCCTAACCACAAGGTACAGCAAGTCAGCTAATAGTATTATGCCTCTGCCTTGTACTGTGAGGACCTTCAAAGCTGGATTCTTCTAGCAAGCTATTGGTATGTGACATAATGCCTTAAGGCATTACATGCGTCTACCAGGAGACCATACCTGCTACCAAAGGTACACAAACAGGCTCTGGGGGTATGAAGGGAATGAAAAGGGGGTCCATTCTCCCTTTTATAAGTGTTGAAGTGTTAAAGCTGTTATTTTAAGATAAAAAAAATGCTTTTATGGAATAAACAATTCTACTTTTGCCCAGGGCTGTTTGGGCTGCTTTGCCCAGTGTTTTGAATTTAAAAGGTTGTGTTATTATTTAGAGGGACATTAAAGGAAATCACTTTAATATAAGACTCCTAAAGACCTATTTCCACTCCAACAATATAATTCAGCTGTCATTTTAAGCAGGGCAAAAGTACTAATGGAATTATTGATTCCTGTTCAAGTTTTGCCTGCATTCAATCTTTATATAGTAAAACTGATAACATCTCATCTTCCCCTTCTGGACTCATGCAGCAGTGGATATGGTTGCTTTCTACAAGGTGTCTCTTCAAAGCCAGAGGAAGGAAGTCAGGTGATTGTGGCGGCTGGTTGGTCCCTGCAGGGGGATCAGCAGATCAAAGTCCGCCCTGTCCGGTGCAGGATGGACACTCATGTCCTGTCCTTAGCTCTCATCAGGAGGACACAGCAGGATGGCCCGGCTCAGAGGAAGCTACACATTCACACTGACACGCAGCTGGACAACACTTTGTGTTCAGGATCAGTGGTTCAATCACTCAATCATGTATATGTTCTCATGTTGAGAGACGCTTAGTTTACAGGAAATTATTATAGGATGATGTATTTTGTATTGTAATGAAAATGACTAGCCAGGATGTATTACTTGACAATTGTCAGTACCACTGCACCTGCCTCATAAGTAGCCTATAGACAAGGTTTGGGTTGTGTAACCCCTGATCACATGGCCTGTTCTCATATCAAGTAGGCTGTCAAATTATTTTTACACATTTGTTTTCTGGTTTTTGCCTGATTTCCATTTCAAATGTGTTGGTGCAATTATTAGACAAGCTTGAGTTTCGAGAAACCAATGAAGAATTATTTGCTTGACTGACTATAAATGATCCACCACAGCTCAATAATCAGAATGTATGCATTTAAAAATATCACGTGGTATATTTCTGTACGGTTCAACAGTCTGGACAGATGAGAAAAAGTGTGGCTTTGCTCCTTAAACACTCACACGGACACATGGAGACACACATACATGCACACACAAGGTTACATCTGCACGGACACACACATACATGTACACACTCTCCACAGCTTCAATTTGTTCTTATTTGTGCATGGAGATAAGAAGGCGGGCAGAGCGATACAGATGGATGGGCAGCGGCACAGACAGAGAGCCAAGGAAAGAATGAATGGAGGGAAGAGACGGGTAACAGTTGAGTGTATACATTATTCATGCTAGAATAAATGCTTTCTCCATAACTGTGGTGACATCACCACTCATCAGTTCCTCCTCCCCTTGCTAGGCACTGGCGTGTGTGTGTGTGTGTCTGTGTGCGTGTGTTATCTGTGTTTGCTCTAATTTGACCCTCTCAATTTTCAAATTTTTTTTTACCTGTAACTGTCTTTTTTTCTTTCCTCCATGATTGTAAACATTCAGTCATCCACGACTTCTCCTTCATTCATTGTCTCTTCCATCAGTCCAGCCCATTTACTTCACTTTTTTCGATTACTTTTTTCTTTCTTCCTTTATTAAATGGTGACCAAATCATCCATGACATCCCTTTCATTCATCCATCTGTCGGTTCTTCCCTCCAAAAGTTTTTTGTCCATCTTTGAGCTTTAGTTTTTCCTCACCGCATTACTTTTTTCTATTTGCCAATCACTTTTTTTCCACTCTCTCATTTCCATCACAGTGACCGTCATCATTTTAGTAATCACAGTGTGACCAAGTCACCCCCATCCCCTCCATTCATCCGTCTGTGTGTCCCTAAGTTTATCCATTCCTTTTATTATTCTCGTCTTTTGCTCTTTTGGACCTCTTCACTTTTCTAGCTGTAAGTCACACTTTTCCTTTCCCATCACATCCTGACCTCATCAACAGTGTTACTTTATGGGTTTTTTTGGACCACCTTACATACTTCTCCCCACCATTGGAACAAATGATTGCTTCGGATATTGCTCAAGTTGTCCATGACTGATGACTTGATATAATGTCTACCCTGTCTTCCTTTCTCACCTTCAACATGACACCCTTCACTTTTTCCAGTCTCTCTCTCTCTCTCTCTCTCTCTCTCTCTCTCTATATATATATATATATATATATATATATAAATCTCCTTCTCACCCCTGGTGGGGTGGTATCTGTGTCATCCTCAAGCTCAGGTCATCTACCAGAGGCCTGGGAGTTTGAGGGTTCTGCGCAGTATCTTGGCTGTTCCTAGGACTGCACTCTTCTGGACTGAGGCTTCAGATGTTGTTCCTGGGATCTGTTGGAGCCACTCTCCCAGTTTGGGGGTTACTGCCCCGAGTGCCCCCACAACCACGGGGATCACGCTAGCCTTGACATTCCACATCTGTTCCAGCTGCTCTTTCAACCCTTGGTACTTCTCAATTTTCTCGTGTTCCTTCTTCCTGGTGTTGGTGTCAGCTGGGATCGCCACATCTATCACCACCACTGTCTTCTGCTCTCTCTCTCTCTCTCTCTCTCTCTCTCTCTCTCTCTATATATATATATATATATATATATATATATATTCCTCACTTCCATCGTGGTAACTGACATGGACATGTGGCTCACCCTTTATCTCCTCATCTCTTTATGTTTTTCTCATCATGACTTTCTTCCATTTTTTGTCTCCATATGATAACCAATCATCATTTCAGTCTTTATATGATGACTTATTTGTCCGTGACACCTCCTTCATCCATCCCATAGGAATCACCTTTTTCCATTCGACAATCACTTCCTTTTCTTCTACTCTCCATCATGGTCATCAATTGTGACCAATGACCAGCAACACAACCTTCATCACACCATTAGTCCGTCCATTTTTCATCTTTACTTTCTTACTTTTTCATCTCCATCATGGCAAATGGTACTCAGTCATTTGTTCAGTTACTATATGGTGACACTTTGTATCATCACTCCTAACAATCCACAATTATTATTCTTTTTAATTTTTTTTGGACTGCCTTACTTATTCCACATTGTGATTATCTATCTCCATTTTTCTCTCCATCGCCCTGATGATAACCAGCTGTCATTTCATTGATTACACAAATCATCCATGGCACCATCTCCATCTCTCCAACCCTCTATCTCTCCATTGGTCTGTCATCACTCTACAGCAGTATTATGAAAACAGTTACATTATATTCCTGCAATCACAATAGTGTTGAGGATGACAAAATGTTGAAAAAAAGTATTTATTGACTTCAAGAACACACAATTGCAAAAACATGAGTAATATAGTTTTATGTCAACACGAACCTAATAGTTATTCAGCAAAAACAACTAAACAAAATGTATTCCTCAGTTCTTTAGTTTAAAAAACAACTGTAACTCAGACTGAGGTTCTGTAGTACAACACTATTTAAGAAACTATAAACTAAAGTGCACATTTCCAAGCTTTACACAAGCTTAAAGTACGACAAAAATTACCCCTGTTACCCTAGAAACTCACTCCTGTCTGCATCTCCAAAGAACAAAAAATGAGTGGAGGACTATGGTCACTAAGTCATCTGTAACAGGCTTCCTTCGCTGCATCTCTCTAGCCATTCCTCCACACAGACTAAGTCCATCAGTTATTGCATAAAACCCTTGTAATTCTAATTAAAGCTTCTCCATCTTGGATTTTTTCCCCCTAATAGTCAGACAGCTTCCTTTCTTCCAAATGACTCTCTCTATCAATCTTCAAGCTCTCTATCCCTCCATACTCCCTGTCATCCATCCATATGATGCTGATGATCTGGATTTTCTTGTCCAAATGTACTCCATCACTACCCTCCTCATCATGGAATGCATCAACCCTCAACAACACTCCTTCTCTCCCTCCATCTCTCCTCCCATCTTTTCTCCCACTCTTGCTCACCCTGTATTGCTTTATTTAGGATGAATTGCGACAGCAGTGACACAGTGTCCTCACCCTCTCACTATGAAAGGACGGGCCTTTGATGAATGTTTCATGGCCATGACATCGTCCAGCTCCACTTTATGGGTCTATTTTTTTCTCCTCAGGCTATTTAACAGTGTAATGTTGCCCTGGCATTGTACTGGCAGCAATATTTTCTCTGTACAGATGTTGCAGTCGCGGCTGCAGTATGTTGGGACCATTGATTTTCCTTCCTGCACCTTCCTATACGTCTCTTTCTAGAAGGTGTATTGTTGCCTGAGGTTGTGCAGTCGTAGATGCATCAAGCTTAAGCAGCACCTGGCTCTATTTTCCTAAATATCAGTCCTCCAAATGGATTATCTGTTTATCACCCTTGTAAGTACTACAGTTTGTAATGTGCTAGTAGAACAAATGTTGCTCAAACAGTCAGCAGGGAAACATTGATCACAGAAGCTGCTGTTGCAGGCATAGGAGGTTTCACACCTGTAGGCCCTGGCTCTTTCTTCCATTTAAAATGTCCAGTTCTCACATCCTGCACTCATTTACAGTAACCATGAGTCAAGTGAGAGATGCAAGGATGAAACAGCAAAAATGTGAGAAAAAGACCGGCTCCATGGCCAAGCTTCTGGCCTCTACAGGGGCCAAGCCTTCACATTAGATGTGGTCCAACACACCAAGATCTAAAGACTGAAGAGGCCTTTGTAGTTTAAGGGAAGCCTAATAAGATCAGCCCAGCCAGTTCATGAAAGTGTGTTTAAAAAGCAGATTTTGATCACGTCTTATAGCCCCTAAATGAGATCATGTGATAAAATAATTTGGCTGCCATTAGTAGTTTTGGGGATCAGTAGCTATTTACTGAAACGCAAATCCAGTACTGCATTTGCATATGAATCATTTTTGCACAAATCATTTTCGTCTTAGTGAGGTCTAAGTGATTACAATTCCCATGTGTTCCTTGTTGCTTCATTCATGATTCCCATGCTTACTTATGTTACAATGCTGTACTAGCCTGTCCTGTCAATTCACAGACTGCTGTTGCTCACCTGCAACATAGTCTCCCTCAGTTTGCTTCCTGCGGCAACAAGTCACCGAGCACCGATCACCTGTTGACATCCCTGCTCCTCATCAGTCATCTACCTCATCCTTAACTCCCCGGCCAGCAGTCTCCCAGAAGAGACCACTGATTTCATGCCTGTTCTTTGAGTTCCTTAGTTATTTTTTTCTCTGCCTTTTAATATTTGTCTAATACATAGGGTTGCCAACTTTGTCACTGTGAAATAAGGGACAAAACGTGGCCTGCAGTAGGAATGCGAGTATGGTTTTGTGTGAATATAAGTATTGTTTTAAGGCATTTGTTATAATAATAGCAGTTTTCCCGAGGAATACAATAGCAGACACTCAGAACCTACACCCTCTGTGTACACAAACAGTGGTGGGGAATAAATGCTTCACAATCTTATTCACTCAAACTATACACAAGTTGAAAAGCAAAACATTTAAACAAAAATAGAGGAACAGTGGGCTTACCTCTGCTCACCAACTCTACTTTTTCCATGGATATTTTTGGCTGCTCTTGACGGATTCAAGAAGTCTTTTGTCCTTTTGTGAAGCCAGAGAAAAGTCCTTACATGACAAGTCACAGTTCACAGATATTTGAGGTTCATTTTTGATCAGCTCTGTGCTGCAAAAGAGAGCTGGCAGTTGTTTGTCCATCAGCTGCTTGGTCTGGTATCCAAAAAAGCTGTCTTCTTTCCACTGGAAACATTTTTCTATTTCCCTTGTTTGAGGCATCGGAGGCAACCGAGTAAAACACAGGCTCACCTTCAGTCGGGGATAGATCATTCAGGATATCCTGTACAGTCTTTGGTCCTAATACATTAATTGTGATCATCTCAGCTTTCATTTGAGTCATGAAAAAACGCTCCGCAGTTTTCGTGGCAAAAAGCCTCGCCGAGACTGCGCTGAAAGCTCGCCAGCTCCAACCTAGTCTACTCTCGGTGCAAGGCGCAAATAAAGTCCATTCATTCAAGGCGAATCACAGCTGGCGGAGTGGAAATTTGGCTGACGGCGCGCAGTGCGCACACGTCACCGAGACCTCACAGGCAGGTTTCCACAGTTCCAGGCACATTTAAATGCAATAAATACTCACAACAAACACTATTTAATGCAACTAATGAATCAACACGTGAATGTATCTATATAGATTGTCCCGTCACATCTGACGTCAGATCAAAGGAGGATGGCACGCGTAACGGAAACTCAGCCTATCGTACCAAAACATCTCCCTCTCTCTCTCCTGTTTTTTATAATATCGGCATTGTTATTATTATGATACACACGCACAGCACGTGATGCGCGTGGTGGGAGCGGCGGCGCTGCTTCTGTCATCGGGTTGTCAAGTGACGGATCTTGCACTGAACCTCCCCTAACGCATTAAAGGAGAGGAGAGGAGCTCATTTGATTGGTGAAGATCTGAATCGGCTGTATTAATCCCAGTCCACGCCTCGTCTCCTCCTCGTCTCCCACTCACGCCTTCTTCTCCTCCCTCTTTCCCACTTGCGCGGGTGGGCGCGACGGGAGGTGTGCCTGCGTGAGCCTGCGCGATGCACGAAACTTGCAGTCCAGGCGGACACACCCCGTTGGCGTGGCGCAGGTGCTGCGCCTGGTCTACGAAACTAGGGTCCCTGGTGTTAGTCTCAGCCTCAGATGGAGGACTGAAACACCACACCTCTGCAACATGAGCAAGTCTTTATGCACTTATGAGGTAAAAGTGACCTTTCTGTCGGGGAAAGCTTGCAGCTACACCTTGTCTTCCATCAGAGACTGAAAACGAATCTACTGAAGCAAGACTTTCACCCTGCTGAACTGTAGTACATCTCTTCTTTACTTTCTCTAATTGCTCTCTGCCCTGGTCATGTCTTTTTCCCTGACACTTCATTCCTATAATAACTCTATAATTGCAGGTACATGGTGAAGCCATTGTGACTCTGACAGTTTTTCTCCTGATTCTGAGTTGTTGTAGGCTTCTACAAAGCCTTCATGCATGCTTAATTTCCATCCCACTCGTCTATTGTATAGCTGTCCATGAATAAGTAGATTACTACAATGAATGCTATGCACAAACTTATATCTTCATACACATGTGATGTAAAGCACTGAGGTAGCCATCATACATTTGTCCTACACGAGTGCAAACACATTCACTTTGTAGCTGCAGTGAACACAGTAGACACTGATTTACTGTTCAGTGCTACTGCTTATTAAAGGTAATTGTGAAAAAAAGCAACAAGTAAAATAAAGGTTGATTTTTTTTAGAACCCTTACACATTTGCTTTGACATGAATGCATTTTACTTTAATGGAAAGAGATATGACGAATACATTGGTAGTGTTAAAATAAACATAATACGAAGCTTAAATATGTAAAAACAAATACATACCAGATATAGATATTGTTGTGCATGAATATGGTGTGAGGAAGTGGGAAGAATGGCTGGATCCGCATACAGGTGTTGAATTTTTCGGGGGGGGGGGGGGGAATTATTTAGTAAGGCCTGCCACTAACAAAAGTGAAAAGAAACATATACTGTTTTGATTGCTTTACCATTTAAGTTTCTTAATGTTGTCTTTTTTTTGTAAAGGAACACATACTAATCGAACAAGATGATATTCAATACAATCAATCAATCACCATACAATCGTCGTACTGGGGCATGTAGTGTGATGTGCTGCACTCGGATCAGGAAAGCACAAATGTATTAATTTTTAGAAAGTGCAGAAGATTAATCTTGAGAAGTCATACGGTGTGTGCCTTCTGTTCATCTCAGCAGTAAACATCACAGTCAGACTCATAGGTTTCATATGTTTCCATCATGCTGGGAACAGACATGTCACTGAAAACAAATAACTGTACAGGACAAACTGCAGACGCAGGGATGGAGAGGATATGAAAGTCATGTCAAAAGAGCTTCTTAAAGGAGAAATCCGGTCATTTTATACCCCTTTTTCGTTGTCCCCAGGGTCATCCCGACTTATTAGAAGCAAAAAAACAGACAAAAATTGACTTGACCTAGCTCGAGATGTGTACCTGCCTGCCAGCCTTCCAGAATAGCTCCAATGCTAAACCATAAGGGCAAATTTGATCTGCTTTTCTGTGCCTCAGAAAATAATTCCAAGACCTATGCAACACAGGTTTTCTCCTCCACCTATGCAACACAGGTTGCATAGGTGGAGTCAAAAATGACCGGATTTCTCCTTAAACAGAGGAGCGTCACTATTCATCCAAGAGAGGCTCTTAGAAGAAGCTGTGGCTCATTCTTACTGTACATAAGTGCGTGTGTGTGTGTGTGTGTGTGTGTTGATGGGCAGCCCGGTGGGACACTTTTTGCTGTTCACTCTAACAAGGTGGCACTGGAGCCTAAAAATCTCATGCATCCTAAAAAGCATTTTGCCCACAGTCGCTCATTAGAGCAAGCCTGGAGCTGTTCAGGAGGCCCCCGCAACATCAGACAGGTCCAGAAATATAAAAAAGTTAGATTGCAGCATTTCTGTCATTCCTTTCTTTTTTGAAAAAAAGGTTTTCTCCTCTGTGCTATTTCTAATTTAATATCCACTTTGCCGGAGTATAGAGCATTGATTTATAAGTTACCTTGTGGTTAACTGACTTCGTGCCTGAGGTTGAATAGTCTTTTTTGCTTATGAAGGTTCGTAACTGAAGAAGTGACCCTGAAGTAACCAAGTGATCAGAGCCGTTGGAATTGTCTAAATGTAAAGGAAAGTAGCTCCAATGCTTCCTTTCACATCACCTTTAGGATACAACGGATCTTCCTAACCAAAGGAAAAGAGATCACGCAGACCCACAATTCCTTGCGAGAGCAACATTTAAACTGCTGCACACCTGGTCGTTCATGAAAATAAATGATACACGTATTTGCATATTCTCTGAGCACCACGGTCGTCTTCTCCTAAATCCTTGAGTTCTCCTTCCAACTTTCCTTAACCCTGTGACGTTTTCCCCCGAGGTCAAGGAAAAGGCGTTAAGAATAGGAGTTAGGACCTAATTATTTGACTATTCGACCGCAGTCCGTGTGTCAGTTGGACCGCCTTTTCACGTCACTTCATTTAGAGTCACGTAGCGTAGCATGACAAGCCTGCAACACATCCCACAACATAACGCCACATTGCATAGCTTCACATAATGGCGTATGATGAGGTCATTTAGATAACACAATAAAGTTATGTCGCTTGATGTCATGACATCAGTATCATTTCTCTACATTTTACAAGTATGCCAGTCTGCCATGACAGAGGCCGGTCAGGTCACTGCCACCATGCCGATTTTTCAGGCCGTGTCTGAGCACCATGGGTCAAGGCCCGACCACCAGACACTCAGCAAGCAGCAAGCTTCCCCCAAGGTCTGGCTCCCAAAGGGGTCCCTGGTTTCCCTTTCTTTTCTGGCTCATTGATAAAGTCTGTGGATGGCTCTTGGTCTCTTGGATGACTTCTTTGCTATTGCCCCTGACAACACAGCTCCCACGGGGGCACACAAACCTCTCCTTTTAAGGTGGCTGTTTATCGGAGGTACATCCCAGCCCATCTACATTCTAACCCTCACCTGTGTTCATGAGCCTTGGGTCATCAAAGAATGAGATTTTTTTCCCCCTTTCAGATGGATTCACTTCAAGGTTTGAGCCACCATGATGAATTTGCAATCATTTAATGTAGCTTAAAATGTCTCAAATGTCTTGTACAACCTGCTATTATAAGAAAGGATTGTGTCCTGCAATGACAATATCCCCACAAGCACTGATTATGACTTGTGTTCCATGTTTAATGTCTGTCATTTATTGAACTAATTATTTTCAAAACACTGGCACAATTTAAACTCCCATTATTGCATCACTGGAATATAATTTTACATTTGTTTAAAACGACAGAGAGGAAGTGAGCTGATTGATGTGAGGAGAATAAAAAATATGAGGTATGAGAGATGAGAGAGGCATTAAAACTAGGAGAAATAGAAGAGGTAGAAAAGGATCAAGGAAGACAGCAAAAGGCTGGAAAGATATAGATGAAAGTTATGGTTGTGAGAGGATGGACGATAAGAGTTAGCATCAGCAAAATAAAATGTAAAGTTAGGAGTGAGGAGAGAGCTATAGACGGAGAGAAAAGGAGGTAAGAGGAGGGCTAGAAAGTGATCAGGAAGCTGTTCTCACATGCATTACATCTTTTTTTCATTCATTTGTAAACGGTGTAGGGCAAGAGGAGGCATGGGGTGTGAAAGAGTGTGTGTTTTGTCCCCAGCATGATGGACATAGCAAGGGGAGGTAATGAGGAATGAGAACAGATGAAGCAGTTGTTGTGTTTTGAGAAGTCAGAGAGGATACGTGAGGTATGTGACTGAGGAGATTTGGGTTTGTAGCCCTGGTTGAAATTAGTTTTAGGTCAAGGAGAAAGTGTTTACATAGAGGGGGCATGACAAATTGCTCACCAGTGAATATTTGGATTAAAACTTTTTTTACCAATAGCGATGAACATTGGCAACAGTTTCAACAGTTTTGAGGTAACCGGTCTGGTTTAGTGCTGATTTTGTCAAATTTGAAAGACTTAATGAAATGCACCATCTTGTGTACATTTTTAATATGAATATTCCACAATATGATTGGTCGATGACTTTATTATGAGGTGGCATTTAGGATTGAGATCAACCGGCTGGGAAACGCTTTATGTCAATGAGTATCTTCACAAAGATAGAAGTACACTGCTGTGTGTGTCTGTAAGTACCAGTAAAACAGCATTGTTACAAGTTTTTCCTCTTCAATACAAATATAATACTTTCCATTTTTGCTGATTTCAATTTATTGCAGTTTCAGAGTTTTGAAGTGAGGTTTTTTTCCTTACCTTTGACTAGGTAATGAGAAGGGTCGTGATCAGCTCCAGCCCCGCGACCCTGAACAGGATAAACAGTGACCAACAATGGATGGATGCCGTTAGGGAGCATTTCAAATGAACTGAATATCCTCCATGACTGTCACAGCTCATTCTGCAGCTCCAACTGTTCACTGTGCTGATATTGGAGCAAAATGAATCACTTCCTGTTATATTCAGATCACCAATGTGCCCCTGTCGAATCTCCTGCACCCATCTGGGAGGGAAATAAAGCATGCAGAATCACTACAACAGTCCTTTGAGGGCAGCCCAAGCCTGTTATGGCTTTTGTACACTGAAGGTTTTTTCTCCCCACTCATTTGCTTCTCTGACCATCTTTTACTATTCTCTCTCTGTCTTTTTCTCTCTCTTTCTCTCTCACTCTCTCTCGGAGAGATTTTCATGTCAAGCTCTCAGCAAAATTGCAGTTTTACAGAAGTGCTGTATCAACAAAGCCTATTATATTTAAAGTGTATTATTCGGTTAACTCAAAGCACTTTTCTACAGCTTAGTAATTTTTTCAAAAAGTGAATTACTTTTTAAACTACATATTGTCACTGCAGATTATAAATCCAATTCCTGTACTTTATTTTGCTGTATCTCCGTCTCTAGTGACTTGCATTTTAAAAACTCACAAACATTCAAGGTGTTGTAGCTTCAAATATGTGCATCTAAAATCCATAATGCTTGAATTATTATGACAGTCGGGAAGGCATGTTAAAGTGCCTCTTCAGACTCTGAGTCTCAGTCCGTGTTAGCTCGTTAAGCGTGACAGCGTTACAGCATTACAGCGTTAGTGTGACAGTAACAGTGTGACAGCATTACAGCATCACAGTGTCACAGTGTTAAAGTGTTACAGTGTTACATCATTACAGATTTACAGTGTTACAGCGTTATAGCGTGATAGAGTTACAGAGTGAGAGTTACAGAGTTACAATGTTACACCATTACAGTGTTACAGCATTACAGTGTTACAGCCTTACAGAGTTACAGTGTTACATAGTTACAGCGTCACAGCATGAAAGAGTTACAGTGTTACAGCCTTACAGCATTACAGTGTTACAGCCTTACAGAGTTACAGTGTTACATAGTTACAGCATTACAGCATGACAGAGTTAGTGTTACAGCCTTACAGCATTACAGTGTTACAGCCTTACAGAGTTACAGTGTGACATAGTTACAGCGTTAAAGCATGAAAGAGTTACAGTGTTACAACGTTACAGCAGTACAGCATGATAGAGTTACAGTGTTATAGGGTTACATTGTTACAGTGAAAGTTGCAAGAATAAACTGCCTTAACAAATGTAACATTTGGCAGGAATCTGGAGCAGACCTCTTGACCTCCATCGGCACTTTAAAATTAGTACATACATTGTGTGGTCACATGTGACGTGATAAGGTGATAACGGTGGTGTCTTTGGTTTTTGCTTACTTACATAATCACAACAACCACAAGACGTCACCACCTTAAAAAACAACCTATACTGGTCATAATCTGCTTGCACAGACGATAAAGGCGATGTTATTTTTTAAATACAAAGGACAACACAAAATAATCAATGGTACTGGTGAATGAGTGATGACAGTGAAGGTTAGAAGCAACAAATGGTTCTAATAATGTCAAAAATGTCTTCCCTTCTCCATCAGTCAGAGCAATATTTCAGTTAATTTCATACTGCTTAATTATCCAGGCAGCAGATAAACAAGTTGAGCTACTGCTGCTGCATTCAGCGCAGCGTACGCCACAGCCAATCAGCTGCCAGTTTGATAAAGAGACATCTCAGCTTTAATCAGAGCAAGGACAAGTTATGAGGACAGAAGAAAACACTGGAGACAATATGGAGCCATGACATTCAAATGTTGTCTTCTCAGTGACCAGCCAGCGTGTCGGTGACATTATTGATTTATCCAGCAAAGAGCCATTTCACAGCGGCAGAAGAGAGGCTAGAGTTAAAGAATGATAACAGAGAGCGTGAGATGGAGGGATTGTTTTTCATTTGTGTTATTGATGAACTAATCACGTCGTCAGGCCTAATCAGAGCATCATTTCAAAGCATTTTCTTTTCTTGCCTGTTGGAAATCAATAGCTCACATTGAGATCCCCTCTCTCTCTCTCTCTCTCTCTCTCTTACAGTGATAATCTGATATATAATAATAATGACTGAGCTTCAACCAGTGAATTATCATTTGTGTTAAACTGTCCTTCCTCCTCTTCTGTGTAGCTACGTGCTGTTTCTCTTGCAAGTCATTTGTCTTGATCCAGTTTCGGCCACATGGCCGAAGCGGCCACAGACGTCGTCTTGTCTAGCACTTTGGTCCATTACATCAGTTGCTTTTGCCTGGATTGACATGGAAGTCTGTACAGATATTAATATCCGCAGAGGATAAATCCTAATGACTTTAGTGATGCTGTGACAGTTCCTCTAGGACCGTTTCCTCAGCTCTGAGCTCTGAGTGCTCCGATCACCACCGGTACCACCAGGGGCGGTTTGTGTATTGGGGCGATTTGGGCGACGCACTACCAACGGGGAAAAAGAGGGAATTTTATTCTAACCAATTCTATCACCACAACAGACATTATCAGTGGGTTGTTTTTGTTTTTTTTCAAATATCAGAGCTTTCATTGGGTTCCCGGAGGGCTTGCCCTTACGCGCTTTTGTCATACAGAGAAGAAGAATCACCACAGTCTGAGCCAATCAGAGGCAGAGTAGGGGCGGGCCGTTATCTCTGACCCCGGTCTCTTCTTCGCTGAGTTTGTGGGAAAAATAAATCGGGCAGAGTGCATAAGCCTTAATATAACTTATGTGAAACTGTAGTTATCCTTCTCCTTGAGCAGCTAAAATGAACAGAACTCCAGATCGTTTTCCCTTCAAGACAGGTGCGGGGCAAAGTTAACCGCTTCACCACCTGTCTCCCCTCGCACCATAAGTCGCCGGTCCCACATAAAATGTAAATGATGTGCTAGTGCACCTAAATTAATAAGTTAGTCTGGAGCCCTGGTGTACCCAGGAGGGTACCACTGATGACTACTCTCCACATCTTTTCTACCTCCTCATTCAGCCATTGGTATCATTAAAGCTTCTCATGTTTTTTCTTCCCAAGTGACAGCAACATCAAGTTTGTGTAGTATTGTGCGTAAATACATTTTACACTTCAGAAAATTTGTAAATATTCAGCAACTTCTAAGTTGTAAATAACGGACGGAGGCAGTTTAAATGGAATGAGAACCTGTGTTGTTTTGTTTAAAATGAACCCTTCCTCTCGTTTTGATTCAGGAGCTCAGATAATAGATTGATTTTTGTTGAGAAGTTTAGGGTTTTGATTGATGGACTTTTTGTGCATGGCCATTCTCTGATGCAGCCAATGACCTCTCTGCGAATTATGATTTATTATGGAAGAACTAAGGAATATTTTTGTTTATTATTTAAATAGTGTAGCAGTAAAATTGGAATTTGGATTATGAATTTGGAAACAACGTCCACTGTTACAGGCAGCGGGGTCCAACAGCAAGACTTAGCCCTAGGACCCAAAACAGGTTAATCTGCTCATTAGCCATCATCGTCCCACAGAGTATGTCGTTAATCTATCGTATCACTGAAGCTTTGTCAACTCTTCAGATTGACTTTAAATATATCGCCTCGTTAACATCAGCCAATTAGTTAGCCTGAGCCAATAATGTTGCTCTGCTACTGATGAACCTGTCATTAATCACTCACACACACACACACACACACACACACCACACACACACGCACACACAGTGCTTTGTTTTAATGAGCCATTCTTTATCAAATCAAGTAATTCAATAAACACTGAGGGGCCTTGTTTGCTCTGGTAGAGGGGGAGCAAAAGATAGAGAGAGCTGCTGCCTTAAAAACCAAGTTCCATTCATCATCATGGGAGTGCCGCCTTAACACGTTGTAGCATCCATCCGCCTATCAGTAGCCGTCTAATGAGCATCAGGCCACTTCATCAGCTTCAACACAATCTGCCCTCTCATTCATCTCAGAGCAGGAGGCCTGTCTGTTAATGTCAGCTCTGATAGACACCAGACACACACACACACACATACACACACACACCAACACACATCACACAAACACACACACACACACACACACACACACAAACCCAAACTGACACGTATTATTACAGGAAGCGTTCATCATGGAAACCCATCTCATAATCCCTCATCAGTCATAGAATATTCCGGGGAAAGTATTTATATATTGATGATAGAATAAAAAGGAGCACTACATAACAAGTGGTTCATGCCTGCAGACAGGTGGTGGACTGATTCATGGGGGGTTCTTGTTGGACCATGGGCCATAGACAGGACCGGGTCACCTTCAGCAAAAGAATATCCTAATATGTAGCCCTCTCTGAATTAAAACCACTTAAAAAAAGAGTAATGAATAAGTTAAGTTCATGAGTTAATTTCATTATAATGCATTTATTTGTGATTGAGATAATTACATAAAATCCATGTCAGTTCATATTTCATTTATTTATTTATTTTTATTTATTTATTTATTTGTTTATTTCGGGCATGTCCGTTAAATCATCATCACACATCTTTGTTCACATAGTAAAATACACATTGCCGAAAGGGAAAGCAGGAGAAGCCAAGGCTTATCTAGTCCCGCCCCCATTACCCACAGGATAAAATCGTCATCATAATCTTTTCTTATCATTGCATTTTCCACTTGACATAACTTTTCCTTTTTCTCTTCATACAAAAGATATAGTTATAGAAAAATAACTACAGTTGATATTGAGAATGACATGTTAATAATTGATTGTTATGAAAAACTATCATCCAATCAAACAGGCTAAGGGGGTGGGACATCCGGGACTTACAGGGAAAAACAACAGTAGACAGGATACACACGTGTCGGAAACTACGCATGCAATGTAGCATTTGCTATCAGGCTGAGTGTTGCCTTAAAGCTGCAGTTGGCAAGTCTGGCAGATCGAGTTGACTTACAACACTCACACCCCTCCCCCTCTACCATCGAGCTCCTCCACTCCCTCCCATCGAGTGCACCAGATTCCTGTGAACGCGCCCATGTCTTCTCTCATCGATAAACGGCATGGAGTACACGCTACACAGAGGTAGGCTGGCTAACTTACTCATAGATAGCAACTGCTAACGTCATTTAGCATATGCCTAGCTTGAGGCGTGTGCCTGTGATATTGTATATGTGTATATGTATATATTGCAGACTGTCCTCCGCGAGAAAACGACCACATAGGTCGTGTGTCAAGCACCGAATTACGACCATATGTTACGTTAGCGCGCCCTCTAGCGGTCAAGTAAATATCGACACTCCGGTGTCTCGACCTAAACCTACCCCCCCTACCCCCCCTACCACCCCCCCCCACCGCCCTCCCCCCCCACCCGCGCGTGCGCGGACGATTGCCCTGCGTCAATCTTCGGCAGAGACCGCCTCCACACGTCGACCTAACCCTAACCTTAACCACTACTACCGTTGCGGAAGAATCTCCGCAATACGCTCCCAGAGGTCGTATTTTGAGGACGTGACACACGACCTATTTGGTCGTATGAGTTGGAGGACTTGTTGATATATTGTATTGTATTTATAACATGTTTGAACTGAGTGGACAGGATGATACGGACGTGGAGGATTTTTGCAAAACAAACAACAAGCTCTACCTGCACGTAGAGGCACGTTTTTTTTTTCTTCTAAAACCGGATGATTTATGTTGTTTTATTGGAGCATAGTGTCAGCTTCAGTGAATATGATCAAACAAATATTGCCGACTGCGACTTTAATTTCCAGTGTTAAATGCAGAGTTTATCAGCGGAACAGGGGCATACTAAGGCATACCAAAGGTAAATGTTGTTTCTGTATGTTTGTGGTAAATACGGACTGTTTTACTACTGTGAGTGATTATGAATGCTAACTGTGATGAGCGATAAGCTTGAGCTAACATGCTAGTAGTGATTTTACACACCTTTGAATGTAGTATCCTAACTATATAAGTATGTGAACTCGGAATGAGCCCATGGAATTGCACAGAGACTATGAATATGAGTGATTTAGAGCCGTGTGTGTATGCTCGCCAGATCCAGACCAGGACACACATCTTGGACCTTTTGTGTTTTTACCCTTGACGCGGCAAGCACCGTCTAGTGGCAGTGTGTGCGACCAGTGAGCATTCCCTGGGTTCTTCTTTTCCTCTCTCCCTCTTCATTCATTCACAACATTCATCCCCTCATCCTCATTCCTGACAAGCAGCATACAAACTGACTGAGGACAGACTGTGAGGACAAGCAGTTACAAATACACCAGATTGACTCATTGCATTTTATTTTGATTGTTTCAGTGAAGTGGTCACCAGGTTTGAGACCTATGAGTAATAGGGCAGGGTGCTACATATGCTATATGCTATATATATATATATATATATATATATATATATATATATATATATATATAGTGAACAATGTAATGATATCGGATGACATATCAGCCATGTGACAGTAACTCATTTAATCACGTGTACTGTAGCGTATCACATAAGACAACTTCTCATCTTCTTTTGCCTCTTTCTCACAAATAACGTGCATCCTGCAATGTAGGGTGACACTCTGGAGTTGAATAGAGAAAGAAAACCTTATATATACACAATGAAACTTCCCCAGTTGATAACTTTCATTAACACAATAACTATTATTTTTCATTTATTCGTTTTCTGAAAGGTCATATTTTAAAATGCAAATGCCGTACCATCTGATGAAATTCATGCTAATTTGCATCTATTTCCAGAACAGAAATCTGATTATCAGACAAAGCCAGGTTCAAAATTATTGTTCCATTTTGTTAGCATAGTCCAAGGATTTTTGCAGTGGGAATGTTAGATATCTATTTGTATTACTCCATGAATCAGAATACTGTCAACAATCATTAAAAAATAACAATTGCTTCATCTTTTTTAATGAATAAACATGTTGTATAAATCAGACCATGAATGACATATTAATAACCATCCAGAATATACAGTAGATAGGAATAAAACTGGAAAGTTTGATGGATGTAAGAGCTATTGAAATGGAGTCTGACCAACAAAAAAAAACATGAATTTAGAGAAAAAGGCTTTTTAAGAAATGGCAGATGACAGATATAAAAAAAGGGCTTAAAGTGAATGGTAGGTCTACCTAAGGTGACGTTATTATTGTCACTCCTAAAATTCTGCTGTGATGAACTTAATATGATATGCGTAGTATTTGTTTCAAGTGTTGTCCATCGGCTCTGGCATACATAACCTGTATATGAGCTCTGTTGCCAACATGTAGCGAGTAAGCAGTTAGCACAAGTATAAATCTAGCTCTACTCCCGGAGTGGTTCTGGTTCCGGCCCATTTACAGTCCTGACACTTCCTCAGCGTGTCTGCGTGTGCTCATTATTACTCTCGTCACAGCGGAGGTGAGCTGGGAGAGAAGAGGGCATTGAAACCAACAGCAAGATTAATCCTCCCCCCTGCCCTCCCTGCATTTCTCTGCCCTTTTCTATCTCTGCCTAGGTCTCTCTGTTTCTCTCTTTTTCAGTCTTACCCCATTCTCCGTTCAAGCCTCGTTCTCCCACTCCCCCAATTATCCATTAGCCGTCTCAGAGGATGTTGCCGATGATAGAGATGAGGAATTACCCTTGTTGCCAAGTTGCCTGCTAAGTGTCACCTGGCATCTCTACTGCTCGGCCGTCCATTACACACACACACAAACACACACACACATACACACTGTTAGAAGAGCGGCTACTATGGTAACTCTAGGGTTTTAAGATGTCAGTGCAGGATCGTGCTGGATGATGCTGGATGTAAAGGCTCTGATTGGGTTCTGCAGGTCAAAAACACCACTTCCTTTTTGTTTCCTCAACAGTCTTTTGCAATATGCTGCATCTATTTTTAAATCACGATTGTAGCTATGCAATACACAGAAGAGTGCTAACGTAACGCTCAACGGTCAACCAAACCATGAACTGTATGCTACTTGGCAGTAGGCTACAGTTTACATGAGTGAAAACAATCTACCCAAAATCTCAAGTACCGCACTAATTTCCCTCTTTCTGTTTTCTGTTCAGAACTAACTCTGGTTGTAAAATGCGACACACAAATGCAAAAATGCTGTGGACACTGGGCGCTGGTATAGTGTGAAATAATGTGAGCCTCCCCAGGCTGCTTAAAAGCTATCTGATTGATTGGGACCTAAATCACGAAAGGAATGTTTATTAATATTTTTGTTTATTTGTAACTCTGTTTTAAACACCTTCCATGTTTGTTTTTGAATGATTTCCTACCTTCCAGACAGCCATTTCTTTTAAAGCTCCATTATTAATATTGCTATATTCTCCCCCAAGGAGATAATCTATTTGTTCTCCAACTGTCTTCATCATTCTGAAACTATACAACAACAAATATGAAGAGTGACTCATTTCCACACTTGCCATCTAAAAAGAGTCAAACTGATAGCAATTTGCTATTAACAGCTCTACTTATCTGGCAGACAATTTTCTGTCTCTGTTTATATGCTGGAGTAGAATTCGCAGAATGAATGTTTAACTGGCAAATCTGCTACATTTAAATCAAAATGCCATGCCAATGTCAAGTTGCCTTTCATTCAGAGAGAAATGTAACCATGTTGACAGTATGCTATGCTAAAAATAAACCTAAACACAAATCCTTTGGGTTTTTGAGAAAACAAAAGACAAATAATGTATTTAAATTGTTTGTTTCTTTTTTTAATAGGGGCAAGTGTATACATCATGAGCCAATGTCACGTTCCACAGGTTTTAATAATTAATTAATACAAAAAAAACAAAATTTTTTTCATGCTGTTATCGCGACATAATTAGTTTTCATCTCGTTATCTTGAGCCAACAAAGCTGGTTTTCTCATGATAACGAAATGAAAATGTGCTACCACAAGAAAACAAACGGTTGTTTTCTCTTATAACTTCATCAGAGATCCGGAGAACAATGGCAGCATAGATGGTATCTTGGCAGCAGCTGGAAATGTCAGGAGGAAGCATTGATGAACGCATCAGAGTGTATTTTAATGGAGGTTTAACACAGGCAGAAATTGGATTTTGTCTTTATGTTGAAGATAATATTCAGATGAGTCCTCGTCAATGAAGGATAAGATTAGCCCGGCTGCAACGTGACTTACTGTTCACTTTGTTGTTGTCGTCAATAACTCTGCAGCAGCTTGTGTACAGTAGGTTACCATGCATAGCATCCAATCAGGTGTGGTCAACTAAACCAGACACTCATTTTCAAGTTCTCTATAATCATCCCATTACCTCGAGAAAACAAGTCAATATCTCTTCATAAATCATCTTGTTATCTCGAGATAATGACATTATCAAAAAATAGAATCGCAAGCATGGCTGTTCTTGGCTTATGTAGGCCACACACCAGGGTTTTTGTGATTATATTGGAGTTTGGATAAAAAGACACATCTGTAACATTAATGAAAGTAACTATGGCATTTCTTTCGTGGTAAAAATTGAATAGCTGTTTTTGGCATCAAAGTAACTCAATTTTTTTTGAAACATCAAAGTTAGTGAAGGTGAAAAAATATGCATCACTTATTTACGTCTGATTGGCACAAGACTTCACATCGAGTGTCACATTAAATACTTGTATTCCTAAAAATAAACTAAAAATATCCTGTTTCTTAAAGGGCTGAGATCAGCTGGTGTATGAGAGTGAGCAGTCAATAACTGAATGTTATTTAGTTGATCCTTTGAGCATATAAACATAAAGATTTGTTTTATGATGATGGAATCCATTGCATAGATTTCAGTGTGGTGTAGTTAAATATCATAATATAGCTGTGCTTGTTGAATATTACACAATATAATGTGTTGTACAGAATACGCTTCTGTTCTCTGAGATCAGGTTTAATGATACCTCAGCAGGATTATGATTCACTATGATATATATATCAAGTAGGCCTGGTTATATCCTAGAAAGGGCAGGTTTGGTTTTGGTATTAAATGTCTCTGGCACAACTGCCGGCTAAGATGCCTTCACCTTACAGCAGAAATGTACTGGAACAAAGTCTTCTTGTCAGCTCCATGGGAGGAAACCCACAGTATTTGTAGTCTTGAGTCATTGATTGTATTTACCTGCATGCGATAGCAAGCTCAGCGAAGACTGGGAGCCTTGATCAATCAACGTAGGTAATAAGTTCATCATCACAACACTTTACAGCATAAAACATGCGTTGGTTGGTAAAATGGAAGTGACGGACATCAAAACCCCTTTCAGTAGGGACTGGCCTTCAGAGGCGAAATCCGAGGTGAAAATAATCTGCATTTTGTGCCACTTACTTCTGCTCTTTCTGACTGTAGGGCAACGGAAGGCAATCAAGAGAACAATGCCTCGTCCTGGAAAGTCAAATAACAAGCCCATAGTCCGACAGTGCGTCTGAACTAGAGTCACTTGTGTTGAATTCTCCCAGCATCCTGTGAGGAACAGATACTGATTCAATCAAGTTCAAGTGCAATCGAATGATGATGGGCACCGTGGCTGTGGGTTTTTCAAGAGCTCCAAGGTTTCAGAAGTAGGATTCAGCGAGACCCAGAAGAGCTGCTGAAGGGTGTTTGATAAGCGCAGCCCTCAGGAAGATTCTGTTTAACATCAGGCTGCTGAGTCCAGCGTTTGATTTAACAATCACTGCAGAGACATGACAGGCTTCAGCAGCTTAGCGAGACTAAAATCAAAGCACTGTAGTGTGGAGGTCATTTTAAATCTCCTAAAAAAAGTGAGATGGGTTGGCATGCTATGGATTTGGTCAGACTGGTTTCAGGATTGTTTTGTGCTGGTAATGCTGGAGGTTTGTTTGTGGACTGAATAGCCACACATGTAACGGGTGTGAAGCTTTGACACAGTCCTTGTTTTGAGTGCTGCAGTGTGAGCATTTGTCTGATCTGAACACAAAATAACTACACTGATGACACCTCCCAAAAGTTCAGACTCGGAGGTGAGATGACTCATCATAATTGACCTTGGAGTAACGCCACAGCTGAAGGCATTTACGTGGCTTTTCATTTAGCGACAGTGTCCCACCTCTGGTTGTTTCCTTACTGTTTGTAGGTAAAATGAGACGCAGCCTGAATAGAAAGCATTGTGAACAACCTCACAGTCCTATTTTACTGTGACTGGAGTAACAAATCATTTTTAGAAAACACTTTAATCATCAGAGTAAATTGAGTTTTGTTATTCCTATAATTCATCTCAAATATAAACAAATAGATAAATAAACCAATTTCTAAAACACAATGTTATGAAGCTGCTGTTTCCTTCATGTCTCTGTTGTGACTAATGGTGTTCTACCTTCAAACGGCCAATTAATATGAGGAGAAACTGAAAACAGCAGAGACCAAGGGAGTGTGAAGGGATGAGAGAATCATGTATTACTGCTACTAATGAGACACAACACACTGCAGTTACATGTGTGTGTGTGTGTGTGTGTGTGTGTGTGTGTGTGTGTGTTGAAGCTGTTGACCTATCCCATCGAAAAGCCAAAGCAAAGTGTCCCCAGATTTCCAGAAAGGACTGCAGACCACACACACACACACACACACACACACACACACAGACAGGCGCAATGTGGCGGTTGGCAGCAGTACACAGAGGGTTGAGGATCAGTGTTTGATCCACACTGACCTTTAGTTCGGATCCAAGTTGCCTCACCCTTCCTGCTAATCCGTGCATATCCCTCTCCTCTCCTCTCCTCTTGTCTCCTCTTCCCCAGCATCCTTCATCTCTTTTTAATTTAAATTATTTGATTTATTGTTCATGTAAGATTCCCTACAGAAGTGTAACATTTAATTGCTCATGTCTGAAAGCACATCATCAATGCATTTATTTGAGGAGGTTAATAGAAATGATGGGAAATAAACTAAATATCACAGATCACACTGCAGGATCGGCAACCTTTTCTATGTCCCGGGACAATTTAGAATGTTTGTGTATTTGTTATAACGTGCAATGGTTTATTGACTGCTGCACATCTCCTGTCGAAGAATAAGTCTTTACAATGCCTGAATAAAACAAACTTGTAGCCAATTATATTGTAGGCTTCAGGTCAGAGTAAGTCAAATACAACATATTTCATATCCCTGAGTGAGAAGCTAACCTTTGTACCATTTCAGTGAAGGCTCCAGTGCAATAGTTATCCACTCAGACGCTTTGCAGTCAAACTTGAACGAAAGATACGTCAAAAAACTCCATAACAATAAATCCAACACTGAATCTTTTCTGTGATTTATCCATTTTTGTGTGTTGTTAAAAGTTATTGTTGTTGTTAGCTGTCCACTAGCACCCCATGGGCTGAGTCTGTCAACCAATCAGAGGCTTTGTTCCTATCTGTGTGGCAGTTCGGATCTCAAACGTCTTTCACAATGGAATAACTTGAGATAAAAAAAATTACCATGTTCATAATAAAAGTAACATGGCGACTGTGTTCTATATGACGGAGGTGAGTAAACCTTCTAGGCTTCAGAGAACATCAAAAACACAGCTTAAGGAAAAGTCCTGTGCTTGCTTGTAGTCATTAGAACTACAAGTTAGAGTTATTTGCATATCTGTCATATCTGTCTTAGGTGTTAGTGTGTCACAGTAGTGTCCAATCTGTCCTATGTCCAACATGAGAGGACTGAGAAGCTGCCTGAGGGTTTGTCGATACGTCATCCAAGCTCCGTGTGTTTTGATCATTTGTTTCTTGAATTAGATCCAAAGTTGCAGAAACTACAAGAACGTGTGCTTCCCCACCACTTGGCCAGGAGTAGAGCAGGCAGCAGCTCCGGGAGTCGGAGTTGGCTGAAACTCAATCAGCACCGGGGTCTGATTCCAGGGAACCATCCTCACTCCCCATCGGATCAGCAAACTTCGCTGATACACAGGTTCAACCCGGTGCTCCACCAGCCTGATGTGTCCCTCAGCACTGACGTTTGTGCCGACTGAATATGAGCCGCCACAGCTGACCAGTGAAGCTCCTCAAGATAAGATACATATTGCTAACCCTATAACCCTGACGCCACAAACAATCAAAGAGATGTGTGTGAAGTGTGGTTAGAGTGTAACACTCCTGCTAATATGTGTGTAGGTAAATAGATGAGGCATTGTAGTGTGCTAATAAATGCATGTTTTCTCACAGTCGCTGCAGTGCAAACCTTCATTAGCCAGGCAGCAACAGCAGGAAGCTGAGTAAAAAAAACAAAAACAAAAAACATCATTGTTGGACCAAAACTCCTCATTTGTCAGTTAATTAAATTGTATTTTATTCAATTCAAGTACACTTTGGTTCAAATGGAAGTGATCCAATTTCGCTAATGCATCCTCACTCATTGAATACACATTAGATAATCAGCAGAGAGATTCTCTGAAAAAAGGAGTTTCGGACGTTTGGGGTTTGAAAGTTGTTGTGCATTTTCTAACACCTGAATCTGGACTGGTCGTCACCATTACTAGCTGCTGCAAGTATCTGAGCAAAACATGTTGAGATCATAAATAGTAACATATTTAGGGGCCATAGCCCCACGATTCTCGGATGTGACTTCTCAATGAACGAAAGATGAACTATTCACCTTTAGAAGATATACAGACAAAGGTCCCCTCGCAGCAGATGAGTAAACATTCTCCATCAGGTCACTGGACCACTTGGAGGAAGTGTAAGTCCTCTTTATGGCTCAGTTAGAGTATTTACGAACCCTTAAATCAGAGCATCATCAAGTTCTCCTCGCACCCCCGAACGAGGAGGACCAGACCTTCAGAGTCACCAGACTTTGAGGCACCTATACGCATCTGGAAACTGATTAACGCCTTTGTTTGACAGAGAGCCTCGATTGAAGTATAAAGGAAAGCACCTTATCTCTTCCTCACCATTTGCTCCCAAGGCATGGTGAAGACCCCTTCCTCCCCTCTGGGAGTCATAAACTAATGACCTGGGGTCTCATGTATCAATGTTGCGTACGCACAAAAACGTGGCGTACGTTATTTTCCACGCCAACGTTCAGATGTATCAAAAGTGAAATGAGCGTGGAAATGTGCGGTGTCCCACGGCAGGTTCATGGCTGGCGTACGCACGTTTCTACAGCTATTGTTCCTTTGGCGACACTCTGAGGTGATGCTGGGAAACTGTTAATTATGTGAAAACAATTAGTCCTCAGAGTAATGTGCACATCAGAGACACATTAATGGACAATTAACACACACATGTTTGCAATCATATGGATGGATATAAAAGCATGCGCAAAGTGATGAAAAAATGGCATTAAAAATGGCAGCATTGGCCTTGTTAGAAGACATCGCAAACGGTAACATCAGACGTGAGAGGGTGTTAAGAGAACGGGAGGATATGTTAGCAAATGACGACAACTGGCTCATGAGTCGTTTTAAGTTGCCGAGGCCAGTGTTACTGGAGCTGTGCGCAGAGCTGCGGCCGGCCCTAAACACAGCCAGGAGCCAGGGGTTGAACAAGCCAACATTAAAGCGCAATTTGCAGCAAGAGCCGGTTTCCCTAATGAAATCGGAGCTATTGACTGCACACATGTTGCTGTAAGCGCCATCACAGGATGAATTTGTTTTTGTCAACAGGAAACATTTTCATTCAATAAATGTTCAAATAATATGTGATGCGCAAATGCAGCTCACCAACATCGTGGCAAGGTGGCCTGGTTCAACGCATGACTCGTTCATTCTTACTAATAGCATGGTTGGTAACAGGCTGGAGGCTGGCACGGTGCATGATGGGTGGCTTCTCGGTAAGGAAATGTATCCGTTTCATTGCGCCCCGAATGTAAACCAGCACAATGCCCATTTGGGCACGTGCATTCAAATATGTGCATTTGTTTTTCCCTGGTGAAAATAGAGTGGCAGAGCTATCTAACAAGCCCTTTGTTGTCTCCTTGTGTTCAGTATTTGTGTCGATAAACGCGTGCGTAAAGTTGGAAATGTCACACTGCAGTAGCCACGGCGCACTTCTGCAGTCATTAATATATATAATAATATAATATATAATACATTAATATCCTCCTGCCCCCCGCCCGTTGCGGTCGGGGCGGTGGGCCGAAATCCTCCTCTTCACCTCCACCTCGTCGGACCATTTCTTTTTTATTTCAGGTATTGTGCGCTGCTCCGACGCCACAGCGTTCACTGCCTCACACACACACTCCCACTCACATTTCTTTTTTTGTGTGTTTATGCCTGATGAGAGGCTACCAAATAATACTGGTCTTCGAGTCTCGACTTGGTTTAAGAGCGTTTCGAGATCAGACTCGGTGAAGTTGCGCTTCTTCCCTTTACTCATTTTCTAGATCTGATGGTGCAGAGAGGGGAATCCCCGGTGCAGGCCCTATTTAAAATCATTTGCATATTTAAATGGAGGCGTGCACTGGGAGGAGTTTAGCACTTCCACATGTGCGCTCAATTCCACGTTGATTGGGATGTACATAGGAAAAGTGCTTGGATCCATGCGTACGCACACTTTGATACATCTGATTTTTTTTGTGCGTACGACAGTTTCTGGATTCTAGCGTACGCCATGTTTCAGTAGGAAATCCACGCAATTCTTAGTACATGAGGCCCCTGGTCTGCTGGCATGCAGAGGGAGGTCACATGAACTCTGCAGGAAAACATGTTCACATTTTGACCAATCCAAGAAAAGGATGAGATATGTGTTCAACATTAGTTTAAAACCATCCATAATAATCATTGAGGAATTATAAGCAGACTGGTGAACTTCCTCTCGTTCTACAACGAAGAACAGAGGAGTTACCAAAATTGCTTAAAATGAACAATGTCATTGTAATGGACTTTACTACTGCACTCATGAAGTCAGACGAAAATTAAAAATGTGCTCATTAATCTGCCCGCATCACCAAGGACAAAATGCTTACTAAGTTACCAAACTTGTTTGGGCTAGTTTGATAGGTTTGCATTGTATGTGTTGGATCAAAGTTCCTTTAAACTCTACCAAAAATAATTTGTACAGAGAAATGTTCACAGTTCATGTTTCATTTCATTTCATGTTCATGTGACCTATCATTCTATGTGAAAACTATATGCAATGTGCAGACTTTGACCATAACGGCGAGACGGTGTTCAAACCTTCTAGTCATAGGATTGCATTTCCTTTTGTTTAACAGTTTAAATCACAAAAATTTTGGACTGTAACTCGAACAGGTCCCTCCTGGACACGCCCCCTCAGTCAGCATAAAGGCTGCGTGTTACAGACACCCGTTGCGTTCTTGCCTCCCGTTGCGTTCTTGCCTCCTGGGTGCTTCTTGCCTCCCGGGGTCCCCTCCCGGCTCTGGCCTCCGAGCTCTTGCATCCAGGCACTCTTGCCTCCCCGCTCGTGCCACCAGGCGCTGGCCATCCGGCCTTCGCCGTTGCTCTTACCCTCTTCACGTTTCGTACTTTTCTTAGTTCCCAATTTTTACTCCTTTTATTAGAATAGTTTGTTCGACGTTAGATTCTCCATTTTTGCATGTTTAGCTTTTCTTTTTCCGCAAGCCTTTTTGATCAATGCTAACTCAACCGGTGGCCGCAAAGATTTGGCATAATGACTGAGTTGCAGGGTGAAACTAAGTATAGCGTCTGTTAATATCTAATATCTGTGAGGTTATTTTATCCCATTATTCACTTTTTCCTCTTACTAAGGAGTCCGAATTCTTAGGAGGAACACACTTGCCTTTATCGCCAAACGTGCTAGATGTGCTGTTAATCACATTTCCAGTTATATTTCTGGCGTTGTATTGGTGTTTTGTTATGACATCCGTTATTGTTTTATTCACTTTTGTTTAATCCCTAGTTAATCAATAAATTCCCCTAAAGCATAAAGTCCTTGTCCGTGGATATTTCTTCTGTGCAGAATACAAAGATCCCTATTTCAAGAACTTATGATCTAAGGAAATGAGACTGATTTATTAAATGATATTGATTAATTGTTAATTAATGAATAAGTGGTCATTAGAGTCATTAACGTGAATTCTATAAAGTTCTGTCTGACCAACAGATGGTGCCCCTTTTACGAGAGCAAGTATCAAAATTGTAGATTGATATACATTGATATACATATTTTAATATCGTAGTTTCCTTACATACACAGTTTATGTAGGTACCATTAGGTATCAACCTTGTTGTTATCCTCCTACACATACAAGAAATGACTACTAATAAAAGACAATGTCAAAGCAACACTCAGTTTCCAGAATAATGGTCAGCATCAACAGCAAATTACAACTTGATCACTTCAGAAAGCAGTAGGATTTCTTCATGAAATAATATATGAAATATGACAAATTAGAAATAAATGGCCTGTCTATAAATATATTTCAATCAAAGGCCTCTCACTTTTTAAGAGTTGACTGTTAACACTCTTGGAAAAAGTGGATTCTTTACTGTGCACAAACAGTCTGGGTTCAGTCTCTTTTCCATCTCTTGAACTCAGGTGGGAGCCAATCAGAGTTATCCACTTCTGCAACAGGAACAACTAATCAAGCAATAGCCTGATGGAACTAGATTGCAAGTATAATTTTTTTATTGACTATGCAAAACATGAGAATAAAATATTGTATTTCCTTGTTTAACTCATTCTTGACCTAATTCCTTAATTGCCCTTGGCGGTGCATATTCACTTTGAACTATTACTATAGAAAATAAAGGTAAATGTAAATATTTTACTTATATTAAAGGTGAGTAATGATCGTTGAAATAGGTCCAAACAGTCGTTCTGTCACACCAAGAATAGATAAGCATCAAGATCCCAGCAGCAGCTGGCTTGACTGCTGTCTAATTTTGTTGCTACGACACTGAATAAAGGATGTGATGTTTTGGTGGTGTGAGTTTCCTGACAAATTTATCACAAAAATTGTTACAAAAGTCAAGGGGCCCTAGTTTCGTGGCGCAGCGCAGGGCGGCGCAGCGCAGGGTGGCGGAGCCGGCGCAATGCAAGTTTCGACCCGCGCAGCCTTGCGCATCGTCAGTTTGGCAGTTTGGTGGATCGCCTGCGCCAAGATGGGTGTGTTGGCGCAGCAGGGGGAGGCGTCACAGATTCAGCTTGGCGTAGCGGAAGTTTCTTGGCAAAAAGCCTCGCCGAGACTGCGCTGTAAGCTCGCCAGCTCCGACCTGGTCTACTTTCAGCGCAAGGCGTAAATAAAGTCCATTCATTCAATGCCAATCACAGCTGGCGCAGTGGAAGTTTGGCTGACGGCGCGCAGTGCGCACACATCACAGAGACCTCACAGGCAGGTTTCCACAGTTCCAGGCACATTTAAATGCAATACATAATCACAACAAACACTATTTAATGCAACTAATTGAATCAACACGTGGATTTATATCTATATAGATTGTCCTGTCACATCTGACGTCAGATCAAAGGCGGATGGCACACGTAACGGAAACTCAGCCTCTCGGACCAAAACATCTCCCGTTTTTTATAATCAGCATTGTTATTATTATAACACACACACACAGCGCGTGATGCACGTGGTGTGAGCGGCAGCGCTGCTTCTGTCATCGGGTTGTCAAGTGACGGATCTTGCACTGAACCTACCCTAACGCATTAAAGGAGAGGAGAGGAGCTCATTTGATTGGTGAAGATCTGAATCGGCTGTATTAATCCCAGTCCACGCCTCATCTCCCACTCACGCCTTCTTCTCCTCCCTCTTTCCCACTTCCGGCGGTGGGCGAGACGGGAGGTGTGCCTGCGCGGCGAGCCTGCGCGGCGAGCCTGCGCGGCGCACGAAACTTGCAAAGTCCAGGCGGACACACCCCGTCGGCGCGGCGCAGGTGCGCTGAAAGCTGACTGCGCCTGGTCTACGAAACTAGGGCCCAAGGTGTGCAGATTCGTCACCTTGTGACGTGAACAAATGCATCTGTGAAGTTGCAGAGAATTCAAGAGGTTGTAAGCACAAAGTCATGGTTCTCCACAAGCTTTTCAGACATATTTACCTCCATAATATAAGCTCTGCTGTGCTTGCTGAGAACTCTGCAGACCATTGTTAAACAGCCCAACTACAGAGAAGTAAACACTATAGACAGGAAGGTTGAAGGCAGGATTAAATACGAGTGAAAGAGGAAAACAAATAGACTTGAACAGAGGTTGACTCCACCGCCAACACCAGCTAAACCCTTTTAGCACCGCCAGAGAAGTATGCACATTGGTCCAACCTTTGTCTCTGCCTCCCTCTCACTTTTGCCACAGTACGCACACACACACACAGAAACACACAACATGCATTGCGAAACACACAACAGAACCACACAGACCCCATTACTGCATCTGCTCTGTTTGTCTCATCTGTCTCTTGATTCATTCAAACATGTTTGCAAATTTGCACCAACAAGAACAAAGAACATAAGTGAGTCATTGTGAACTCCTGGTGAACTAAGAGATGTGTGTCCAGGGACTTTTCAGATGAGTGTTTGTCTGGACTGATAATGATACTGTGTGTGCTGGACTAATGGGAAATAATGGGAATGTAAGAGCAGTGGCTGTGTTCAGGAAGTCAGTGGAGGCCCAACAACAGTAACTAATCTCATGATCACGAGCACAGTCGAGAGCTGAAACATCTGTATTGTTCCTCGGTGGAACATAGCCCTTTCACATCTGTATTTTGGGTAATTACGTCCAGTTTATTCGCCCTTTTTTTAACAAAAGGGGGCATCTGAAGTCATACAGACCCCCTGATTGGGCAGCTTTAGTGATGTCATACTGTTGCCAGGCTTGGACAAGGAGAGGACAATTTGGCTACAAACTTAACCTGCACTAATCAGGATTAAAAAAGGTACAAGGCTATAAAATAAGGCTACAAACTTAAATATACTATTCAGGATTACAAAGAGGCTTGGAGGTTCTGGACCGGACAAAGAGACGAGACGCTTTGGCACAAAACAAATACACAGAGGGATAATGGGCAACAGGTGGAAACAATGGTCCAGGAGGGCGGGCAGAGGGGCCTGGAGGAGGCACTGCCGGTGCAGGCAGAGGAGACAGCGCAGGCTCCGCCAATGCAGTGACTGGGGACAGCTGAGGCGTCGCCGAGGCCAGAACTGGAGATGGCAGAGGCGCTGCTGATGCAGGAAGAGTTGACGAGTGGACCCCTGGCAGAATGCGTGGAACGGTCCCCTGTTGGAACAGGAACGGGCGACGAGCGAACCCCCAGCAGGCTGCGTGGAGCAGGCGTTGAACGGTGCCCTGTCGGGACAGGAATTGGCGACGAGCGAACCCCCAGCAGGATGCGTGGTGCAGGTGTCGGACGGTCCACCATCGGGACAGGAACTGGCAACGAGCGAACCCCTGGCAGGATGTGTGGTGCAGGCGTCGGATGGTCCCCCGTCAGGACAGTTACGGGCGACGAGCGAACCCCCAGAAGGCTGCGTGGAGCAGGCGTCAGACGGTCCCCCGTCTGGACTGGTGACGGACGGGCCTCCGACTGTACAGGTGAATGACAGGCCTCCGACTGTACAGGTGACGGACGGGCCTCCGACTGTACAGGTGACGGACAGGCCTCCGACTGTACAGGTGACGGACGGAACTCCGACTGGACAGGTGACGGCCGGGCCTCCGACTGTACAGGTGACGGACGGAACTCCGAAGAGAAGAGACTGAAATGTTTGGTTATTCATGAGCTTGACTTGGTGAGCCACAGGGTTAAATCATGGGCCTCATGCAGAGAAGAAACATTTCTTCTTGGCGCTGATCATCTTATTCAAAAAGTGTCTGTGTCAGAGGAGCCAAGTGAGTTGGAGTTTGCTCAAAGCTCAGTCACTTCGCATCAGGACTTAACCTTTTTGGAAGTCCCCCAGTGTCAATGTAAATATCTTCAAGAGCAACTGTTGAATGCAATCCTACAAGTTAACAGTTTACTGCTGCCGGTTAGTGCCAGCTTTAAACAAGTTTTCACTGACTCTTGTTTTTGCTTATTTTCAGACACAACCTCATGAGATGCGTCACTGGGAAAATCAACATGCATATCACCATCCAACACTGAGGTATATATGAGGTATATAACTATAACTGTCCCTGATGAATCAGTGAGAAACATGACCTGATGTGTTTACTTTTAAAATGCTATTTTAAGCCTTGGTGGTGGTGACCAAAGTGAGAAAACACAGTTGTGAATCAATTAAAGGCTGAAATTTCAAGGGCAGCGACTGCAGAAAAGGCAACACATATAAAGCAAAGGAGACAGACACAAGGGCTTTCCATCTGGCTGACTCACTGTCCTGCTTCAACTCTTCCACAGTTCCAGTCTGAGGTTGAGGCACACAACAACAAAAACGTGTGATTCATAGAAAAGAGGACTTCCAGTATAGACATTAATATTTCGGGGTTTTTTTATGTGCGTCCTCTGTACCTAAACAGAAGCAAACAATACTGTATGGATGATGCTCCACCCAATTATTTTGGGTGGAGCATCATTTAAACACACGTACATTTCAAGAAAAGCAGGGAGATTGAGATCTGGGGCCTCATGTACTAAGAATTGCTTGGATTTCCTACTGAAACATGGCGTACACTAGAATCCAGAAACTGTCGTACGCACAAAACAAATCAGATGTATCAAAGTGTGCGTACGCATGGATCCAAGCACTTTTCCTATGTACATCCCAATCAACGTGGAATTGAGCGCACATGTGGAAGTGCTAAACTCCTCCCTGTCCACGCCCCCATTTAAATATGCAAATTATTTTAAATCGGGCCTGCACCGGGGATTCCCCTCTCCGCACCATCAGATCTAGAAAATGAGTAAAGGGATGAAGCGCAACTTCACCGAGTCTGAGCTCGAAACGCTCTTCAACCAAGTCGAGACTCGAAGACCAGTATTATTTGGTAGCCTCTCATCAGGCATTAACACAAAAAAAAGAAATGTGAGTGGGAGCGTGTGTGTGAGGCAGTGAACGCTGTTGGGTCGGAGCAGCGCACAATCCCTGAAATAAAAAAGAAATGGTCCGACGAGGTAGAGGTGAAGAGGAGGATTTCGGCCCACCGCCGAAGCGTGACTGCAACGGGCGGGGGGGCAGGAGGATATTAATATATTATATATTATATAATTATATATATTAATGACTGCAGAAGTGCGCCGTGGCTACTGCAGTGTGACATTTCCAACTTTACGCACGGGTTTATCGACACAAATACTGAACACAAGGAGACAACAAAGGGCTTGTTAGATAGCTCTGCCACTCTATTTTCACCAGGGAAAAACAAATGCACATATTTGAATGCACGTGCCCAAATGGGCGTTGTGCTGGTTTACATTCGGGGCGCAATTAAACGGATACATTTCCTTACCGAGAAGCCACCCATCGCGCACCGTGCCAGCCTCCAGCCTGTTACCAACCATGCTATTAGTAAGAATGAACGAGTCATGCGTTGAACCAGGCCACCTTGCCACGATGTTGGTGAGCTGCATTTGCGCATCACATATTATTTGAACATTTATTGAATGAAAATGTTTCCTGTTGACAAAAACAAATTCATCCTGTGATGGCACTTTTATAGCAACATGTGTGCAGTCAATAGCTCTAATTACATTACGGAAACCGGCTCTTGCTGCAAGTTGCGCTTTAATGTTGGCCTGTTCAACAGCATTGAATGGGAAATTGATGTACCTGGATGACATTCTTATGATCCCGTCCCACACAGCTGGCATGGCTCGGCTCAGAGTGGACTGGCACACTCCTGACCGGTCGGCCAGTTCCCTCTGGAAGGCTCCTGTTGCCAGAAACCCCAGAGTGGTCAGCACCTGTGTGGGCACAGACAACCCCTGGCTCCTGGCTGTGTTTCTTTCTAGGGCCGGCCGCAGCTCTGCGCAACTTAAAACGACTCATGAGCCAGTTGTCGTCATTTGCTAACATATCCTCCCGTTCTCTAAACACCCTCTCACGTCTGATGTTACCGTTTGCGATGTCTTCTAACAAGGCCAAGGCTGCCATTGTTAATGCCATTTTTTCATCACTTTGCGCATGCTTTTATATCCATCCATATGATTGCACACACGTGTGTGTTAATTGACCATTAATGTGTCTCTGATGTGCACATTACTCTGAGGACTAATTGTTTTCACATAATTAACAGTTTCCCAGCATCACCTCAGAGTGTCGCCAAAGGAACAATAGCTGTAGAAACGTGCGTACGCCAGCCATGAACCTGCCGTGGGACACCGCACATTTCCACGCTCATTTCACTTTTGATACATCTGAACGTTGGCGTGGAAAATAACGTACGCCACGTTTTTGTGTGTACGCAAGATGGATACATGAGGCCCCTGATACGCCACTGACTATGAGTTAATCAAGGTTATAGAGCAGACAGAGAGAGAGAGAGAGAGAGAGAGAGAGAGAGAGAGAGAGAGAGAAGATTTCCCAGCCTCAAACAACAACACAAGGCAGATCTCAGAGTGGAGTCAGTGCAGCTGCTTCTGTATGTTGGGTCACGCCAGTCAATGCACAACCGAAAACACATGTTTTACCAAGATGCACCCAGTGGTCTGGAACACGATCTGATGCCAAAGACAGATAAGGAGATTATAGCAGTGAGATGGATACAAAGGAAGAGGTTAGATTAAATGCACTTTTAATCAGTGTTGAGGGAAAGCTTTAAATAGTGAACATCTATAATACAGGCTAGCCTGTGGCGAAGGCAGATAGATACGGAGCGACAGAGAGAGCAAGTGAGATGGAGAGGAAGAATAACCTCTGCCTCTTCTGTCTCCTCCACTTTACTGCCATACATTAATCAGGGCTGGTGGGGGTTGGGGGTGTTTAGGGTTCACTTTGAGCCTAAGGATTGGGGCTGGGGTCGAGAAGTGGGCTCACGATTGGAAGGTCAACAGTCCAAAGCTCTGCTGTGGCAGGGGAAATCAGGCAAAACTGCTCCATCTCAGTAAGCAGATTTGAGGTGCCCCTGAGCAAGGTGCTTAACCCCTGTCTGCACCAGTGGATCCGCCCAGTGAGGAGCTGGGAACTTGTGTTGCACGGGGCAGTTTTACCTTGGCCCTCCTCCCCCCAGCTGCCGCATTACACCCAGTCAGGCATCTAGAAAAACACTCTTACCCAGAATGACGTAGACTGAGTGCCTGCTAGAAAACGCTTGCATTTATTAAAGTGTGATGTTAGAGAAGCTTCCACTAAGCACCCTGGCAGACATAGCTACCCCAGCTGCAAGCTACTTTACAGTATGTGATTTTATTCATGGTTATTTCATTCATTACTATTTAATTGGTAATATTTCCACTAAAACAGGCATTAATAACATCCCTCTGGCCTTAGAGACTCTTAGCCAACCCATCTTATTAATTCATTTTTTTTTAAATAAAGAATGATGGAGATTTACTTTTGTTAATAGTATGTTCAGAATGAGTTGACAACAATGTCATATAAATATGTACCTGAATATATACTGTAAGTATTGCTTATGTAAAGACCTGAGGTACACTATGCAGCAAATCCTAAGCCTAAATAGGCCTAACAATAATGGACGACTCAACCAGGCAACACATATTTACTATCTGAGATACAGGGATGGCAAATGTACCATTGGAGAACGTTTACATAAAAACGAAACAAAAACTATCCTCTTCATCTGATGAAGACTACTCCTCCTCCCTTCTTTTGCATGCTGGCTGCCTTTCCCTGCTCTATTCTCTCCTTCTCTGGGGTGTCAGTGAGGATACAGCTTGACTTCACATGTGACAACCAACCCCAAAAAGAATGTGACGACCAACCCCAACTGGAATTTTTTGCTAGCATCAAGGCTAACAACCATTCAACAACTAGTTAGCGAGCTAACAACAATCTAAACTATAGCTTTACCTTCACACTTTTTAAGGGTAAATATTATTTTGTTATTAACCCATTGGTTCAAAGTCTAGAAGAAAAATACTGAGGAGCTGAACATTTACAATTTGACATGACAAAACCACCTAGTTAGCTGCATTTGAGTTAATTTGATGTTAACTTGACTGAGAAACAACTCAATACTAGCAATCGACACTAATGATACACATTACTAATGATGTTTACGTTAAGTTTAACAACACATATAGCAGTCTCCTGGACAAAGGTGGGTGCATCACATACAAATACTCACATGTTACTGAGCGTCGGTGTCAGGCGCCAAGAACCTCTGTCCAAGTTGCATTAATTAACACCTTGGCAGTGAGAGTGGATTGGTACAGCAGGAGTAAACCATCAGAATGCGTGCTCAGTGGCAAAGTTATTTTCCCGCTGGCCCAAACCAGGGTGAAATAAACACATAAAACCGCATAAACAATTCAAAACACTTCTTCATGTTATCTTCATGATAGCAGTATTCTAAGATATTGGGACTGGGTTGAGTCATTATTTCACTACTTCAGCTGGCCGGCTGGTACCACCATCGCTGAAATCAAACAAATGTCGCTCAGCAAAGTCCAGACTCTTCTCTGTTCTGGCGCCTCAGTGGTGGAACGAACTCCCGACCAATGTCAGGACAGCAGAGTCATTTGCCATCTTCCGAAAAAGGCTCAAGACTCACCTGTTCAGACTTGACTCTACATAGCATGACCCACTAGCACCCTCCCTCGACACCCCCCCCCCCCCAAAAAAAACAAACAAAAAAACTTACCTATAGCACTCTGATCTTAGCACTGTTGCTCTTGAAGTACTACTTTACTCAGATGAGGACCTAACACTTTTTCTATTTTTAGCTCTTACTGCATCGGCAATGATACGTCGTGGTTTCTTTGTTTCCTTCTTTTGACAAATGTACTTATTGTAAGTCGATTGTATGCCGATGACACCCAAATCTATGTAGCACTATCACCAAACGACTATCGTCCCATAGATCTTCTGTGCCAGTGCATTGAGCAAGTCAAAGACTGGATGTGCCAAAACTTCCTACAACTAAATGAGGACAAAACTGAGATTGTTTTTGGTGCTAAAAAAGAAAGGTTTAAAGTAATTCAACACCTTCACTCTCTGTCCCTGAAAACCTCAAACAAAGCCAGAAATCTTGGGGTTATTATGGATTCTGATTTACATTTCGACAGTCACGTTAAATCAGTAACAAAATCAGCTACTATCACCTAAAAAATGTAGCAAGACTTAGAGGGCTCATGTGAGCTCAAGACTTAGAAAAACTTGTACATGCCTTTATTACAAGTAGGCTAGACTACTGTAATGGTCTCCTTGCAGGTCTTCCGAAAAAAACTGTCAGGCAGCTACAGCTTGTTCAGAACGCTGCTGCTAGAGTTCTTACAAAGACCAAAAAATGTGAGCACATTACACCAATTCTTAAATCCTTACATTGGCTCCCTGTATGTCAGAGGATTGATTTCAAAATCCTCCTGCTCACATATAAATCCCTACATGGTCTGGGACCGAAGTATATCACTGATATGCTCCCACTACATAAGCCTTCTAGACCACTAAGATCTTCTGAGACCAATCTGTTAGTGATTCCAAGAGTAAACAACAATCACGGGAGAGCATCATTTAGTCACTATGCAACAAATGGCTGGAATAAACTTCCTGAAGATGTAAGACTTGCCCCAACTCTGACCACTTTTAAAACTAGACTGAAAACTTTTATGTTCACCATAGCTTTCTGCTAAATCTTTTAATGTCTGCACTGTTTTTAATTATTGCAAATATGTTTTTATTCTATTTTCTTTCTGTAATGCATTTTTAAAATTTTTATTATTTTCTTTTAATTCTTCTATTTTTCTTTTCTTTTTTTCTTCTCACTTTGTTTTATGATGTGAAGCACTTTGAGTCTGCCTTGTGTATGAAATGTGCTATACAAATAAAGTTGCCTTGCCTTGCCTAAGTCGCTTTGGACAAAAGCGTCTGCTAAATGACCTAAATGTAAATGTAAATGTAAATGATAAAGTTTATTGGGTCACGGCACTTTCCACAGGTAGACATGTTAAAACATGTCCCAGTGTTTGTTATGTCTACAATCAACATCTTGTCTGTGTGCATGGCAAGAAGACGACATGAATAAACAAGACTGTTTCTGAAATACAATACTTAAGAAGACATTCAGTGTTCCTTCAGATGCTAGTGTATCTTAGAAGTACTAATGCTAGTTCATGATGTGCTAACTCTGCTAACGTTAGCTCCACATGTTTTTAGGTAGACCTCTCTGTTTAACTATGACTAGCTCCAAAACCACCCTGAAAATGAAGTAAATCTACACTATGATTGGCCAGTATGCCCTCGACAAGACTTAGAAAATTATCAGTTTACCATTGTGGCCACACATATTAAAAGGGCAGAACACAAAACAAGATAATTGTCGGAGAAATGACTGTTGTAAATTCTGTTTACACGTGCAGGTGGATTGTTGTGTTCAAAACGGAACATTTTCTACTCCAACTGCAATAGGTTAGCAACTTAATTGTAATAGAGGAAGGAAGGAAACATGTTCATGGTGACTTAAGCAGAAGTTATACATGTGAAACTACACCTGGATGTTTCTGCCTACCTATAGATATGCGCTCGCTGTCTAACAAATCTTTTATTATAAATGATGTAATTTTAGACAGAAAATTAGACGGTATTCTCCTTACTGAGACATGGCTCGGCACTGACGCACGTGTTGTTCTCACAGAGACCTGTCCTCCAGATTTTAACTTTTTATTTTCAACAAGGGTGGGCAGGAAAGGAGGGGGAACTGCCTCGATCACAAGGTCAATATTATCGGCAAAGGAAGCTTCTTTTAACAACTATTTATCATTTGAATACCACGCCTTTGTTTTTAGCAGCCCTCCTATTCTTTATGTGACTGTTTACAGACCACCCCAGCACCCTACTGCTTTTATCAGCGACTTCTCAGAGTTTTTAACCATCATTCACGCTAAGTATGATAGGATTTTAATAACTGGTGATTTTAATCTACACATCGATAAGACCTCAGACCTAGCATCTAGAGAATTTTTAAAACTCCTTCACTGCTTGGATTTTAAACAGCATGTCTGCCAGCCAACCCACGACAGGGGGCGCACCCTGGACCTAGTCATAACCTATGGCCTGTCTGTGGGTGCGCCCTCTGTCGTGGATCTGGCCGTGTCAGACCATTTTTGTGTGTTTTTTTAATATCACCAGTTTTAACCAGCTGGAGGACCCTGTGAGAACAGTGAGGAAACGCCATCTTACTGCTGAAGTGGCAGCAAATTTTATCCAGATTTTAAAGAACACTCCTGCACAAATTTTACCAGCACCATGTGATTTTATCATTGACAATTTTATTCACAAACTAAGGTCAACACTTGACTCAGTGGCTAAAAAAAATAAAAACAAGACCAATGCCACCATGGAGAAATGAAGAAATCAAAAAACTGAAAAAAACGTGCAGGAGTGCTGAGAGGAGATGGAGAAAATCAAAGCTGACAGTACACTACAATATATTGCGTCAACACCTCAAAACATACAATAAAACCATCAAACTGGCAAGAATTTCACATTTCAAAAATCTAATATCCGAAAATAAAAATAAACCCACATTTTTATTCTCCACAATTGAGTTTTTAACCAACGGTGACCGGAACAGGTCACCAATAACACCAACAGACTCCGTTTGTGAGGCGTTTGCTGACCACTTCAGAGGTAAAATCGATAACATTAGATCCAGTCTTTTATCTCACCAAATCTCAACCTCCGACATTCCTGGATCATTGCTTCCACCTGAGGAGACTCTGGACTCTTTTGCCCTGGTTGACGCAAGGACACTTTGTCGAGTCTTCTCCCAAGTGAAGCCCACAACCTGCCTTTTAGACCCAATTCCCACACGCTTTTTTAAAACGTTTTATGATGTTTTTGAGGAACAGCTTTTATATATGGTGAACTGCTCTCTTCAGACGGGTGTCTTCCCCACATCCTTTAAAACGGCGGTGGTGAAGCCCCTTCTGAAGAAGAGTGGCATAGACCCCACCATTTTTAATAATTACCGTCCAGTATCCAACTTACCATTTTTAAGCAAAATTCTAGAAAAACTGTTTTTTACACAGATAAATAACTTTTTATATGTAAACAATACATTGGAGAAGTATCAGTCTGGTTTTAGGACAAACCACAGCACAGAGACAGCCCTTTTAAAGATTTTAAATGACATCAGGTTCAATTTAGATAATCATAAACTCACAGTCTTGGTTCTGCTAGATCTAACCGCCGCCTTTGATACAGTGGACCATCACATATTAATAAACCGTTTGAGGAACCTGGTTGGTCTCTCTGGTGCAGTTTTAAATTGGTTCTCCTCTTACCTCACTGACCAAAGCTTCTTCGTAAGCCTGGATACCTGTTCCTCCAAAACACACAACCTTAAGTGCGGGGTTCCCCAGGGGTCAATTTTAGGCCCAACCCTTTTTAATCTCTACATGCTTCCATTTACATTTACATTACATTTAGGTCATTTAGCAGACGCTTTAGTCCAAAGCGACTTACAATAAGTACATTTGTCAAAAGAAGGAAACAAAGAAACCACGACGTATCATTGCCGATAAAGTAAGAGCTAAAAATAGAACAAGTGTTAGGTCCTCATCTGAGTAAAGTAGTACTTCAAGAGCAACAGTGCTAAGATCAGAGTGCTATAGGTAAGGTTTTTTTTTTTTTTTGGGGGGGGGGAGGGGGGGGTGTCGAGGGAGGGTGCTAGTGGGTCATGCTATGTAGAGTCAAGGTGAAGTCTGAACAGGTGAGTCTTGAGCCTTTTTCGGAAGATGGCAAATGACTCTGCTGTCCTGACATTGGTCGGGAGTTCGTTCCACCACTGAGGCGCCAGAACAGAGAAGAGTCTGGACTTTGCTGAGCGACATTTGCTTGATTTCAGCGATGGTGGTACCAGCCGGCCAGCTGAAGTAGAAGAGCGAAGTGCTCGCTTCGGGGCATGAGGTTTGACCAGTGTTTGAAGGTAGAAGGGTGCCGTTCCATTGATGGCCCTGAAGGCCAGTGTCATCGTCTTGAATTGGATGCGTGCTGCAACAGGGAGCCAGTGGAGGTCACGGAGGAGGGGGGTCACGTGGGAGAATTTGGGTAGATTGAAGATAAGGCGTGCTGCGGCATTCTGGATACGCTGTAATGGTTTAATCGCAGAGGCCGGGAGTCCGGCCAGGAGAGAGTTGCAGTAGTCAAGGCGGGAGATGACCAGTGCTTGGACCAAGAGCTGCGTTGCATCCTTTGTGAGGAGGGTCCGAATCCTGCGGATATTGTAGAGGGCGAATCTGCAGGATCGGGCCACAGCAGTGATGTTGGGGGTGCAGGATAGTTGGTCATCGAGGATTACACCCAGGTTCCTCGCAGTTGAGGAAGGTAATACTGTGATGCCCTCGACAGTGACCGACAGGTCCATGCAAGGGCAGTCTTTCCCTGGGATGAAGAGGAGTTCGGTTTTGTTCAGGTTGAGCTTGAGGTGATGTGCAGTTGTCCAGACAGAGATATCAGCCAGACAGTTTGAGATGCGAGTTGCAATGTGAGCGTCAGAGGACGGGGGAAAAGAGAGGAACAGCTGGGTGTCATCTGCGTAGCAATGGTAGGAGTATCCATGAGATGTGATAACAGAACCTAGTGATCTGGTGTATAGTGAGAACAGAAGCGGTCCTAATACTGAGCCTTGAGGGACGCCCGTGTCCAGAGAGCAGGGTTTGGACATAGAGCCATTCCATGTGACCTGGAAGGTGCGGTTTGTCAGGTATGATGTAAACCAGGCGAGAGCAGAGTCAGTTATGCCAAGTTCAGCCAGAGTGGAGAGGAGGATTTGGTGTTTGACTGTGTCGAATGCAGCAGATAGGTCGAGGAGAATGAGAACGGAGGAGTGGGACGAGGCTCTGGCGTCTCGCAGGGACTCGGTCACTGTGAGGAGGGCCGTCTCAGTGGAGTGAGCAGTCCTGAATCCTGATTGATTAGGGTCTAGGAGGTTTTTCCGCAAGAGATAGGATGACAGTTGGTTGTAGGAGGCACGTTCCAAGGTTTTAGAGAGGAATGAAAGAAGAGATACAGGTCTGTAGCTTTGAATGTCAGTAGCGTCTAGGGTGGGTTTTTTAAGGAGAGGCTTCACGATAGCGGTCTTAAAATCCGCTGGAATGACACCTGAGGTGAGGGAGGAGTTGATCAGGGTGGTGAGGAATGGCAAGATGTCGTGTGAGATGTCCTGGAGAAGAGAGGAGGGAATCGGGTCAAGGGAGCAGGTGGTGGCGCGGTTAGATGTAACAAGTGCGTGGACGTCCTCAGAGGTGAGGGGGCTAAAGCTGGTAAGACCATCCGAGTTGAGAGTTAGGGGAGATGTCTTCTGGGAGGGAATAGGCGTGAATGAGGAGCTGATGTCATGTACTTTCTTGGTAAAGTAAGTTGCAAAGTCATCGGCAGTAAGGGAGGAAGGGGGGGTAGGGGCAGGAGGGGTGAGGAGGGAAGAGAACACGGAGAAGAGTTTCCTGGGGTTGGAGGCAGAAGAGTTGATCTTAGCCAGGTAGAAGGCAGATTTGGCTGCCGAAACAGTTGAGGTGAAGTCAGAGAGGAGGAGGTGGTAGTGAGCAAGGTCCTCGTGATGTCCCGATTTCTTCCATTTTCTCTCTGACGCTCGCAACAATGATCTGTTGGTTCGCAGAGGTTCAGACAGCCAGGGAGGGGCGGGAGATGATCGCGCCGGTCGTGAGATTGGGGGACAGAGTGTGTCCAAAGAAGAGGAGAGTGAGGACATCAGGATAGAGGAGGCTTCCTCAGTAGACATTAAGGAGAACTGTTCCGAGGATGGGAGCGAGGAGATAATAGTTGAGGAGAGAGCGGAGGGAGTGAGGGATTTCAGGTTGCGGCGGCTGGTGACCATTCGAGGCGTAGAGTGGAGGGATGAGGTGGGCTTCATGGGGATGGAGAAAGACACAAAGTGGTGGTCGGACACGGTGAGCGGGGTAACAGAGAGTACCGAGATGTCACAGGATCTTGTGAAGACAAGGTCAAGTTGGTTCCCGGCCCGGTGAGTTGGTGGAGAGGGGGACAGTGTAAGGTCAAAAGCGGAAAAGAAGTCTATGAATTCAGATGAATGCAGCTTTCCCGGGTGGATGTTGAAGTCACCGAGGACGACGAGTGGTGTTCCATCATCAGGGGAGCAGCTCAGGAGGGCATCCATCTCATCCAAAAAGTCACCAAGAGGACCGGGTGGGCGATAGATCACTATGATGTTGAGTTTGAAAGGAAGCGTGACAGAGACGGCATGAAATTCAAGCGTAGATCGGGGTAGGTGGTCGAGAGGAAGGACCTGGTAGGACCATGTGGGTGAGATGAGGAGCCCAGTTCCTCCTCCTCGCCCTGTTCGTCTTGGGGAGTGTGAAAACGAGTAGGCAGTTGAAAGGGCAGCTGGAGTGGCAGTGTTTTCTGGGGTGATCCAGGTCTCTGTGAGGGCCAGGAAGTGGAGAGTCTGCAGGGAGGCATAGGCTGAGATGGTGTCCGCCTTCTTGACTGCAGACTGGCAGTTCCAAAGCCCTCCTAGTACTTCAAGTTCCTTACCGGTGGAGAGTGGTGGGTAGCAGAGATTGGATGGGTTACAGCCTCGAGTGAAGGGACTTCGGTAAAATCTTCTCCAGTGCGATGTCCTGACTGGGATAAGACACATGGCTGCGAGGGGGGGGGGGGTTGAGATGTTATACCTACCTCAATGGGCTTCCTGGATGGACTCCCACAGATAGACTCCCTTGTCTTTGTTCAGATGTCTTCGTTCTGATGGCCCGACGCTGCAGCTGACGCTGTAGTGTCAGCCTTTTAAGTGCTCAATTTACCGCAAGTACTGACTGTGGCTCCTCCTTCCCTCTAATCAAGTCTATTCACTACAGGTGAGCTGGCTCAAAAACAAGCTGATTGCTCACTTAGCACAGACAGCTTCACAAGAATTTCAACAACAAGCTATCAATACTAGACTAAATGTTACCACTAGCTTTACTCACACAATGCCTAAACTCAAATCTACAATTAGTTTCTGACTTACCAACAAGAGACAAAGCAGCTTCCTTCCTTTCTCCAGACAAAATGTGGTTTGAAGAGAGTTACTGTTGTCCCTTAAGTTCTGACTGTGGCTCCTCCTTCCCTCTAATCAAGTCTATTCACTACAGGTGAGCTGGCTCAAAAACAAGCTGATTGCTCACTTAGCACAGACAGCAACAAGAGACAAAGGAGCTTCCTTCCTTTCTCCAGACAAAATGTGCTTCCCCTGGGTGATGTCATCAGGAGGCACGGCATCAGCTTCCACAGCTATGCTGACGATACACAACTGTACATCGCTGTGTCTCCTGATGACACAGGGCCTTTAGATGCCCTTTTTAATTCCATTTTAGATATCCAGTCATGGATGGCAGCAAACTTTCTACAACTCAACCAGGACAAAACAGAGGTTTTAGTCATAGGTCCTGAAGGCCAGAGAGAGAAACTTTTACCAAAATTAAATAATTTTAAATCATCGAAATCTCTGAGAAACCTGGGCGTGATTTTAGACTCTGAGCTCAGTTTTATTCCACACATAAAAAATGTAACAAAGGTAGGTTTTTACCACCTGAAGAATATAGCCAGAGTCCGCCCGTTTCTCTCACAGGCCAGTACAGAGGTGCTGATGCATGCTTTTATTTCCAGTCGTCTAGACTATTGTAATGCCCTGCTCTCTGGTCTTCCTAAAAAGAGCATCCATACTCTCCAACTGCTGCAAAACTCAGCCGCACACGTGCTGACGAGGACCAGAGGGCGGGAGCACATTACACCAGTTTTAAAGTCGCTGCATTGGCTCCCTGTCCGTTTCAGGATCGATTTTAAGATTCTTTTACTTGTTTTTAAATGTCTTAATGGTCTTGGGCCCTCTTATTTATCTGACCTACTCCTATTATATCAACCCTCACGGACCCTGAGGTCCTCTGGCACCGGCCTTTTAACCTTTCCACAAGTCAGATTGAAAACACATGGGGAGGCGGCTTTTAGTCATTATGGTCCCCGACTGTGGAACAGCCTGCCGCAGAATCTCAGGGCCGCAGAGAATGTTGATGTTTTTAAAAAACGGCTCAAGACTCATCTTTTTAGTCTGGCTTTTAATTAACCTTCTATTATTTTAAGTCTGCTATTTTATTCCCCAAGTTTTAATCTATTACTTTAAGTTTGCTTATTTTAGTAGTTTATACTGATTTTATTCTATCCTATTTAGCTTTTTATCTAGTTTTTAGCTATTTATTTTATTACTGCTATCTTGTTCTATTTTACATTATTTTATCTCTTTTACCGTCGACTGACGGGAACCAGAGTCCCTCATGGTGTGGATGGCCTTTCACTCACCGATGTCTCAGTGCCGAGCCATGTCTCTACAGTTTTAGCCAATGCAGTGCGTGGGGTGTGTGTGTGTGTGTGTGTGTGTGTGTGTGTGTGTGTGTGTGTGTGTGCGTAGTGTCCATACCTGAGTTGCGTGCATGTTAGTGTGAGTGTGCGAGTGTGTTCCGGGTGGGGGGGTCGGGTCTTTCTTTCTGTTGTTGTTGTTTTTATTGTTGTTGTTGTTTTGTTTTTATTTTCTAAATTGGTATTTTATGTACGGCACTTTGTGTTGCATTTACCTGCATGAAAGGTGCCATATAAATAAATAAAATTGAATATAGAGAAGGGTGTGATGAAGCTGAGTTAGATCCAACATCCTGTCAAAAGGCCATGTTAATGTTTCATCTAAAGTCCACACAAGTATAAGAACATGAATCCATATTTTACAGTTGATAAAGTCAATCTTTATCAGAACCACAATCATTAGCTTTTGAAGAAAAGAAATACCCAATCGTGGGAGAAAACCGATGATTCCTACATATGAATATTTTTAAGTATTAAAGACACAAACTGGAAGATATTGTTGTATTAGCAGGTTGGTCAGTTAGATCATTTCCTGCCCTTGACTCAAAGTCTGTAAAAATAGATATTCTGCATTAGCACACACACACACACACACACACACACACACACACACCACTCCAACTCCAAACTACTCGCTAGACTTCCCTATTCACCTGCTATATCCACATATCCATGACAGACACAGTGTAAACACATGCACACTCCTGGCCCATCTGTCCCTGCCACACCTTCACCCACCCTCCACACTCCTCACCTAATGTTCTCTCCACCCTCTCCACCACTGATAGCATCTCTGTCTCTTGCAGAGGAAAATGTTTCCCTCCACTACGTTCTTATCACAGGAACAATGCGGTGGAGTGCAATGACACGGCCGCCTTATCGGCAGCACGATACACAAAAGCAGACACAATGCCACACATCGGCGCACAAACTCGTAAAACGGCTCATTCAGCTCCAGTGAATCAAACGGCTTGCACAATGCGGCCTCACAGGGACACATTGATGATTGTGTCCTACTTGGGGTTTTATTTGTGTCTGCTGTCTGTCCGGGTGCCACCGGATGAGGCACTTAACCCCTCGGCACTAAACTGTAAAATCAACAAAATCTGGGTTCAGCATTCAATCTGCTTAATCAAAGTGTTGCGTCGTAAGATGGCATTGTTTTTTCTCCACTCGCTGTCAACGTGTAAGTTACTATCAACAAGACGTACGGCAAGGATAGGGCAACCCTGATTATAAGGACTGCCATTAAAATATCCATGATGAAGATCATTTCAGGAAGAAGCACATCACACCTTTAACTTCTTTCTGATGGACATATATATTACCTTGGTTACTAAATGGAAGGATGAGAGTGACGTATGTGATACTATTTCCCTTTCTGAAGCCGTCCAGGGTTGTTTTTTAATGATAGATGTATGCATGTATTGCATGACAAGCTTCCCACAATATTACAAGATCATGCGACAGGATGACGAGGTGAGAAATCCATTTGGTCAGACGTCCTACTTTTGAGTCTGAACCAATCAGACAGTAAATGGATGTCACGGCTCTTTCTTTACAATAATAGTATTTCACCATTAAGAAGAGCTAAGAACTACACTCACACATGGCTTTTCTCCATGGAAAAGATGTTTTTTTTAGTTTGATTGACAGATGGTTCATTCAAACACTTCAACAGGTTCTGATGAAGTCTTCTCAGATGGTTCTCTGTGTAAACCTCCACCTGGCACATCGGGTTAGTATCTCCTACCAAACTGCAAACTGGAGGTCTGGTCTGACTGTGCTCACCTTAGATTAACTTTAAATATAAACTTGAATTAATTTCTCTTTGTTTGAATGTAATGATGTTTAATCCAGACATTCACATCATCTACAGACTGTTGCTTTGTAACCTGACCATACTTGCTGTGTCAGAGACCCACTCATGTTTCCTCTTGATACCAAGGTTAAGCAGCTTATTCAGCCCAGCATTTAACCTGATATGCCCCTTTAAGCTTGTTGTTTCTTTAGAGCAGCTGTTTGTGTGGGTGTCAGTCTGTGTAAATGTCCTGGGAGGAAGCTAACTAAAAGACCAATTTCCTCTATTCTTTAAGGGGCATTTAAGGTGAGTTTTGCTCTTCCCGATGCTCGCTGCTCCTGGTTTCCCCAGAGGAGGCACTCAGAGATGAGCGGCTGAAATCCCAGTCGATACCCCTTCACTCCAAACAGCACTAAGAACTTCAGGGAGAAGATGAGATACTGTGAATAACACTTTAGAAACTGTAAACCAACACACACATTCATCCGGACATAGTGCAATACAGAAGCAATGTAGCGGCGCAAGCAACAGCTCCTCTACGACCACACACACAAGCACAGACATCCTGTGGGAGGCAGCACTCCGTTTATGAAGTAATAAGAACAAGGCTGCACAGCGGTCAATTTATGCAGACAGCACTGTATCGACAGAAATAAACACAAGCCCATTAAACTGCTGAGCACTATCTAGACACTGAGTGTGTGTGTGTGTGTGTGTGTGTGTGTGTGTGTGTGTGTGCATGCATGCTGGTGCAGCAGTTTCAATGTGCAATTATCCACTATGATGTGCCTTTGGCCCGTGCTGCAAAAACCTTTCTGATGGTAAAGCTCTCTACAGCCATGTGATAGTTTAGCCCACCAGAGTGTGCGTTGTCTGTGTGCGTGTGCACGTGTGGGTACGTGTGTGCAAGTGTGTATTGAGTGTGTGGATTGGGGCACAAAATTGATGTTTCTCAAGGGAATAACAATTTCTCTCTTCTCTGTCGAGTTGGGAGAAGGCCAGCTGTGATTGGTTTTTCCTCCACATCCGTTCATCACAATAACAACTTCATTCTCGTCTCCCAAACACACGCGTCCTCTCTTATCGTGTTGGATGACAAACTCCTGTTTTATCATTCACTTTTAAATATACAAACGCGCACACACACACACACACACACACACACACCTTGCTCCCTTTGTGCTTTTTTCTTTCTATATCTGCACCTTTCTCTGTATCAGCATGTTTTTGGTTTGTCTTCCCTCCTTTAGATTGTCCTTACATCCCTCAATCTTTTCACTCACGCAGTTGCACAGTTGAGCTCTAATTTTAGCCACATCTCCTTCTTTCCTCTCGTTGTTTCCTCAGCTTTCCTCCTTTCCTCTATCCTTGTGTCCTCTCCTCATTTCCTATCCTTCCTACCAATGCCTCACCTTGCTCCCTCTCATTGCATGTCCTCATTTCCTCTTCTGTTCTCCTCTTTTCCTCTCCCCTCCTTGTTTCCTCCTGTTTCCCTCGTCTCCTACCTGAGGCCTTCAACCTCCCGCTGATTCATTAAATAAAAATGCAACTTATTAACATATTGGTTCATTTGAGTTTTTAGGCTTGTTTCCGCTTACTGAAAACATTTGTCTAATAACTCTGCTTTTCCTTTTCATCTCATCACTCTGCTGCCTCACCCCCCCCCCCCCCCCCCCCCCCCATTTGACTTAATTTCCACTTTGCGTTAATATTCTCTTTATCCTCATCTTTTCCCCCTTTTCTCCATTTACCCATTTAACCTGTCGCCTATTTGTCTCCTTTGATTCCTCTCTGTATCGCATAGCAACATTGTTCTTTGTCTCCTCTCTTTTCTTCTTTTTTGGACCTTTCATCTCTTTCCCTTTCTATTCTCTCCCATTCCCTCCGCCTATCTTCCTCTTTGGCTTCCCTTTCTTTCATCTGTTTTCTTTTCCTTCATCTCTCCTCTTGAACTTATATACATCATTACCTTAGGGATGAGCCTCCTGCTGGATCTCAAATTGTTGATTCATAGCAAAGTTATTTATTAAAGAGCTGATTGTGGTATTAAAGATTGATTGCTCTATTCAAGTGTTGTTTACTGGTCCTGCAAGCCCCCGAGAGAGTTCCCCTCCATCTGGCTATTTATTTATCCATCGACAACAGCAGCATGTCTGGGAAACAAATTTGTTTGTTTTCTTTTCTGGCTTTGGTCATCAGCTTCACTGATCAAAGCTCCTGCCATGTGCTCAGCAGGGAGGTGTTGTCTAATGGTTTAATCCACAAAGACGCAATAAATAAGTAATTATGCATTTACTGTCTTGCTTCAAGGAAAATTTGACAGGATATGTAATGGCTGGTTCATGCTGACGGAGAAAAAAATGCAAGAAACGTATGTGGAAGGGAGGTAAAGATGAGTTGGGCACTAGGACCCAGGCAGAGGGCCAGAGTCTATAAAAGGGGCGGAAACCTCACCTGGGCCCTTCTTCATTTCCACTGATTCACCTGAGTGAGAGCAGCTGAGATCACCCTTTGTGTGCTTGCTGTGATTCTGCATGTTCAGTGAGGGATTGAAATTGCTTGGAGTGATTGTATAAGACTATATGCGTATCAGCCAAGAAGCCAGTCACCTGCAACAAGCCATGATTTCTAGAGGAGCAAACCACTGGTTTTCCCATTCTTAGTCTACTTCTTAGCTGTTTTAATTATGTGACCATCCGTTATTTTCTTTGTGGGGTTTTCTGCCATGTCGAGGGGGGGTAGAGTAGCCATCTTGCATGTGTGTTCTTGTAATGTGGTTGAGTTCCATTAGCTTGCTGGGAATGGGTACATTGGAGTATTTTTAGAACCAGTTTGGTTTGGTTTGTGTGTAGTGGTGACAACTTATTAGGCATTACTCTATACTAACCCCCCTCGTCGTGCAGTTTATCCCACATTGGTTACTTTTCGTTTGGCTTATTTTCTTGATTTATTTTTCATTTTGAAGGTTACACTGCCCATTCCATAGTCCATGGTCTTGCTGTTTGCTCTGACTCTATGCAGGAAAAATAAAATCAATATTTTTGTATACAAAAAAAAATATATATATATATATTTTATTTTTCCTGCATAGAGTCAGAGCGAACAGCCCATTCCCATTCGCCCTCTCTTCTTCTGTTTTTTTTTTTTTTTTTTTTTTTGTATACAAGAGGCTGCACGGTGGTGTAGTGGGTAGCACTCTCGCCTCACAGCAAAAGGGTCCTGGGTTTGATTCCCGGGTCGGCCTGGGTTCCTTCTGTGTGGAGTTTGCATGTTCTCCCTGTGTAAGTGTGGGTTCTCTCCGGGTTCTCCGGCTTCCTCCCACAGTCCAAAGACATCCAGGATGGGGATAGGTTCATTGGTGACTCTAAATTGCCCGTAGGTGTGAATGTGAGCGTGAATGGTTCTTTGTCTCTACATGTCGGCCCTGTGATAGACTGGCGTCCTGTCCAGGGTGTACCCTGCCTTCGCCCAATGATAGCTGGGATTGGCTCCAGCTCCCCCCGCGACCCTGAATACAGGATAAGCGGTAGAAAATGGATGGATGGATTTTTGTATACACAGTCTCTGGTTCCAGTTTATTCTGGGGTTGACATTGAAAAGCACCTGGACACACGTAGATGATAATTACAGTGCAGTTCACAAGGATAGCGACTCAGAGACTTATTTTGCTGTGATGGCCCTTTGACTACGCTCTAAGTTGTTCACATCAACTGGCATACACTCAGGCATGAAAGTGATTACAGTATGTAGCATGGCATGGAAGGAGGAATTGAGATCAAATAACAAAAAATAATTGTATCAGAGTGAAAGCCTCACCACGTCAGTCGGAATATACATATTAAGGTTTTTACGAAACCCAAGGGCACTTTAAATAAATGGAGAACAAAAGACAACAGACAACAAACTGGCAAACAAAACAAACAGGTGGGAGGGTTAGGGTAGGGTAAAGGCGGTGGCAAATAGGTGGTGTTTTGAGGAGTTTTTGGAATGTGGGCTATCACACTGAAAGCTCTGGTGTGGGGGACGGAGAGCAGGCCAATGTCTAAGGACTGGAGGTTGGGAGACGGGGAGTATGGACCAAGGAGATCGGAGAGGTATTGAGGGGCGAGGGATTTGTAGGTGAGAAGAAGGATTTCGTATTTTATGAGGGACTTAATTGGAAGTGGAGATGGATGAGGGTTGGGGTGATGTGTTGCCAGGGCTTGGTGCGCCTGAGGATTGCATCTCTGCTTTCTGTTTATGCGGTTCTGCTGGCTTCATTGATGTGTGGCCCCGGGCATACGGCTTGCAACGCTAAGCAGCCAGGAACCGGAGAACATGATACACCGCTGTAAAAGATGCTTACTGCAGATTGGCACTGAGCTGCCATCGCAAGTGAAGAAGTTCAGGTATCCTCGAGTCTTGTTCACTAGTGGGGGTGCGATTCAACACAAGATTGACAGGTGGACTGATGCGGCATCACAAGTGATTCAGACACTGTACCAGATATCCACGGTGAAGAGGAAGACCGGAGACAGTGCCTTCAATATACCACACAATCAATCCACGTCCCAAAAGGCAACTATAGTGTTGAATCTCGTAATAGGGTTTTTAATCTTGAGATTTATTTAAAAAAAGTAGAAACCCAGCCCAGTGTTACCAAAAGTAACTAAATTTAGCAAGAAAGTCATTAACAATGACAGCCCATCCCGTCAGTCCTCCCTCCAAAGCCAATACCCCCAAATTATCATTTTGAACATACTGTAAATAGTCCAGTGCTTTGATTAGTACTTAACAGCTGTCAAGTTAGCAGCTTATTACACTTCTGCGACAGGCATATACCTTTCTTGTCAGATCATTTGAGTAGCATTATTAATGAGAATCTCAAGAAATAAAAAAGAAAACCATATTGAAGATTAATACCAACCCTAGCTTTAAGTATTAAATATTGATATCTCAGATACAAGCTCACTCAATATTATTTTTCTTCACAGGTTAGTTGAGTGACAGGTTGAGGTTGGCTCAAAAACTGATTGCTATTGTTTGAGGATGAATCGGTAGTTGAGGGCAGGAGATGATTCATTTTGTCTTCAATAGTCACTACTACTAAGGTTTATAGGAACACATAGCTCAATAGAGCTGTTAAATCTCAACAGACCTCCTCTGTGCAGAGGATATACAGCATGACACAATCATTACTCAGGTGGTTGTGATCTGAATAATTAAAAAGTTACTGGCGGCCCGACGTAAGCAGTCTGCACACCGATGTCTAAAAACAACCTCTTTGAAAAGTACAAGAAGAAAAACAACCTTTTTGACAAGCGCAATGAGACGAATACATCACACAAAAAATCAATCGAGAAATGCATCATACAAAAGACTATAATGTATCAAGGAAAGTACAAAAATGTATGAAACAGTCAATGAGTCGAAATGAGTGCATAGACTCCTGAGAGTATTCAGGAGACAAATTCGACTTTTTCTCCACTACACAGTTTATCTGATCACAATATTGAGTTGTTGTTATTGACTTCCCTGCAGTTTTCCACTTTTTCCCTGTCTCTTTCTCACGGTACAATAACTGATTGCTATCAATAACTCAGTGACTCAAGTTATTTTTTTGTTTACGGAGTACATTTGAATGTTTCCATGTATTCACCTCATAATAACCTGAGAATGATGTTCTGGCTCAGGTAAGGCTGGAATGTGAGGCAGAGAAGATACTTTGATGCAGTGGGGTAGTTTAATTCATTCAGTTCACGGTTTACTCAACTTTGCTGCAGGAGGTTTGGAATTCCAGGTTCAATCTTGATGCACAACTCTCTTACTGTTGTCGGATAATACAACAGATACATTTTAGATATTAGTAGTGACTCAAATTAGAAAATCTACTCATCTACTTTTTTCCTGCCCTCAATACAAATGACTTTCATTCCTGACTCAGAGGGGTAAAGGGTTACAAGTGTTACGGTGATGGAGAATGCCTTCTGGAGAACAGCTGAACAGTAATCTGTATGGCAGATGCACCAGAGAAACACACAAGTCATAAAAACAAGACATCTGCCAGAGGCCTTGTAGTGAATCACCACACTAAACGAGAAATATATTAATAAATGAGAATTTGCTTGCTTTCGCAATCTGTGGATGAAGTCAAATGAGATGGGTGGTATCCGGTATTTCCTTCAACGTGCCCTTGTCGTATTATTACTTGGGGATTAAACTGATGACATCCTCGTCCAGAGTCACTTGTAATGAATGAACAAGAGTGTCTCGTTCAAGGGCGCTGACAGGCTACACTTTCCTCTTTACAAAACCGAAAAGATGTGCCGTTTGTTTGTGTGGCTTAACATTGACTTTATTTAAGAGGTCCACAAATGCACCATGTCAGTACAAAACTGACCCATATGATGGCTACAAATACGACACAAGGCCTCTTTAGCTGGGAAGGCCCATTCATCCATCCATCCATCCATCCATCGTCTACCGCTTATCCTGTATTCAGGGTCGCAGGGGGGGACTGGAGCCGTTCCCAGCTGTCATTGGGTGAACCGCACGTCAGCCAACTACCTGCTGATTGGCCAAGACAGTCTCTGAGACAGGGGGAGGGGTGGCACAATGGGGACGATGGTTTCAGCCATTATTTAAATACAAGGGTGATGTGTAATTTAAATACATTTGATCCAAGATTAACACATCAACTGGATAAGAATCAAAAGTATCATTGACCCCTTATACCACTCTCATACTCTACACTTGACCAAGAAATGACCAAATCAAATTACAACCTGCAACTGTGATACTTATAGTGCTGTAGCACTGTTCGCCTTGTCTCCTAAAGATGACGTGCCTATACAGCAATACAGTATCGTCAGTTACGTTTCTGTTTCTCTGTAATATTTTCGTCTGAATTACACTCAGTTTTGATGTATGACAAATAGGTTTGTAGTTATTGTCCGCAGCAGTCCATGTGATGTGTATATGGGTCAATCGCACACATTTTCTTACAAATGTAATCTATATATATTATTGCTTATTTCAAGCAACAATATGGTGTTTTATTAACCCTGACCATAGTAGTTGTAAAGATGAAGCAGAACATATGTTTCTATGAATTATATCCAATTCTGGTCATTATTTTTGATACACTTTTATTCCTTTGACAAATTATTTTTCTTGTCTCCTGTCAATGTTCATTCCTTTTAACATGAAGGTTATCTGAGCAAATTAATTTCATCTCTTCAAACCTCCAATGTGCTTAGCATTCAGTGATTTGGGAAGTAATTAAGCATTTTCAACGGTTTGAGGTTGAGGTGGTTCAATCAAACGTGTCCACCTGTAGATATGGTCCTTCAACCATCATATTCATCAGTAAACAAACACACATATCAAACCTGTAATGGGTAAATTAAGCTCACACAGAAAAGAGGTTTTCCTTTTTACAAATGATTAAAAGACAGATGCGGCGGAGTACAATGCAAATTTGATAGTTTTAAAGTGGCAAACTTGCTAGTTTATTACGATGCCTAAATCCGGCATTTATGCTAGCTAACTTCCCATGAATGTTGCTTTTATCTTTTTATTTAATCCATCCCAACATGTGACAACGCTTTGCTAAACATCAACAGCCACAGGGCTAATAAAAAATAAAAAATAATTTACCTCCCTGATAGTGAGGTAAATATTTCTGGTTATCAGTACAGCAACCCATCTGGCATAATCATTTAATTGATTTCTTCTTCATTTATTGTTAAGATGAATTTCCTCAATGTTGTAATTTTCTTTTTTTTATTTCTTTGCCTGTTAAGGGGCCAATTTTGAAAATGAATATTCAAGTTGACATATGCGTCTTCTTTGAATGGAGGGAAAGCTTCTAAGGAGATATGAGTTGTTCGTCTCCACAAACATATGATGAGTGCAGCAGCTGACAGTATTAGCATCAAGGCTAAGTCTGTACGGCCATGAAAGAAGAAAGTCACTAGAATATGAAAATGATTCCCTGAAATCCAATTATTTTTGGATTGTTTCATGTTCCTGCTTCACGCTACCTGTGGCTGACTCAATGATTACTGATGCTGCTTTCAAAGGCAGCAGGACAGAATCCTTAGGAATAATTCATTTCTTTACGCTATCAGTACAACATACAAAGTTACACTTCTGTTCTTATCTGGGCTGATTGTTCTGCTAGAAAGAAATAGGCCACCCTTAACAGATGGTCAGACAGTTGCTGTGCTTTATTTATTTATTTTAATTATTTATTATTTTTAACAGTTTTTGGATTGTCTAATTTCTCGCATGTAGTTCTGCCGTAGTGTACTGCCTCCAGGGCTAATTGATTGTGGACAGTTAACTTGACTGAGCAATAGGACTGATAGCTCCAACAGTCAAGGCAAAGAAGGTGTTTTAACATGCATGCAGTAGGTGAGAAGCCACATACAGAGGCAGCCATGCATTTGCTTGTTTGCCCACTGGACAGTGGTCAGGAAGGAGCAGACCCAAGGTTTGTATCTAAAGGCCAGATGCTGGGTGAAGGCTGGAGCAACATTAAGTAACTAGTTTTTGTGACCTAGTGTCTGCCTAGTCCGTAGTTCTTGGGTGAGGATGAACAGTATCAGTCGTGTTGGCAGTCTTGTTTAGTGGATTCGCAGTGGTTTTCTTGGTAGGTGGAGCTCCTAAAAGAGTACACCATGGAGCTGTGTGGCTCAGGAGCTGCTGGCTATGGACGTGGGTAATAGCCAGTAGAAACAAAACACCTGTGGGGTTCCTTGTTGTATACTTGTCAACCCTTTTATTGACTGTAGCCTTAAAGTGACTTAAGTTCTCCAATATCCGAGGGTTTTTCCCTTGATAATTGTTTTAACAACTAGTTTCATCGTGACTTATTACCCCAGTTGTTGTGGTATTTATTTTTGTTTTAACTGTTTTATCGGCCACCACTCCCTTATCAAACTACATTCAAATCAAGCTAAACCTTGAAAGTTCATAGGCTCAACAACAACAAGCAGCAACCGCACTGCATGTGTGGGTGGTTTGAGGAGGCCTCTTGCGTTTGGGGCATTCTGATGGACCTGCATAATGCCAGATGGAGTGCCAAGTCCCATTACATACATATTCCTACAATGATAACTAAATAATACAATAAAAGTGTTGGAAAAACATATAATGATGATGTTATTGATGATGCTGTAGGGAGTCTGTGGGTAGAGCACGTCATCCTTCAACCACCAGGTTGGCAGTTGGATTCCCGGCTCCTTCTGTCCATATGTGGAGGTGTCCTTGAGCAAGACATTGAACCCCCAAATTGCTCCCCAGGCATGTGATAGCAGCCCACTGCTCCTAATGCTTAGGATGCGTTACATGCAGAGTAAAACATTTTTTTGCAAGGGTAACTGAATCTAACAGCATATTAATGAGAAAAAGAAAATCAATAATTCACCTGAAATGTATTATAACTAGAGTTAGCAGGCTTGTTTTTAAAATGTGAGAAGCAGTAAGTGCAGATATTTGTTTGAAAATGTTGTAGTAATGTAGTAAAATGATTTAAGATTTAAGAGTATTTGTACTTCCCAATGCTGATACATCACACATACGTCTGTTAATATTTTGATAATTTATCTTCCAAACAAACAAAAAGGTTGAAATTTAGATGAGCATTCAGAATTTTTTAACTAAATCAAATTTCTCATACTGAGCCAGCATTGCAGAAATACTATTGATTTATTCACACCATGCCACCATGGCTGTAATAGAGTTTCACATGTACCAGTGATAATATTCAGCGCATATATTGCCCGTAAGAACAATCACTGCCTTCAGGTGAAAATAAAACAAATCACTTTGTCTATAAATGAAACAGAGTTAAAAAATCCCCTGAAATCAAACCGTGAAAACAAACACAACAAGCTGCCTGGGTGCTGCCGTGACTACCTGCAGGACATCCCTCCTCACCGCTGCAGTATCACCGTATTATTGTTCTTGTTCTGAGGCAGGACACCAGAGGTGTTATTTCACACCATCTGGCTCTTAGTCAGGAAGCAAACTGGTTGATTAAAGAACACAATTACCATAGAACAGGTCTGGTTGAGTCCCTCAGCGGGGATTAAAGGATGCATCTGGTCAATTGTACACAATCGGCCTGGGGAGCTGCTTCGTACAGTCTGACAGGAGGTAACACGAGTGACAGGTGAAAGATTTCATTTCCTGTGAGCCTGAGGACTGACAGAGACAGACGAGACACTTCAGGTTCACCGGTGTCGTGACTGAATTACTCTAATGCCTCATGTTTCAACACTGCAGAAATTGTGAAGGAGCTTCTGCTGGCGTTGGTATGAAAAGATGAAGTGACACAAGACACACAATGTCCAGGGACAAAAGGAAATTAAAACATGAGCCCCTATAGCAACTCTTTATGACTTTTAACTACCTCCAATGCAAAGGGAAGAGCATGTGTAAATTGTCTGAGTGCTTGGTGATTGGTCAAACGAAGGACTTTTACAGGAGACCCGTATCCATGTCCTGATCTCAGCCTTTAATTAAAACACCAGCAGCACATCACAGTAACATGATCGTTATGGTCATTCTCTAAGGATAGATTCAGTCACTCATTGGTTGTTAGCAGACTGATTACTGACGGTCACATTGATTTCCTGTCTGTTTGGTTTCTTCATTCAATCAACCGCTGATCTTTCTTTACTGACATTTCAGGTTCCTATATCAAACAGAGAATACTCAGTAGTATTTAGTAGGTGTGTGTCGGTGTGTATTAAGACTAGGTATGGGTGTGTGTGTGTGTGTGTGTGTGTGTGCGTGTGTCAGTGATAAACTAAACAAAGCCCGACTCTGTCTTTGTCCTTTTCACCACTCTGTTTTACCGAAGGCCAACAGAGACAACCTGGGCCCTGGTGATACTCCCTCTGTCTCTCTCTCTCTGTTGTCCTCTGCTCCTTCATAGGGCACACACACACATCAGCATCCTCGTTCTCATTCTGTGTTGCACGATTTCTGTCCCCATCCTCCAAAAGGCTTTTTTTTCTGCTGCTTGTTCATATCATTGTTTGGGATCTGTGTGGAGGGGAGGACAATCTACTGTTTTTCTCCTGCTATTATCAACATGATATTGAGATACAAAATGTAGTTAAGATTATCGGCTACAAACATGATACATTTAAAAGTAATAAAAGTGGTACCACATACATCTGCTGAAAATGTGTCTTTAAACAACTAGAAACAGTGTTTGGAATGTGCTTAAGTTCTCTCTTACCTAATGGTCTCTGTGATGCCGAGTGGATGTCCTACAAGATTCCATAATGTTGGTAGTACGTATATGGACAACAGATTTGAGAGATGATTCATTTTCTTACAGCTGTTTTTTTTTTTTTTTTTTTTTTTTTTGCTTGCTTCTGAGCACTTGAGAACATTTGAAAATGCTTGCCAACCATTTGACTGGCAAGCTGCCACCGGACACACCTCTTTTCTAATGGTAGTCCAAGCAAGCAAAAAAGTCAGCTTTTGAAAATTGTGTTCCACTGTCTTAGTGGAGTAAAATATAATTTACCATCCAATTAAATAATGTCATTGTGTGGTTATTTTGTGTCAACACATTTTGCTGTAGTGCTCGGTATCACCACCTGGAGGTAAAACAACCTCATCAATTCCCCAACTTTTATTTGGAAAGTAGAGGGAAGTGTCTGGCAAGACCTTTCACTTCCAGGTCACATTGAAGAGGCACCACTCTGTGTGAGTTTGTGTTGAGTGGAATCAGATAGGCAGACATGAGCGTGAGCAGCACTGATCATTATGCCTGTGAGTATCCATACCGCTGGTTCAAGAGTTGTCACGTTTGCTCTCGCTGTTTCAATCATCTGTTCAGCTCTTCAGGCTCAAATCTGATGCTGCTCTCATGAGTCTGTGTGCTCTCAAATATTGACTTGCAGTATTGACTGAGTAGCACTTGAATTTGTTGTGTGCTCTCTTAAATCTGCTTTCATCAATAGTCTTCCGTATGATATGGCCTTTGAATATCATTGTTTTCATCCTTTCAATCTAATCAAGTCAGATTTCAAACAAACATGCGTCTTCACCTCTTCACTCCAGGCCTCTCCTCTTATTCTTCTTCCATTCCTCAATCCACCTCTCTGCAGTACAATTTACTTCTGATTCCAGTTGTTTATCTTAAGAGTTTTACTGCATCTCATTGCACACTGAGTTAACATTCTGTGGCCTCCCTCTGTCTGCCCATTGCCAGCAGTGTGTGTGCGTGCGTGCGTGTGTACACATGAGTGAGCGAGCTGTAGCATGGATGATTGTATCTGCATCAGTGAATATGAGTTGTTGCATATTGCATTGGACCTATACAGTGTGTTTGCAGTGAACCGAGTGTTTCCTCTATAGGTTCACATTCATATTCATAAACTCAGCTGAACAATATGGAATGCACACAGGAACTTTAAAAATAGAAGGAGATATTGCTCGGCCGACCAGTAATGAATAGCTGTGCTTTTTTTTGCTGAAAATGAAGCTGATGACGGCTCCATGAATTGACTGTGGTGAGTATTTGGGTTAGTTGACTGTCCACCGTGAGACACATATCCATTTGGAGACATCTAGTCAGGAATAGGGCTTTTACGAGAACCAGTACTTCTCTACCCAGATGATGACCAATTCTGAAAATGTGATGATACAATCATGTGGGTACTGGAGACTAACAGTGATAGAACATTACCCTGATAATGCTACGTTGTGAACAACAAAACTATGTGAGAGCTAGTGACCCTCAGCTATTTAGCACATGGTGTAAGATTCCCACTATCTATTTAAAGATGGAGTGGCTAGAGGAGAGGCTCATCTCTGAATATAATTAACCAATCTCTATAACGTCATGGTATCAACCATGATGCAATGCTAAAATAGACAATCAGCTCTTGCTATTTCTTTTGAAATTGCAAAAGGTGGTAGACAAACAATTGTCTATCAATGGCGTTTCTTTACCATCGTGGCCAATATGGAAGAATCCACTGTCAACTGCAGGTGGTAAAACACCAACATATCACACAGATTGGACAGGTTATAAGGGAAGGAGATATATCATTCCTCAAGTTGAAAATGCAATTTGGCCTGAATGATTCTGCTTTTTATTACAATAATTGCAGCTAGAATTGATCTTAATCAGACAAGGCTCTAAAATGCCCTTGAGGGCAAACTGATGCAACTGGAAGCTACCAATGGCTGGGGACCAGTTTCCTCTGTGTATAAGTTACTAAGCCTATCCCTTCCTGACAGCACTATCCTCACACTATTACAATGGGACAAGAAATTGGGTCACCTCTTGCTATGAATCAATAGGACTCAATCCTGAAGAATTCAACATTCAACTGTGTGAGATATACAAGTATTCAAATTAAGCTAAAAAAAAAAAATGGACCTAGATGTCTGAATTGTGTTGGCATGGCTGAGGTTCTGTCCAGTGGTAAAACGATTCTGGACTTAAATAATCAAGGCTTTACATGTGATAATGAGTGTTCATTCCTCTATGTTGGATGTATACAAGTAGAATGGAAAATATACACCTTCTCTCTGTATAGAGGACAGTACTTATGAAGTGGAAAACACATAAACAGGACTGCTATAACAAATGTTACTGGCTGAGTGATTCTTTGACGCTATTATTGATGGAGAGTGCAGCATCGACTCTTCAGATTATGATAATGGGCCAGGTGCATCATAGGTGCATCATCACTCGGTGAATCACAATTGAAAGTGATTGCAGAATGTTTTAGTGCCATTATAAGAGTTTTAGGCTTATTTTGATGATTATTGGGATAATTTTAGGAATTGCAATCATTGGTAATGGTGACATATCATTTCCATAACGTCCCATCATGTGCACCTTTGGATGTCACCAGCATGGCTGCCATCTTTAGGGAGGCGGTCTCTAACCCGGTCCTGCGTCTTTGTGTTGTAGTGCTAAAGACTTAAGACTTCATATATCATCTTCTAAAACAAACTATTATCTTTACTTGTCTCTCCTGGACCGCTGCAATTTTGTGTTGCGCAGCACAAGGCTGAGAGTCCCTTAAATGTCAAGGACACGCAGTCAAACTGCATCATGGTGACAGAACAGATCTTGATTTAAGGTTTTTATAACATTTCCTGCTGTTCTCGAGTCCTTCCATGTCCCTAGCTCTAGTCAGCCGCTCAGTCAGGACACCTGCCACTGCTCAGCTGTGGTGTTTCAGCTCTTCTTCTCTTACAGTTTTTTTTGATTGCTTTGACGCAGTAGTCGACTCAAAATCCACATTCTTCAAAACTGTTAACGCAAAGGCCTAAACAGTGGCACCAATGGTCAAAATGACTAATTTTGCCTGCAAAAGGCTCTAACTCCACCAAAACATTTAAAATATGGACCAAAAGCAAATTTTGCCCTCAAACACCACAACTTGCACACAAGTGCATAAGCGCTTCCAATCAGTCATTAGACAAGGGGCATCAAAATACAAAATTCAGCTCTCAATGTGAATCAGTGCTGCATTACTGGTCAGCAGCTTACATATCAGTGCCAATTTGCTTTCTTGCAAAAAATAGATCCAGAATCATATACAATGATTTTTCAAATTTTATTGAATGCAGTATTCATTCTTTTTTTTTTTAGATTGTGGCTAAGAAATGAAATATTCCAACAGAAACCACATATATAGTATGAAAGAAAAAATACAGTAAAATCCATCACTGTGTAAGACATAAGGAAAATAAAAATAAAAAATTCTGTACAATAAAAAAAGAAATCTCTTCTAGTCAATTCTCTCTTGAGGAATAGGCCACATGGCCTCATCTACATCGCACTCAATATTTTCTCTTGCGATGCTCCTAGGGAAAAATCTTCTTGCATGCCTGATCCAGCCTTGGCATGCCTCTGCATCTATATCTTGGGCAGCAGCGGTCATTGCATCGATCAAGGGCATCTGGTCATAGGGGCGATGATCGTAAACCTTCCATCTCCATGCACTGAAGAATTCCTCTATAGGATTTAAAAATGGAGAGTATGGAGGAAGGAATTGTGTCATCATCCTCGGGTGCCCTGCAAACCACTCATTCACCACACGAGAGTGGTGGAATGCCACATTGTCCCAGATGATTACAAACAGAGGCATGCCAGGCCTCAACAGCCCTCTTTCCTGAGGAGGGATGAGCCTGTCATGCAGGATGTTCAAAAATGCAATGAGGCGCTCACTATTGTAGGGACCAATAGTTGGAATATGGCAGAGGACACCATCATTAGAAATAGCAGCACACATAGTAATGTTGGCGCCCCTCTGCCCTGGAACTGTAATAGTGGCCCTATGCCCAATGAGGTTCCTCCCACGTCGCCTTACTTTACAGAGGTTGAAGCCGGCTTCATCCACATAGATGAAAACATGATGTGCCCCCTCAGCTTCAAGCTCCATGATACGCTAAAGAAAAAAAGCAAAATTACAATTGCATACAGTAAAAGTACCTCCAGTTTACTGTAACTGCATGATATGCCAAGGCATAAGAGTATACGTAGTACTGTAATGTGTCCTTACCTCCACATATTGGCATCTGGCCTCCTTCACAGCATCTGAGTTCCTCTGGAAGGGAACTGTGTAGAGCTGTTTCATTGCCATATTGTTCCTTCTAAGCACACGGGTTATTGTGGTCTCACTCAAAGTATTTATATTTCTAAATACCCCCTGATCTGCAATCACTGCTGCCCTGATTTCCCGCAACCTAATGGCATTATTTGCCAGAACCATGTTGACAATGGCTGCCTCCTGCTCAGCATTCAAAAGTCTTCGTCTACCACCACCGACTGGTAGCGTTTCGATTCTATAAACAACACATGAAATGTGGAAAAAAATACATGAAATAATGTATATCACTACGGATATATCTGTATATACTGTATAAGTGACATTACCTGTTCTCCAGTCGAAAATTTCTGACAATGGATGCAACCGTGTTTCTATTGACAACAGGTTGGACTCTTTGTCCAGCCTCTCTAAATGAAAGACCATGATTTACCACATGATCAATCAAAGTTGCCCGAATTTCATCAGTAACTTGAGCCCTTCCAGCTACACCTCCACCTCGCACACGGACTCCTCTTCCTCGGACTCCTCTTCCCCTGAGCCCTCTACCTCTCACTCTCATCTGCCTTAGACCATCCATGCTTGCAAGTTACAACACACAACGTGGCACCTTTTAAGCCTGCAGACTGATTGCTAATTGAAAAGTTGTGTGCAGCAGTGTCAAACAGGTGCTTCAGTGATTTCATACTGGTCAAGAAGTTTCTAAGAGATGGGAACATATATTTTCTGTTTGGTTACCACAGCTAAAGCAATGGAGTTTGGACTGCTTGAATGACATCTGCGTTAACTGATTTGCAAAAGGGTGCGGGAAGTGTGTCAAAACAATGACAATGGGTTAACTCATTTGCAAGAGGTGTCTTTTGCTCTGCTGAGAGAGTGATGATGAAGACTGAGAGGTTACCAGTTTCTTCAACCAGGTCAATGCAATCAAAAAAAACTGTAGTTCATGGTCACTGCTTGTTTTTAGTTTTTGCTTATATTCCTGGTAGAAATTGCGTTTATATGCTACTAATATATTTTGTCAGTTGTGTTTGAAGAGAATGAATTCATTTCTGCCTGCATTATAATTTTTTCCCCCCTAGATATGAATTAACTTTTGGTCTTTGTTTTTCCATCACATTGGATACATGTGCCTACCCCCGGACCACCTGGAAACCCCCTGAGCATGAATGTTTGCTGCCCCATAAATGCAAAATTAATTAGTATTCATCCTATCATGGCTGCACGGTGGTGTGTTCCTCCCACAGTCCAAAGACATGCAGGATGGGGATAGGTTCAGTGATGACTCTAAACACCGAACTTTCAACCAGGAGACCACTGATCATGTCCTGTATTGACAACATTGACTCTTTTCCTGGAGTCACTGTGACTCTAGTCCTGTCAGTGTGAATGGTTGTCTGTCTCTACATGTCAGCCCTGTGATAGACTGGTAACCTGTCTGTCTCTACATGTCAGCCCTGTGATACACTGGTTACATGTCTGTCTCTACATGTCAGCCCTGTGATAGACTGGTTACCTGTCTGTCTCTACATGTCGGCCCTGTGATAGACTGGTAACCTGTCTGTCTCTACATGTCAGCCCTGTGATACACTGGTTACCTGTCTGTCTCTACATGTCAGCCCTGTGATAGACTGGTTACATGTCTGTCTCTACATGTCGGCCCTGTGATAGACTGGTTACCTATCTGTCTCTACATGTCAGCCCTGTGATAGACTGGTTACCTATCTGTCTCTACATGTCAGCCCTATGATAGACTGGTTACCTGTCTGTCTCTCCAGAATACAGGATAAGCAGTAGATAATGGATGGATGGATTCATCCTATCATCATCACCCGACTGGATCATTCGATTCAACATTTAAAAATAAAAAAAGATGGAGATGCCAATCCATTCTCTGCCAGTAAGTCCCACTATATTAGGTGCAAGAAGGGAAAATCGTCCTTGCCTAATACTTTGCTACAAGCTATAAGCCTCTATACTCCTGGTTCTTGTCTCTCCATCTGGCACCTCCATATTTGAGCCTTATATGCACTTGCTGCCTCCATATTTGAAGATGGTATTTATACCCCACATGATGCAGATGGGCGAGGAGTTGTGAAGTCTCCCGCCGGTGGGCAAGATGTCCCAGACTATCTTTGGGAACTTCTTTGCATTTAGGGACATACTTTTAGACTGTGGAACAGAAAGTTCCCTCTGAGAGAACTGCTGCAAACTTCACTGATACAACAGTATCAGTACACTGCTGTTATAAATTGTGCATTTTACAAAGAGCAATTCACTGGGAAGATTATATAAAGTAGTTACAGATATTTCTAATATAGTATTAGTTCAGAAAATCCAGTTTTGCAATGTTTTATTTAAGATAAATGAGTGAGTTTACAAATGTTTAAAAATATGAAAAATGCATGTTTGTCAATCTCCAGCGTTTGCCACAGTCCCTCTAACATCCAACATCTTAGCATTACGTTTTATGGAGGAATAACGCTTATTAACACCATAATCCTAACAGCTATTATATATTGTATCGTCAAGCGTAGTATTGAGTATTTGATTTTGGCACGGCACATTTTCAGACAGCATTTCTCTAGTTGAACTTAGTGCCTTCTTTATCACGGAAGCCAAAGTACACAGCGTTTAAAGGACTGTGGAATTTGCTGGCGTGCAAATAAGTTTAAGATAATAGATTATCTGCAAAAATGTAAAGTCTGCACCACGAGAGTACAGAAAAGGTGAAACCTCCGTATCCTCTCTCAGGTTTTACCTGAGAGGTGGGACTCTGTGGCGCAGTACATCAGCACTGTGGGAACACAGCATTCTCTCACAGCTTGGAATTAAACAGCAGCACTGCAGCAAGCATGACAGACCTGTGGAATGTATTCTATCTGTTCTTCTTTATCTGTACTACTATTCAATTTAAATCTATTAGTTAGCAATGGTATCTTTTAACACATGTAGGAAAATGAGTGACGGGTTGAAACAAACCAGATGAATGTTTCTAACGGTAACAGGAGTGGTGCCAGGCAAAGAGAAAACGAGAAGATGAGACGCTCCAGAAAAGGTGCAGGAGGAGATGCTAAGCATACATTGAAGAATTGAATATGCTTAAAATATAAAATAGCTATTTTGCCCTACTAGCTTCAGTTCTGATTAATGTGCCCCGACAGCACTTGTAACCTGTAGTTCGAAAGACTTGACAATGATTTAATTAGATTAATACTCTATAACTTCACTTCAATCTGGAAACAAATAAAATAGTTGGCTTCCTCCTCCAACTTGGGCCCATAAAATACAACATTAACTTTTAAAATATCACTTGTTTTGACAACAGAGTCCCAACACTTTGCAATTCAACAAGGTCTGACATTTTTTGACTTGGTATGTAAATAATCCTGACTAAGGCCTTGCCAGTAGTGTCGATGCCTCGCAGCAGTTTGGGTTTCCAAACGTGTAGTCCTGCGTCACAGTGTTTGTCTGATTGTCGGTGAGATTGGGAAGGCTACCATTGTGACTGTCTGTGTCCTCTTGTATGATAATGTGATGTATAACTGTGCTCTTTGCTCTTCATGTAGCTACATTTCATAAGTAGATGTGTATCAGTGTGTTTCATGCAGCTTCCACAGTCCCTCCTCAAGCCAATTCACAATGTCCTTGTCATACGGAGCAGTGTTTTGCAGGTGAATACATGATGTTCACTGCCTGTTTGTTGCCCAATCAGACATTTTTTTTTTTATTTTGCAGTTTGCTGCGTCTCTTTTTACAGTTGCTAGGCAACTAATGAATGAGTGCTGACATTAGCTTAACAGAAACTATGAACTGTACGTGACCCTGTAGTTAACAGTTCAGTTGAAATTAATGAAAACAACTTACCCGAAATCTGATGTCAGCCTACTGCACTTATTAGTCAGCTGCTATTTCTGTTCAGATCATGATGACTGAGGCTGATGGCTGAGTCATAGAGAGTCTGGTATCCAACAGAAGTCACCACGATGAGAAAAAAGGTTGATGACTTTGGGTGCTTTTCCTGAGGTGTTTTTTTTTTCAACTCAAGGCGTTAAATTGTAAGGTTCTTTGCACTGCAAAAGCAACGTGAAAATGTTTTTTGAAAACATTTGCCCCAGGCTGCAAAAACTTGCTTTGCTCAGGACCTAAGTGTGGTCATGATGTCCCCCCACTATTGCTGCCTCACAGCTGTTTTGTTTTCCTTGATGATAGGTCGACTGCCTCATTTCCTTTATTACAGGCTGGCACAACAGCACCGACACCAATGAAGACGAGCTGAACACCTTACACACTGTAATTGGTTGGGAGTTACACCTCTACGTGGGGCCCAAAGGCTCTTTGCTGGAGCCCAAAATCAGAAACAGAATCCCAAACAGAGAAAATCGAGTCAGAGATCTGCAGATACATACAGGACCTGTAGTAGCCTTTTTTTGTAGGTTAGATCAAAAAAACACCAGACTTTCAACCAGAGGCCTTTACTACGAAGCAGGATTTGGGCTTAGCGGGGTAACTTCAGGGTTTACTCTGGGTTTTCCGTCCTATGACACTGGTTCACTTCCTACCGGGGTAGATCACCATGGTAACTTACGCTGCAGAGCTAACCTGCTCCGGAGCAGGTTATGTTCTTGATAAGAGATTAATGTGGAGAAAAACACCGTCTACTGACCAATCAGCTCTCTTGGTCCGTGGATAAAAATAAATAAATAAATAAAAAAAGAAGCTTGGTGGATCGTGAGAGGGTCTCTTAGGAGAACTAGAGTGTTTAGAGACCGGCAAAACCCTTTTTCTGTCCCTGACGATGTTTTATATGAGAGATACAGATTCTCATCAGAGGGAATGACTTTTCTGTGTCAGCGTACAGCCTACTTACCACTTTGAATTATGTTTTTATATTTATTTTATTTGCTCCCAAGTCCGTTTTACACCGACGGGATTACAGCTGAAAGAATGAGGCTGATATTGTCACAAACCACGTTATAAGAATACATCTCAGCAACACATATATTTGTTTAAAGTTATTTTTTGGCTTTTTGTTGCGGGAGGACAGCGTGGGAGTTAAAGGGGCGAGAGAGAGGGACAGCATGGTTTAAAAGAGGACCTCAGGGCGGATTCAAACCCAGGACCACTGCAGGGAGCCTCGGTAAATGGGGCGGTAACAATACCACTGAGCTATCAGCACACTTAAGACATTGATCTAATCAATCAGATCTGCTAGTGCCCTTATGATGGGGCAGTCATATTGTACGACTAATAATAATATTAATACTACTTACACATTCACACAGTCGGCGAGTTTTTGCCAGCTGTCCTTCCTGCATTTGGCAGATGAAACTGTTGCTTTTTGCCTGTATTATATGTTTAACGTCGTCATATTTCTGTAAGATTATGGTTCGGTCCTCGTACGTGAAATACGCTGCTCTGCTGCCATAGACTGATCCATGTTTGTGATTGGTCAAATCCTGCAAACCCCATCTCTTTCATGTGCACGCGCTCATAGCTGGAACCCTGGATTAATTTACCGTGTTGATAACCAGCGTCGTGTGACCACTTTTCTCTTATTGCCTTTGTTAGTGTAGTGGTATGAGGCACCACTGCCATATTGAACCCCGGGGTCTGCTGCACCACGCCCTCTCTGGCTTATTAGCCAATTGTTGCTCTAACTGAGGGGATAAAGGTAGGCTGTGTTCTTCCTCCTGACCTCTCGCTTCCTGCCTCTTCGGCCCGCCCACTTCCGGGTCGTTGTATTCGTCGCTCACATCGGAGTACAGGTAGGCGCATCTTAGCGTGTTGTTGATGTATAGTCATGTGCGTTTCGTTTAACCATAACTCTTTTATAGATCCGGCGTTTCTATCACAATTGGGGCGATATACTGGGGTCGTTGACTGCTGCTGACCGGAGCATAGTCTGCTGGTCGCATGGTGTGTGGTGGCCGTCTCCCCTGCCACGCCGACCCTTTTCACTCCTCTCCCTCTTTAGAAGGGACGCTAAGTGACTGGACTGAACTGGGGTTTTTGGACACTAGCGTGACGTAAGGTGCCACGGCTACGTTGCCACTGCTGCTTCGCTGCCAGCCCGCTGCTGCTTCTGCTGCTGCTTTGCGGGTTTGGTTCGGGGTCCTGGCTGTTGTTCGTGTGGGACGCTACGAGCTTTGCCAGGACTCTCAGCCACCTATTTGGACTGCGTGTGTGTGACCAAGGTTTGGTTTAATTGTTTTGTTTATCATTTGAATAATGGTATAATTTCTTTTGGTAATTTCTTAGTAGTTTGGTTGCTTATTGTTTTGTTTGGGTAATTAATTGGTTTATTTGGGGTAATTTATGGTAATTTAGTTTCATTAGGGATTTATTTGTTTCATTTGATTAATTGAGTTGATATCTCTGGCCAGAGACTCTTTAATTTCCTTTTTCTTTTGTTTAGTTGATTTATTAATTGACATTAATACTTTCTCATTTGTTGGTTGATCAGTTGTTTGCTTATGTTTGTTTTTCTTTTACTTTGAGCACTTTTAATCGTGTTATCCTTTCCTCCCCCTAGAGCTGAAGGCCGACGGTGGTGGTGGTGGTTCCCTTGGGTGCTGGTGATCCCCTTGTGTGTGTGTGATTCTCGTTTAAGATTTTCTTGGTGTGTACATCACGTTTTTTGCCGTGTCAGTGGGGTGCTCTTCTTTTTGTTCTTGATTACACCTTCCCCCTGTTGACCCCCTTCCAGTCGGTAAGCCTCAGCCTGCAACCCCCTTTTCACTTGGGCTTTTTTTTGGTTATGAGCCAAACCTTGTGATTTTAAATAATTATTACAATCAATAAAACCTTTGTTTAATCATTGAACTCCGTCTCCTGCCCTCCCTGCCCTGAGCAAACAAACCTGTGTCCTTTAGTGTGCTAGTGATCCTTATTACGGGTCCTTGGGCCCTAAGGTGGCGTTGTTGGCAACAGATCTCAAACGTAACAATAGGAACAACCCCCGTGTCGCCACATTAGGTTTACTTAAGTTGGATAACTGAAAGATACCCTGGGTATGTTGAACTCGCTTTGAAGTACAGGCCTCAGGAGACCACTGATCAAGTCCCATGTTGACAACATGGACTCTTTTCCCATAGTTTTGTTACATAACCTCTGAATTTTTATAATAATGCCAGTTACATAACAAGCACACTTATTTTATGTAACAAACATACTTATTTTAACGTCTCTCGTTCATAAACAATCAAAATAGACTTGTTAAGTAAGTGAACCTATGTTGGAACTTTATTTTGAAAAGAGACTATTCATTCCTGCTGCACAGTGGTGTAGTGGGTGGTACTGTCACCTCACAGCTAGAGGGTTCCGGGTTTGAGTCCCATGTCGGGTTCGTGTTCCTTCCGTGTGTAGTGTGCATGTTCTCCCCGTGTAAGCGTGGGTTCTCTCCGGGTTCTCCGGCATCCTCCCACAGTCCAAAGACATGCAGGATGGGGATAGGTTCATTGGTGACTCTAAATGTCCCGTAGGTGTGAATGGTTGTCTGTCTCTACATGTCAGCCCTGTGATAGACTGGTTACCTGTCTGTCTCTACATGTCAGCCCTGTGATAGACCTGTCTGTCTCTACATGTCAGCCCTGTGATATACTGGTTACCTGTCTGTCTCTACATGTCAGCCCTGTGATAGACCTGTCTGTCTCTACATGTCAGCCCTGTGATATACTGGTTACCTGTCTGTCTCTACATGTCAGCCCTGTGATAAACTGGTTACCTGTCTGTCTCTACATGTCAGCCCCATGATAGACTGGTTACCTGTCTGTCTCTACATGTCAGCCCTGTGACAGACTGGCACCCGATGTCACCTGGGATCAGCTCCAGCCCCCCCACGACCCTGAACACAGGATGGATGGATTGTACTCATTTCACTTTATTGTGAACACAGACATTTATTTTGAAAAGAAACTATGCATAGAACGAGTATCAGGTGACACTGATACAATGCTGACACTGATGCTAGAGGGATGCCTAGAGCACCAAAATGCAGCGTTGGGTCACTGAAGCGTTGGTATTTGACACGTTGGCAGTTAGAACGTGTTGCACCGTTTAAATAGTTAAAGAGCACATGTAATATTCTGAGATGCTTACTTAAAGTGTGGGTATTTGTGAGATCAGTGGTCAGAATAATCTTAGAGGATCCAGACATTGTGTATTTCCATTACAAATATCCCTGAAAGGAAAGGCAGTTTTTATTTCAGTGCAGATGTGTAGAAAAATCAGCTGTTCTGATCAATAGAGCGGCTAGTGGAGCAGCAGAGGCCCGTGGATGGCTGCTCGGACTGTGGCGGCTCTAAGCCCTGAGGTGTGATTGTGTGGAGCTGTGTGAATACAAAGCAAGAAGCTGCTGGGAGAATTCGCTCAGTCAGAGCTCCACAGATGAATAATGAAAACACAGACAGCCAGGATAGCAGCTCCAACTATTTTGGTTGTGTGTACCAGCTGCTGTAGCAGAGTGACCAGAGTGAAAATGTGGGTTTGGAGTCTGGGGAGGGAACGCACAATTTGCTGCAGTCAGCATTTTAACTGCTGCAGCTCTTCTCTCACACACAGAAATACCGACACATACTGTACAAACACATACAGACACACTCACACACAGTGAGACACAAAATTATTCACATAGGAAATATGTTTTGGGAGAAATGAAAACCTCACAAAATGTCCTCACTTTCCTCAGCTCTCATTTGACAAAGTGACGACCAGCTGATCTGCCGTCATTAAGCCTAACTTAACTAACCTACCCCTAAACTCAACCCTCTAACGGCCCTTTGGAAATATTCAGGACTCGCCAATATGTCCTCACTTTCTAAAAAGAGTCCCGTGGCAAAGCGAGAACTTACACATTGTCGCTTCAACAAATGCAGTGAAGGCTGTCTGACTCACTGCCACACTAACATGACGTATTCCTCTCACTGATGTATATCCAATGCTCCCTTTAAACCATGGCAGTGTACTTGAGCCATCACTGCTCTCATCTCTCTTTTGCTGCCGCACAGCTTGCCTGAGATGTGTGCCGTTCCTTTCTGCTGTCACTGCTGTTGTTCATATAGCATTTTAAAAAAAAGAAGAAAAAAAAACACACCTCCACCCACACATCCAGCTGTAAGCTCTGCGTCTGCCTTCCTTCAGGAGCACGTACGTATTAGTGTTCACCACTCCTGCTGTGAGTTTGATTTTCCTTGTGGCGAGCAACGAGAGCAGAGCATATTGATACTGTACATATTCTAGATTCACACACAGTCTGTTCTGTATGCGTTGGCTGAATAAAATGCCCTTGAATGAAGCTGGGATCAGATTAGCCCAGTCCCGAGGAGAAAGAATGTTGGCACTGTACGTTCATGCAAAGGACAGAAACATTGAATATGTTCGATTTTACGTTTGGTCAAAACAAGTGACACAACGAGCAACGCACAGAGCACATCATGTAGGATAAGGGCTAGGGCCTTTATTGTTGGTCAGTTACATCATATATTGTATATATATAAGTCTATGGGTGGTAGTGGATGTGTCAAACATGGGACTTTCACCCTGGAGACAGCTGTTTGTGTCCTGTACCAAAAGTTTACCAACATTTAGATTGAGGTTTGTTGCTACACTTGTTAGATTAGAAGGTCTGCTAGGGGAAGTTATTTATTTATGCTAGTTATGTGTTATTTTACGTCGTTTTGTTCCATCATTGTATTATTATTATAACACAAAACATGATATTTTTCCTAACATTACCCAAGTAGTTATGTTGCTGAAACCAAACCAATAATTTGAAAATGTTGGATTTGTGTTTTTCTGCGAGCGTGATACAAGACTATATTAAATATATTCATGAAACATTTTAATATTTTCTGCAAACTGCGGGATGTGTTGGAAGTCGCCATTCTGGAAAAAACAAGGCACACAGCCATCGTGACAAATTCATGACCAAAACATAAACTTCCTTTGAAGAAGTTCTCCAAAAGTCTCCTTTGGAGAATGAGGACCAGCCAGTAGAAGCTAACTTTCCACAAACATGTAGTGAAAAGTTGGACTGGATGAACTGATGTATTATTTGGGTTTAAAACTAACATCATTCCCTACAACGACATCAATGCATTAAAGACTCTCTCTCACCAGAGCCCTGAATTCTGCAGTCTTGTGTCAAATTTCACTTAGAAACTGAGTGGACATTCATTCACACAGAAACATGTCATTTCACTGGCCAGCTGTCCCCTGTCATTATTATACAGGAGAGAGGGAGCATGAGAGAGAGAGCGCCTTCCCAGCAGGACCACATCTGCTTTGATCCATCAGCAGAGTGGTGAAACAGCAACATAACTGGATGGCTAGATGGATGGAGGAGGCACTGGAGAAACAAAGATCCTTACAAATATGACTTTGCAGGCGGGTTTATTGCCAGTAAAACAGGCAGGTCAACTTGATGGTTAAAATACGTATGTTTGGTACATAAAATAAGTGAGAGAGAGAGAGAGAGGGAGAGAGAGAGAGAGAGAGAGAGAGAGAGAGAGAGAGAGAGAGAGAGAGAGAGAGACTTAAGTCAGAGAAACACAGAAGGAATGAGAAATTAAGCGCGAGCCAGAGTTCAGATTAGCGAAGCATATCTCCATACCAGCATAATTACCCATCATCCTCCTCTGTAATACTTCTCTTATCATCTGGCTTTGTGGAAAGAGGAGGTTGGGAAACTTTGGAAATTGATCGGTGCTTCTTCTTCCTCTCTTCTCTGCTCCCTGGCTCCTTCTGCAGCAGGTCAGGAGGTGAGAGAGGATGAAAGGGGAGGAGAGAGAACAGTTTGGGAGGAAAAGTAAAGGAGAGCGAGGGTGAGGGAGGGATTAGAGAGGGAAGACGGAGGATTGATGTGAACAAGGAAGACACTTGGACAAGGACAAGAGGAGACGTTGAGGCCAAATGTGGTTATAAGCTGTGTGAAGAATGAGAGAAAACTATGGTCACAAAATGCTATCTGTTGGTTTCGTGTCATTTTGAATGTCACTCAGCATGAAAACAATGGCAATGGAAGGTCCATTCATGTGGATCAAGTGGCGTAGCACTAACTATTGAGAAGGGTATGGTAGATGGCTGGTAAGGTGGATGGATCCAATAACCAATGACTTTTAACCATGAGACATGTTGCCTTCAGTGTTGTATTGAAGTGACACATTTTCCTCAAGCTAACTGTACGTACTTCTTTTAAGCACAAGCATGATGTTCTCGTCGTGCCGATGCTGTCGCTCAACACAGAACCAATAGAAATGTTAACTGTCTTTTTGGCGCTGTGAGTTGTTCATTCATTGTAGGTGGTTTGGCTCCTCTTGTCAACATATCAAAGTTTTTTTTTTGCAAGATAATGAACCCCAGGTTGTCCCTGATGGGAAGGTGAGTGTCGGTGTGATTATGTTTGTGCATGGGTTAATAACATTTTAAAGCGCTGTTGTTAGAAAATCACCCTATTGGTGCAGTCCATTTACACTCTCATTTAAAAACAGTGTTGCTGCAAGCATCATTTCCTTTTGTCTGCCACAAGCAGGACTGGAAGCATTATTTCACATTAAGTTCATTTAGCCGGCGCTTTTATCCATTGGACGGACCGTTCAGGTGAAATGACAGTTTACTTGCATGTTTTCTTTTTGCGTTGTGTGCATATGATTGAGATTGTTTTGAAGGATCCTTCCTTTACTTTGAGAAAGATCCAGTTGCTCCCACTGGACAACACCTGCACCTCTCCTAGTGTGACAAGTGAAAATGTCTACTGTGACAGAGGCTACTGAAGAGCCAGGACAACAAACAAAGATGATATTGTTGGGCAGTGCCTCCCATGTAGTGGAGGAGTTGCATTAGTAGAGCAGAGTGGGTGGGTTGGGTGTACAGTTGGAAATACGATGTTTTATTTTGCAGATAAAGGGAAAACGGAGGTGTGAAAAGAGGAATCATAATTGTGAGGAGGGCTGATAAGTGAATGAATGGTTGAGAATGAAAGAACATATTAAGAGAGAAAGGGTTAAGAAAGGAGGGAGGAATGAGTGAAAGCATGCAAGAAACAAATACAGGGAGAATGAATGGAAAAAGAGAACAGGATTGAGCAATGCATGTGATACAAAATGGATGAGGTTACAGTGTTACAGCTGTAGCAGTTAGTGTTTCCATTATTCATATGGTGGTTGGGGTAGATTGAGGTTTTCATGAGTGCTAAATCAAGTCAAGTGGGTTCAAAATTGTTCCCCTGGGTGCCTACATCTCTGAAATTGAAAACTTGTATTCCAAAATACTGTAAATCCATCTTTTTTACAGGCTGAGAGAGAGAGTTTATGACACGGGGATTCTAAATACAGGTGCTTTCAAACAGCATCCTCCATCCTGCGATACATGAAAAGTATATTCACTGATTTGACTTTTTCTGCCAGAGTTCATTTGAATTTGTCAGAGAAGTTGGAGGAGCCACATGATGCAGATTAACATTCTAGTGGTTGCCTTTCTCTGGCGTTGTTTATGTCTGCAGATGTTCTGTCATGTAGTCCAAACTACCAGGGAAACCACATGATGAAGCCAGTATCCTGAAATCATTTACTGCTTTTTGTTTGCACACCCACTGTTTATACATCTGGCCCCTGCTCTCTAGTTGACAGGTTTACTTTATCTCTGCTGCCTGCCTGGTTTTCACATTTGCTTGTTTTTGACACCAAGTACACTTTTGTTTTACCTGCCTGGTCTGGAGTATGTCATGCTTTTGGCTTCAACCCTTGGGTTCTTGCTGAGTCATTACAAAACTTTGTGCTGACAGTGTGTGTTCACCATCTTTTGCATGACATTCTGCTGCAGCTGCCAGTTGGACAACACTCAAGGCAATCCTTTCTACCCATCATGCAATGCTGTAAAAGCCAAAACATTTTTTTTATTTGATTATGATTTGTCATTGACGCTGACTTTTGGTATTTGAATCATTCAAAGAAGTGTACCGATTATAGTGTATTTGCAGTAATCTAGTTAGTTAGTTTAGCTATAAAGCGAGACACATCAGTGTTAAATATGAACAATATCACTCGGTGGAGCCATTAGCAATTATGATGCTGTCAAGGTGCTCGACCTTGCTTACAGGAATGTATGATTCTCACCAATGCATCAGCACTCATAAAACATTCAACTTACCTGAATTATGAGCATCTATTGAATGTTAATGACTTATTATCTGTAAGAAATGTTATATAGGAGACAGTGCTAATGCAAGTGAAATGCATTGTGGATCATTAATAAACAATGTGTTATGCCGCTGCTCAAATAGGTTGTTTGGGATTTGTGCAAAATAACTCCAATGTCTAATTTAGATAAAGTGATATGTTGGTAAATTAATTCTACATAATGCAACATTTCTGTTGCCTTTTTTTGTTATTCAAATCAACTTTCTTTTTTATCTGAGATTAAATTAATCTTGCACTTCCAACCCATGATGTTTTATTCATTTTAATTGAACACACTAGCACGTGATTTGAACTTTCAGACCCAATGAACATGACAATTCATTCAGTGATTATTATTATGCTTTTATACTAAGCATGCTTCTTCCTTGATATTGAGGTTCTTCCTTGAGATTCAGCTGTGTCATGCTAGTAGCGGCTAACGTAGCCTGGAGCCTCTAGCCTGCAGCACAGACGAGCAGCAGGCTATCGGGGTCTGGTAAGATCATTTCCTTTTCATTTTCAAACCTGCCCCGACTGTCACTTGAGGCAATTAATCAGACTTCTAGCAGCTTCTTCTGGGGGCACAAACGTCTGGTCTGCGTGGGCCATGACCTTGAAGACCATGAAGGCCAAACCAAACATTCTCAGAAATCAGAGGTTGCTCTACAGAACATTTCCACTTAGCATCCCGTTTGCCTCTCCCACAGCAACCAGCTGTGGTTGACAAAACAAAGAGAATAGAGGTAACTAACATGTGATTAAAATACAGCCAAATATATTTTATTCTTTCATTTTGTATTACAATGGAGGACATAATTCACCGCCGGGGCCTGTGCATGAAATATTTCATGCAATAGCATATTCTACCACATCTCCTGATGCTAATCCTCTCACAGACATGAATCTTGGGATAGCTTTGGCCGTGAAGGATCCATCAGTTGGATCCTCCGAATCCGGGAAAAGAGGGCGGCATTTCTCCGCTGCGTTTGAAGGAGCCTTTGAGATGGGAGAGCCTCGTCACAGCCACTGTGATGCATTTGGTCTTCAAATGCAGCCTCTGAAGGATGCGGTCGCTGAATTGGGACACAGCTAAAGGCTTTCTACAACTTTTCTTCTTTTGGATATGTGTAGAACTTTTATGGTGTTGATGTGGATGTCAACAGAGGAGAGAAACAGGACATTTGAGGGTAAATGGCAATAATATGGAATAACGGTGGACTTTACATTGATTATTTCTTGAAGGAGAAACAATCCTTCATTCATTCTTAGCACTCAGGTTATCTAGGCCAAACATGGATTCAAACTCGTGGCTATGCAGTCACAAACCCACTGCTGTGTGCCCAATGTCAGTCCCTGCAGGGAACCAGGAGCATGACAGCACATCGTAGCTGGTGGCTTAATGCAAAATTAGAATTATCCTGTCAGAAAACATCAGATGTTGTTTCAGAGTAATTTAGGAGGCCATGTACATTTACTGGCCGTCTTTAAGGCATTTCTGCTTCGTTAGATAGTTTACTGAAGAGAGATAGGCAACAGAAAGGAAATGACAGGATACAAAGGTCAGAAGTCCAATGAGACAAAACATGCACAGTGCATACCAACCTGGGCGCTTGATTGAAAGACATTGCTGTTTGAAACTCTACAATACGTTTTACATCCCATTTGTCTTCCCAGCCTGCTTGTATACGCAGCCTGAATGCAGGTTCATTATGTTTTACAGCCGAACCACATCACTGCTCTGTGATTTCCAGTACACTTCCTCATAATTCATAGATTGCTTAGTGAGGTTTTCACGGACCCAGATACTTGAATAAAACAGCTGTTTAAGCCCAGGGCTCAAACTGAATACGATCACTCTCGCTCTGTCAGCCAGACTAAATGGGATATTGTTTTGTTGTCATGTAGGATCTTGACAGAAAAGAGACTCCTGGCCCATTGTTTAGGAAATGATGCGTTGGAGTGAATGTGTTGCTACTTAAACCTATGACTAACCACAGGAATCTGCTGATGTCTGTGATGTAATGCCAATGCAACAACTCTTTGTAGACCAAATCATCAACCCAGGAAAATAAATCAACACCAATCTGCAGTTAACATGATTGACTACATTAGTAAAGTGATAGAAGCTTGATGATGGAACTACAAGTCTAAACAAGTCTAGTGACCCCTAGAGGCTTAAGTCTTTGTTACACCCCAAAATAGAAAATAATGTATCACTGCTTTCTAGACTTGGTTGTACAGTAGACTTAGACAAAGGACATGACTAGCTAGTGGAGGAAGTGGGACATCAAGCTAGCTTTTGAAAGCTAATGTTGCTCTCACTCAGTTTGGCATGTAAATCAGCAAATATTTGCTAATATGTTAGCCATATGTGTTGTGCGTTCATCATTGTCGGCAATCATCATCGCGAATGAACTGAGAAAAACTTGGCTAGGCTGGACTGCTGTGATGCGGTCTCTACAGATCTCTAAAAAGTGCATCAAACAGCTACAGCTGGTTTATAAAACACTGTTTTTGTTTGATGAGGAAGAGTCTGCTTGTGTTGAGGCTTATATCTGAGAGGCTTTTAATAAAGAAGGAAACAGTGTAGATCCAGATGACATCTGTGCGGATTCCTTACAGGATGACTGATGAAACAGAAGTTACTTTATTGCTTGTTACCCAAACCAAAAAATGGTTAAGTGCAGAACTTTGTATGTCCTCAATAACTTATGTGATTACAGTTGAATGGTTGTTGGGTCCTGAATAGGGAAAAAGGAATACAGTGGAATCAAATTGATCATTTTTGTTACATTTTAAGATAGTCCTCCACTTCTGGGAATCATTTTGCAGTGAAAATTGACCATTTCAATTCATGGCCTGACCTCTGAATGTCGCCCAGTTCTGAAGTTTTGTTTAAAAGGTGAGATGCTGCTTTTGGTTGTTTGGTTGACAAATTGCTGAGCCAATCAGAGTAAGGTTGATAAGAACAACATGTAGCAGTACATTCCATCCCAGCTGTACACACTGGACCAGCCAAGCAGCACTGTATTCTGATACATACTGTATGTTGCCATTCAAAAATGATCAAATTTGCCAAAATGTTGTCTCAGACACTCTGAATTTAGCACAATTTGCATCCCACGCCCTGCTGCATTCTTATGGAGCATGCAAGATATCCCACTTTAAGAAATTGTCCCCAGATCAGTATTTTTCTTTTCTTTTTTTATGACATAAGATTATAGATGCTCTCATTTCAACACCCCAGTGGGTATTTTCTGTCTTGTTCATTTTATCAGCAAAATCAGATTCTGCTTTGGTTTATTAAATGAAATCCTCCTGGGTCTTAGTGGTGTGTGATTTGAGAAGGTTGAATACAGTTCAATACCAAATCATCAGCGGCAAATATTTGCCCATACAAGGATTAAACTGTGTGTGTGTGTGTGTGTGTGTGCGTGTGTGTGTGTTGGTGGTATCTTTGTGAGGGGACATTTCCTCATATTTACAATCCACTACATCAATCCATCAATCTACCACGTCTAATCTATGTATTTGTTGTGACATGTGTTCATGTAGGTCAGAGATTAAAGTGTGTGTGTGTGTGTGTGTGTGTGTGTGTGTGTGTGTGTGTTTGTACAGCATGTATGTGGTAGAGGGCTCTCCATTGTCCTGCACTCTTCCGTTTACAACCAAGTCACAACTCCTCCATCATAGCCATTTGTCTCCCATCGTCATGTCTGCTCGGGCTCCTTCAGGTTTACTGTAATGCCGTTTCACTGAGAGATGCAAAGCACGTCTCCACTTACGCAGCATTACAATATTCAACATTCAGTCCACGTAAAAAGCTCCCCCGACGCGGCTAATTCTAATTCAGGGCAGCACCGGCAACAGCAGCCACCCCTCATGCCACCTAAACTCTTTCCTTCTTTACCCTCCTCATACTTAACTAGTCGTCTTCCATCCATACTTACTTGTGTTCTTGTAACAACCACCACAAACATGACACATTTTAAATTCTCTTTTCCTGTCGGTTTCTATCCTAGTTGCCCAGTTAGTCCTTCATTGTGACACAAATGCCACATTGTGTCGTCTCCAGTTATTTCTTTCCAAATTAAAAGGGACGACTGATTTCCTTTTGATGTGATGCTGACTGAATGTAGAAGTGAATTAGATTACACATAGGATTGCATTGTATGTAATAAAGAGAGTGATTCCTCCTTCAAACTGTGCAGTGAAAACAAACAACAACTAATCAATCCTATGAAATGTGATGTATCTGAAGTGCTGCTTGTCTTGATGTGTCTGGTGAATGAGGGCTTAACATTTCCATAGTGAGTATGGATTATCATTTAATAGAGTAGCCATTGTGTTTACAGTTACTTTTATCGACTGAATGCACAGATTCACATAAGCCCATATTTGATTTGAAGTGAGATCAGGAAGATGTTCCGCTACACTGAGAGCAGACTTCATCAATCTTCACAGCTCAGACGTGGTGGCACTCTTTTAAACTTTACTCCTCAAAAAGCACCTAATGTGCTAAATTCTGTCCACACACTTTCAAGTCAACCTACCTCCAATGGTTACTAATGGCTTATGTAATGGTTAATAAATGACTCGCTAATGCTTTATAAATAAGTTACACGCTGTGATTAACTACATTTCAGAACACCAACTCCCAAATGCTTTTTGCACCTTGAAGTGTCCTGAGGATGAACAGAGCTTTTCCTCTATCTATCTATCTATCTATCTATCTATCTATCTATCTATCTATCTATCTATCTATCTATCTATCTATCTATCTATCTATCTATCTATCTATCTATCTATCTATCTATCTATCTATTCATCCATACATCCATCCATAGAGGCAGGCTGTATGGGTGTGTCCTCGAACCCCTCGCGCATCTTCTCGTGCACACTGCACACAATCCCCTCCCACTCCCGCCAGTCAGTCATCCTCGTGCACCTACAGCCGCCTCCAACCGGCGTGAAGTCACGCGCGGAAATCTGCGACTGGAATCAAACTTTCACCTTCTGTCACTGGGAGACCGGATCCGACACCGAGGGATGGAGCGGAGGAAATAAGCCAAAGGAGGACATTTGACCGACAGTGTGACGTGTCGGAGCATCGGCGCGGATTACCGGTCTCCATCGGTGTGGTGAAGTTTTTTTTCCCTCCTCATCACATATTCGACTTTCGGTATGCACAACCTGCTGCGGGTCTGCATGCCTCCACGGACACATGTTAACGATGCTTTGGTTTCCCTCAAAACTGCGATGTTTGCCTAAATAATGTGTTTTTGGAGCTCATCGGTGGATTACCAGAGTCGGTTGTCAGTTGTGTGATTCATAATTGATCACGGAAGACGGAGCTGGACACCGCCCGGTCCAGCTGGAAGGCTACCGGACACGGATTGCAAAAATATCTTTCTCGGTTTGGTGAAGAAAGAGACAGCAGGTTCCAGCACGCGCTGACGGGTGGAAGCTGCGCGCATCCCTGGAATATTTTGGGGGATTGAAGTAGTTTTCTTACTTAAAAAGGCTGTACCTGGAGGGATAATTGCATGATTTTCTGGACCAGACAACCCGTCCGTAGCCCCAGACGGATGATTGGATAACTTAAATGTTATATGCACACAAGGACCCCCCTCACTGTTGGTGGGTGTCGTTTCCTGCTTTGATTTTGAAGCACAAATGCACGGGTTTTTACTGGGACTTGATATGAGCCTCAGCCATCCCACCGTCTCCGTTGTGGATCTATGTGAACGGGAGTGCTTCTCGTGGGTTTGCGCGGTGAGACAACCGGCACCTGGATTCCCGGCTCGCCCCCCTTTCCCTTCTGCCAGACTGCGTGCACGTCTTTTCCGCTAATTCCGCTGCCTCTGCTGCTGCCCGGTCCCACGCGCACACACAGTCCCGTTTATTCAGCCCCAGAAAACTACCGAGCCTCTCTCTCTCTCTCTCTCTCTCTCTCTCTCTCTCTCTCTCCCTGTACGTGTGTGGATGGGAAAGGAGTCGCGCAGGAGAGGAGAACGGGAGTTGGGATAAGCAGCCGAGCCCGATCGCCTTTTTGAAATCCTCCCGGGGCTTCTCATTGTGATTTAACTCATCCATTAGTGGACGGAAGGGGAGAGGAAGAAGAAGGGATTCTAGAGAAAAGAGGCAAGGTGAGAGGAGAGAAGGTGGAGATCGATGAAGGTAAGGCTGATTGATCGGCTGTTAATAATGCAGGGTGTGTGTGAGATGGCAGAGGATGCTCGGTGGGACCGAGCTCTGCTATGCAGTTGATTTTTTCCCTTGCCACGGGGATGCCAGGTTCATCGCACTGCCAACAATAGTTGTATTCTTAGTGCCCAGGAAATGAATCATCGCTGTAATCTGATTAGGCTCAGCCTTAACCCCGCTCCGTGCCTTTGCTCTCTCTTTTTTTTTTTTTTTTTTTTTTGCGCCTGTGCTGGCACTGTTGGTGGACTCTGCCATTCTCTCAGGGTACAGACAATTCATTTAAAGCTCTCCCAAATCTGTTGACAGTCGTCTCTCTGCTGGTTCAAACGGTGGAAGACTAATTGTTATTTTTGCCGTCTCACTTCTGTGCAGCCCCGCCGTGCCTGTATGGGAATGTGTACGAGCATATCTGTATGTGTGCGGGTGTGCGTTGGGGTTGTGCGCGCGCGTGTATGAATTCATCCGTTCGCGCGCGTGTGTGGGTGGGATCGCTGTAATAGAACCCATTTTGGGGTAGCCCCCCTCTCTCTCCTATCTCTCTCACACACACATATCTCATTCTCTGTTTCTAAAGCTGCCTCATCATGCCGCTCCAGTTGACTGGCGTTACAGCCACATCTATTATGCAGGAGGCTAGGAGATGAGAACACAACAGGGGAGGAGAGGAGATTTGGGAGAAGGAGAGGAAAGTGGTAAGGATATAGCGTATGGGAAAGGGTGAGGTGATAAAAGATGGAAGTGAGAACAGTAGAGGACAAGAGAAAGGGTTGAAGGAGATGGGGTATAGGGGAGGGGGGCAGAGTATGAAAGAAGGGACACAGAAAAAGACAAGGGCAGAGGCGAGGAGATGACAATGGGGGCAAAGGAGAGTGGGAGATAAGGAAAGATGGGAGAAGGGAGTAGAAGAAGCCGGAGACTCAGGAAAGAATGGGAAGAGGAGGGTAAATCTGCATAAATCACACGATATTTGCAGATTTTAAGTTCTACTTTTAGACGGAAAGGAGTGAAAATCTGCTCTGAGGATGATCTAACTTGGTAATTCATTGTGCAGGCAGAAAATCCCATTGAAACCAGTAAGGTATAGTTTGGTAACAGAGGCGAACCAGTGAGAGCTGCACAGTGAGAGAGCTTAAACCTATCTCAATCCACATCTGGACAAGATTCTATGGAGTTCATGAACAGAGAACTTGAGTGGGATTCAGCACCATGGAGAGTTCCTCAGAGGCGGTCTCAGTAGCAGTGTAAAAGAGAGTGACCCCAGTAGTAAGATCCACCAAGGTTTCAGTCAATAGAGAGAACTGATGTGGTTTCAGGACCAGGGAGAGCTCCAATAAATTTGAGTTGCTTCTACATTTGAGTAATGGAATGGAGTGATAGCGAGCTATTGCCACAGTGAACTCTTAAGGCGAGTCCACACCGGACCAAAAATCGGCGTCTTTGACAGAGTCGGCGTCTGTGACATGAGTCTGCTTGGTGTGGTCGCTCGAATCGGCCCACGTCGACGTTCATTTCAGCCGATTCAATTGTGTAATCCGCCATTCGAGTCGGTGACTCTTTTACCATTCTGATTGGTGGAGGCTAGCAGCTTGACTAGCGAATCAGTGAAGCCCGGAAGTGACGATGGTAAACATACCAGATAACCAGGGGAATCGAAGAAGGTGGTCTAGAGAGGACCGCCTACTTCCGGTTTTCGTGTTTTTTGGCCCACAATACAGATTAGCGCCGCCTGTTGTTTTGGAGACATTACATCTCGCGCAAGCGCGGAACGTATGGCGTCGGCTGTAATTCCGTAGGTGTGAACTGCCCATGTCGTTGTTCGAGTCTGCCATGTTAAGTAGCCCGACTTCATTTACCGACGCGAATCGGGCAGTCGGTCCGGTGTGGACCCGCCTTTACATGATTATAGCACCATGGACAGTTCCAGCCTAGCAGCATCTAGATTACGTATGAAACATGTGAACTTGTTTCAGGACCAAGGATAGCTCCTTTCAGGTCCTTTCATTTCCAGGAACAGTGTAATAGAAAGTGGCCTCACTGATGAGGTTTGAAAATATTCACCACAGTGGAGAGAGCCCTCGCCCTAGAGTTCCACAGTGTGCTTTAGAAGTGTTTAAGGATCACAATGTCTTATCGTTCACGGATAGATTCAAACAAGTGATTTGGACTCAGGACCCTGGAGAGCTCATCAGGGTCAAAGGAACAGTGCAACAGAGAGTGACCTCAATAACAAGACAGTCATGGTTTCAGTAAATGGAGAGAGCTGTTGTGGTTTCAGAACCACGGAAATCTCCAGCCTGGTCAGTGTCACAGTGAACCGTGGATAGTTTGACCATGGAGAGCTCCAACATAGTTTGGGTGCTTAGTGAGCTCCTTTACGTTGTAAGCACCATGGACAGCTCTCACCTAGTTAACATAGCCAACAACAAATTGCCATTCAGGGCCAAGGACTAGGTTTGAACATTATTACTGATCTCAGTGCTGAGGCCTGACTTAGGACCCTGGAGAGCTCCTAGAGACTCGTTGACTGGAGTATACAATTATGGGCAGATTCAGAACATATGCATATTGGATGTTTGACAACCAGTGGCAAGTCTGGATGAAGGGTGTGAACTGAGGCTCTATTTATAAATTTGATTTTGATTTTGATTTTTTTTTCATGCAGCACGGATACAGTAAGACTATATTTCTTTTCATTTGAAAAACCTAATCTACCTAGCATCCGACTCCATAGTATCAGTGTCAAGGTGCATCGATGCTGGACCGAGAGAGAAAGATACAAAGCAAAAACTCTCAATTCCATCACATGGATTCAGTGCAGAACATGAATCATGAGGTTTCAGGACAGTAGGTATTACGTGCAAATTTAAATCCACATGTTGGTAAACATCCTGCCTGCTGAGGTGTCCTTGAGCATGACATTGAACCCCTACCCTTCAGAGTCACTGTTTTACAGTTGACATCCCTCCAGAGCAAGGGTTTATTGAGAAGAAAATATCTTGAGTTAATTTCTTTTAAATATGTAAAAATGGTATTGTTTCAGTCCATAGATGTGTTCGATCTAATGTAATCTATTTTAAGAACAAAAAACAGGCAAAGGGTTTTTGACAGTAAGAGTACAAACCTGTGCTGTTTAGTGTAGCTGCTAATTCTTCATATCATATCAGCCAGCTAATTTCTTCTTCGTTTGGTTGATTAAACATATTTGGATTCATGGATATTTTAATAACTACTGTACAAAATGTGTGATACCATGAAAAGTGGTATCAGCTTTTGGTTGCTCTGTTTTTAATTGATAATATGAACCAAACAAAACCCAGTAGCAAGACACGTTAATCTGCTTTGCTTTGTTATGTTCTGAGGAAGCACAATTTGGAGGAAGGCGGTAAATGATTGTTTGTGATTAGGCAGTAAGAACAGTTAGTCAGGCAGGTGAGAAGCCACGCAGTAATTGATTGTGATAACAGAGGGAAATGTGTTAGTGCGAATGGAGTAATGCATTGTTTTGTGGCGACTGTTATCATATGGAGAGAATTACAATGCACTTGCACATCCCATTAGCAGAGAGGGAGAGAGAACACATCCCACCTCCACACTTACTCTCAGCATGACCATCAGCTACACAGATGTGTTTCCCACCTCCTCCTTCTCCTTGTGACACATCTGTTGGCTGATGTAGTTTCCCTTCTCAGTCATACACAGAAAGGCCCTCCTGTTGTTGATGAAATATACTCAAACACAAGTCTGAAACGTCCAATCCAGAACAAGCAAAACATAGCAAAATCAGGAAGGATATTTAAAGGAAAATACCTGGAAAATGTTGGTATGTTTAATGGATACATTGTAAATGCATTGACCTGGATAGTCATTTCAGTACTGCATCTGTTTCAATCACTTTTCTAAGGTTGAAGTTGATTCTACGTCTGAATCAGGAACGTGGAATATATGAGGAATTTGATTTGATTTCAACAGTAGAGCACAAGTCAAACTCAGGTCTGCTGTGTCAAATTGGGGGTTCACTGTGCTTGTCAGACCTTACATTATTACAGGTGTTATATATGATTGGCAGATACTAAGTCTGGTAATTCAGCTGGCACCATGGCCACCATCCAGGATATCTATGATTAAGCATCTCTGTTCTTAAAAAATCTTGCCAGCTAAAAGAATAACACAGCATAACAAATGTATTTCTCATTTCCTTCTTTCCTATGTTGAAAACAGTTATTTTCCTTTCCTGCAAATTAGGTTGTGTTTTGATCTGTGGCTGTCAAGCAGGGATGTTTCTTTTCATGTATGTGCAATTTGAAAGAAAATGTAGTGTGATGTTTAGGAGAGCAGGCATTCAGAGTACTAGTTACCCATACATGCTTGTTATCTAACAAACAACTGCGCCACAGATAAACAAGTAAGAGGCCACCACAAATATCTTGATCACAATGTGTGATTTACATTCCCGTGGAAATTCTGCACCCTGTCTGGTTCAAGAATTAATCTGTGGCTTAATCCCTCAGCATAGAGCTATACCCCCAATCCTTCCGTCTATTCACCCATCTGTTTCTCCATCCATCTGTCCATTCAACCAGCCAGCTCACTTTCCTCGCCTGCATTCTTTCATCTTCTTTCTTTCCAGAGATTCTCTGATTGGCTCTGGGAGCAGATGTTTTGCAGGTGCACTGCAGGTCTACTGCTTTCTACTAAAACTACTTAAATGAAAATGCTACGGCGATTATCTGTACTTCATTCTTTGGTACCCAGGAGGTCCTTCTTATCAGCACAATTTCATTTCCTTTCCACGGCTGCATTCTTTGGAGACATTGCATGAGACGTTTTCTGTTTTTGCACTCAGGCAGCGGTGATGTGCCAATACAGCAAAATTACCAACACCACAACCAGAAAGTAGACCCTTAAATACTGTAATTTGCAGAGGAGCAGCTTGTCACCTAAAGGAGAATAGTGCTGGTCCACCATGAAGGTCAGTCCACCTTAAGTGTTCCTGAGAAGCTATTTGTTTTTAACTTAACCCTTCACTTTAATTATGAGCTGGCTGACAGCAAGACAGGAACTTGAGTCTCCTTGTGGATCTTCAGGAGTTGTAGCATTAATTCACTGACAAATAAACTGGACCCACAATGCACTGCTACATCCATGCTGTAATGTTACTGTTGACATCATACTCACCGTCACACACTCTCTCTCTCTCGACCGGATACTCGCTAACTTTAGGAATAAGTCTGTTCTAACAGTTAACTCCTCAGCTAAAAGAACTGATGTGGTGGAGACTCACTAGTCTGTTTAGCTTCATACTGAAGCTGCTGATAAATGATGATTTAGCATGTTCGTTCATCAGGTTATTGTTGCAGCTGGGCAGCTTATTAGGTTCAATGGTGAGAGGTTAACGTCACATTGCTGCAGTGGTGTCAGGTTGTATCAGAGTAGTTTTTCGAGTACGAGTATGAATACATGAGTACAGTATTGGACCTCAGACCCAATACTAGTATTGGTATCAGTGCATCCCTTGTGGTTTCATAGCTGGATTCAAAGCCTCTGATCTGATCCGTTTGCCATTAGTGTTAAAATATTCCGATACTCCCACACATACAAGCCTCAAATACTGTGAAGAAGTGTTAATTTATTCCTCCTCATCTTCACCACTCCTCCTCATGTTTTGTCTCCATGTTATTTTTGTGATAAAGACTTATCTAAATAATCCACAGACATGTGACCTACATTTGTGCCCAAATAAGGCATTGCAGTTCCTTTGTGTGTTTTTGTTGTATAAAATGATTGCCTTGAAGAGTCCAAAGTCTAGAACCTTGTTGGTTTTGCGTAAAGGTTTGAAGATTTCAGGAGGTTTTTCATTATTTGTTGAGGTGGTCAAGGACCACTTTTGAAGGAAGGTAAAAGCCGATTGATTGTTGTGGCATACAGATGACTCAGGTTAATATTTTATTGATGTCATGATTGTAGTGCAAATTCACATTAGTTACATACATGCAAGTTGTTCACTTAAACCTTAAACAATATTACGTTTTCCTCAAATAATCTGGCATTTCCAAATTGTAATAACTTATTGTCAAAGTATTGTTAAAATACATTTGCAAGGGTGCAACAATTGAAAGAAATAATTGATTTGTAGGTCCTGCAACCAACCCAGATGAAAGGGATATATTTTTACAAATATACGTTTCTTCTTCATCCCTCCATCACATTGAAAGTCACTAAAGCACAAACGATGAACCAGTTTCTCTCTCAGGACAGCGCAGATCCACCCTGAATTGAATTAAAAGCTCAGAGCAGATAAATGTGAAGTGTAACGAGGGTTTGGTTTCTTCTCCGCCTCCTGCCACTGGAGTGAGTCTTCACATGTGATCTGACAGCAGAGGGATTAATGAGAAAATGGCAAAACGTGTCAAGTTTAAATTGAATGTGAGCCGGCGTGGTGCAGACCCCCTGAGAACCGACAGTGTGACAAGCACAACTCCAGTGTAAATCCAATATGGATGTCAGCATGCTAATCTCAGCAGGACAGTGATCTAATACTCATCACGTCTCACTCTGCCTTTCCGTTTCCACACCACTGTCCCACCCTTTCCAGCTCTCTCTTTTATCCCTCTGTCCTTTCCCCTCTCCAACCTTCTTCTTCTTTTCTCTTTGTCGCACGACTCTCACACTCTGTCTCCCTCTCTTTCGCAAGTTGAAGGTCATATCTGACAGCTTGCTGATTCAAAAGAACAGAACAAAACAACACAGTGTTGTGTGTGTGTGTGTGTGTGTGTGTGTGTTGTGTTCCTTCCCAACCCACTCGAACAAGATCAAACTAAGCAAGAAGTGAAGTGGCATTTCATACACTAGATAATGGATTTATTCATTAGAAAAACAGTCATAATTGACAACGACAATATCTGTTCGTTAGCGCCCCTGAAAGAAATTTAATTCAATTAGTGTAGTGTGTCCCTGATGATGTGCGTTTCATTTAGCTCCCGGTGCAGCCCTGTCCCCGGGTTTTATGGCTCTGCTGCTGCTCCTCCTGAGTCCCACAGAGCCTCCAAAGGCCAAATATCTCTGTGTGTGTGTGTGTGTGTGTGTGTGTATGGTTATGTCCATCAAACACAATCACAGATGCACACAGGAACACATAGTCGAGTAAACCAGCGTTGTTCTCTTCTCCTCTGCACTTCATGCTTTTCTCCTGATGCCTTCTTCTCCCTCTTATCTTGTGCTCATATCAGAGATTCCCCTGTGACACAAAAGTCCAAGTCAGTCCAATGTGTCTATTTCTGGAACAATTTCTGTTAACAGGTCAAATGTTTTTGGTTTTTTTTTTGTGTGTATTTTTTTTCCAAAATGTGCAACATTTCATTCATGAAACCACAAAATTCCTCCAGGAACGTGTTCAGCAGAGGAGGAATCATGTCATCAAATTATGAATCTAGTTAGTAAATATTTGTTGTGTGAAATAGCACCTCTAGCCCCCCTCTGCTATTAAAAAAAAAAAAAAAACTGAATCCCTGTGTATGGCATTAACAGATATATACGCAGTGAATACATATAACAACCCCTCTAGACCCAAACCAAGCTCCGGGGTCTTTTTGCCTGCTGGTTGAAGTGAAGGGGGTTAGCCTGAAGCTTACAACAACCACAAATCAGGCTCACTTAAGGTGGGCTGACCTTTAAGGTAGACCAGCAATCCTCCTTTAAGTGACAGCTTGAAAGGAGGATAAAAGATCCACAGCTTTTGAAAAAAAAATATGTGAATATGTATTTTAACTGATTGTTGCCAAAATTCTTACTATCATTTAAGTGGTTAATTATTATGAATGTTAATTATGACACAAAATCTCACTTTGTTTATGCAAGCAGTTCTTTATTTTTTTATCTATTAAGTGGCTGTGGAATGGCCTTCCTGACAGCAAAAATATCTCAATTGCACTTCTCATAATTGAATAGCCTTTGCCTTTTTGTTCTTAAATATGAATTCATGATGTTACCTACACTGTTTAAAGCTTAACCTAGTAGATTCCACGGCTTTCAAAATGATGTGCATTCAATAAGCAGGTTTCATACTGGCTTTATTTTAATAAAATACAATTGAACCCCAACATCAGACTTCCTCCACTTCCTCTCCTTCACCTCCTTCTTCCACTTCCTCTCCTTCATCTCTCCTCTCTAACAAACCCGAGCAGGTGTTAAGTAACACACCTGAAAGCAGCCTAAAAATACACCCAGAGACATGTTTCTGTCTGTCTCCTTCTCTTTGTCTTTTCTCCAAACAACCCTTATTCACCTCTCTTCCTCTTGACTCTCTTCTCCCCCTCACCCATCCCTCTGTCTTTTGCCTCAGTGTAAGCACAGCCTGTGATTCAGCTCTGCTTCAGTTCAGGCCTCCCGATGAGACAGACAATGGTAGCTTGCTTTTTCAGCTCTGAACGCACAACTCGCCGGGGTTACCGAAAACTATAGGATGAAGGGATTTGGAAGGAAGAGGCCGGGGAGGAGAGAAGAGCAGAATTAAAGACAAAGAGACACAGTGAGAGAGGCTAGATGGCAGCCAATTACATGGCTCAGCTTAGTGTGAACAGTGGGACAGGCTGCTGGAGCGGGAGCGGGGTAAAAATAGACACTATATGTTTGAATGTGTGTGTGAGAGTGTGTGTTCACATGTATGTGTGTTTGGGGGTATTAGCATGTGCATCTGAAAGTGTGTGACATCTTTTATCTATTTTCATTTTAACAGTTAACTTATTGTGCAATTAACGTGTGGGTGCATCACCGTGTGTGTGTGTGTGTGTGTGTGTGTGTGTGTGTGTGTGTGTGTGTGCGTGTGTGTGTGTGTGTGCTACAACTCAACAACTGATTTCTCTCAATCTCTCTCATGTCATCCGGCTGGCATTTTTCATTCGGAGCAATGCATGATGGTACATATAGTGTTTTGTCAGTGACCATCCTATTTTTCTTGATGCATTGTGGGTAAAAGTATATAATAATTATCACTGCACATTCAGACAGCACTACAAAATGTGATGTGATAGTGAGTGATTGTGGTTTATGTTTCCACTAGTGAAGCCGGGGCTTGCAACAGGAAATTACATCATCGTGGCTTGTGAGTCAAGCATGGAGGCTCCATAAGTGATCACGGTGCTTGGTCGTGCACCTCTGAGTTTTTGTAACTATTTTGCCAAATCAAATTGTTTGAAGGATAGTGAACATTTGTTGCATTGTAATGCATTTAATACGATCTCATCGAAGAAAAAGTGAGTTTATACTTGATTACGAGTCCTCCTGGGCATTGTTGAGGTGGAGATGGTTGAGGTTTCATGGCGTTTTGCTTGTTCCACTTGTTGACTTCTTGCTTCTGCAGAATATTGTGTTCCTACGCCCTCTGGCATTTCAGAGAATAATTCTAGAAATGACACTGAGCATAAACGCCTTTTGCGTGCTCGTAGCTCGGGCGCCATCTGTGGAGGCTCACAGGGCCATGCACAAGTATAAACAAAGCTTCGGCCTTATAGCTGTTTGTCTTTGTGTGTGTGTGTGTGTGTGTGTGTGTGTCACAGAGAGAGTGAGAGAGAGGCACAGTTGGTCAACTACGAAAACCAATTATAAAATTACCTCTGATGCAGAAATATAATTTCAAGATGGACCTCTGTGTGTGTATGTGTGTGTGTGTGTGTGTGTGTGTGTGTGTATGTATACAAACCACCAAGAAGACAATGTTGCACTCACACACACGCACACACACACACACACACACACACACTGTGAGCTGAATGTCATGTTTGATGTAATGAGCTTCATGGGTGAGTGTCTCCATGTAAGGTCGGGTCATTAAATGGTAATGGTGAGATGAGAGCTAATTTGTCACACGCTGACAGTGATGATAGATAGAAGGGAGGTGGAGAGAAAGAAGGAGAGAGATGAAAGATGGTTTTAGGAATAAAGGAAGGTGAGTGAGGAGGAGGAGGAGGAGGAGGAGGAGGAGGAGGAGGAGGAGGGAGAGATGAAAGGGAGAAGAGGCAAAGAGGGAGGAGGAATCAGAAGAGAGAGAGAGAGATGTGTGGGGAAGAGGCAAAAAAAGGAAAGGTGGAAATGCAGAGAGATATTTTTTAATATCCCCTTCAAAATGTCTATATTTTCAAGAATGATCTGACATCGTCTTATAATTCTTGAGATTAAATTGTGTGAGAATGCTACACAAACGAATTGGTTGAAAAACATCGTGGTTTGGCTTAAAATTATCATGAAATTGAACCAAAACTCAATTGGTAAGTACTTGGTTCACACTGGACATGAACAGCAGTCTCCTATCTGAAAGGCCTGTGTTTTTAGACATTGGGGTTTTTATTTATGATAGTTTATTGGCTTATTGGTGGTCAGCTTCGGTCAGACAGCAGCAGGCACACAATGTATTTTTGCATTTAGTTATTTTCAATATTTGGTCCTCTAAGAGCATCACTGAGTTTCCCAGGCCGTGAAACGTGTGGAGTTGAGCCATGCCTTTAACACTGAGCACCGATCCTGCCTGTCATGTTATTGGAGACACTCAGGTTTGTCAGCACATTGTCATAATTGATCATAGACAGGAGGTAGACAAGTTCAGAAACCTGTCTGTGGGATAATCCAAAGGATGCAGGCAGCTGATATACGCAGGGAAACAAGTAAACATATTGAATTACTAGCATTGTCCGTGGCGTATTACTGGCAAATCTATATTGTTTCTGTGCCTTGTGATATTCCCCCTAGCTTAACAGGTAAATATATATTTTCTTAAGCTTTTTCATCTTCATATTTTTAAACCATTTTTTGGTTGAATGTCAATTGAATTGTGTGTACTGATTCCGTGGTCTGTGAGGGACAGATATCTGATCCTTTACACATCCTGTTCGATGGTAGACTTGACAATAACGTTGACTTAAACTTAACACTGCAGCCGCCTGCAGATAAAGAATGAATGTCCAAAATCTGCCAGAAAATGATGGAAATGTGTAAATCCTCAGTGAGAGCGCTTTAAAAGACTTCTCATCATGCTGGTACACAAACTGCTTTTCTAGAGTAAGAGCACATGTTATTCAGGGTGGATTTCTTTACTTCCGGCCTCTGATGGAAGCTTATTTAACCACTCTGCTATGAAGTCCTGATGGCAGATGGTATTGTGGATTTGCTCATTGCAGCGTCGCCGTAGTCTCCCTGGTGACTGACATGACCTCCTCTGCACTGGAGCTGCCATCCACATTTATTACAGTTAATCTGTTTCAGGAAGCTGGCTTGCTTTGGATATTCTGTCGCTCTGGTCATGTGTGTGTAATGCCTGCTGAAAAATGTGAGCTTAGGAGGACTCCCATCAATGATAAGCCTTCACATTAATCCATGAATTGGTTGTGTTTTTGATTGAATGGTTTGCTAGTAAATTGTAAGAAAGATACAGCCTTTAAATGTCTTTGTTTAGTCTGAAAGCAAAGTTGTTTTAATTTACACCGATGATGAGGTTGTAAATTGTTACCATTATCAGTTAATTGTTTGGTTGTGTTTTTGATACATTGGTTAAAAGTTCAATCTATAAAATGGTGCTTCACTGACAAGAAAAACATATTCAAGTCATGATGGAATTAAAGAAAAAAGAAGTTACAAACATATTTTTTTGTTCGTTTTTTTTGTCATTTTCACTCATTTATACAAGTGCTAGTGTGAAAATGTTCTGTTTCTCATTCAAATTATGTCTCCATCGGGGATGATTTTATATGAAAATTTAATTTTACAATTATAAATCAATTTGATCCAGATAATCATCAAAATGTTCTTTAAACTCATAAAATTGCACCAAAAAACCTGGAATCACTTCCCCTTAAATTTAGCTAAGGAATGACACATATCTTGTGTAAAAAGTGGAAAAACAAACAATCTTTAATGATCATAAATATTAAGATTAAAAAATGCCTTTTTCATTATTAGCTGATACTTAATGTATTTTTTTATCTTTTCACTTCTCCATATAAAATTGTCACTAGTGAAAGTATTCATGATAATCTCGAAAATGGAAATTCACCATGATCCACTTTTTGTGAGTGGGTTTTTTTTATGCCGATCCTCGATAAAATCCTGTATTGTCTCATCCCTACTCTCCATGTTTGGTAGACATTTACATTTATAGGCAAGGATAAACTGAAGGATTAAATCTACTTGAAACATTCTCCTCCATTTTAGGCTTAAAAAACAGCCCTTTAAAGATTGAAAATGCATCATAAAGATTCGCACAGGTGAAATTGAAGCCTTTGTTCTCCGTGTTGGAGCTCAGTAAGAGATTTACACTGCCGCTGGTTCAATTCCCTCTGGAGGGATGTTATAAAATGTATGCACTCAAGGAAGCGCGGGGTGTTCCAGATGAAAGCATCCATTAAACATATGAATCCCCTCTTATATTAACTGTCATTATATTGTTTCAAAGGAGAGGGTCTGGGCTGTTTAAATGGTGTTTTAGGCTCATTTAGTCACTCAGACCTGAACAAACGTCATAAATCACGTCATCTGAAGCGAAGTTGTGAATATCTATACTTTCACTACTATGGGAAAATGAAAGGCTATATTTGCATGAAAGTGTGCCTTTATAGCTCCGCTGAGGACGAGGCTGGAGAGGTTTCATAATGTTGTCTTTAATCATTCATGATTCACATTTCTATACACATTACTGAATATTTTAATACCCACTTTTATAGTTTAAATCATCTGTCAAGAGGCCCCGGCTGCAGGTACAAGCCTCTGGTTGTGTATGTGTGCGACTGTTGGAAGTGGTTTTGGAGCCAAGCTGTTGTGTTTAGAGGCACGGTGAATTTAGATTACACAGTACGAAGCTCTCAGTCACGGCATGCAGCATCCACAGAATGCAAAGTTGTCTCTTGGTGATGGCAGCCGTGCATTCAGCAATACGACTGTGTGTGTGTTTAGGGATGGACGGGGTGAAAAATAGAATAGCTTAGAGTTATCTTACCTTATAAAATATGCCAACAAGAAAATCAGCAAAACTTCACAAATGCATCAGTGTTTTATTGTTGCCTTGACACTAGAAGTTTATCTGCCTTGTCTAAAATGAGAAAAGTTATCATCAAGTCATATTTTATCAAAAGATACGTGATGAAACATAATGAGTCATCATGTCCTGGTAGATCTTTACCATTATGGCTCAGTCTTACAACCATTACAACCACTTTTATGCAAATAACTGCTATGGATGATGACAACAAATTCAAATATTAATAATAAGATTTTGGTTCTTTATACTGACTTTAGTACGGTTGAAATGATTATGGTTCAGAAATTGGTCTTGGGCCTTGTATAACAGCTGTTATGACAAAACAATCCAATAAAAAAATCCTGATCGGCCATGTAACAGCTCAACGACCATCAGCAATCACATCGATGGCAAAAAAAAAACAAAAAAAAAAAAACGTTTAGCCATTTAGCCATCTCGACACTTGGAGCTTGTTGTTTTGTCATCTTTGCCTGCAGTTTTAGGAGCACAGTTCTTGGCCTGTGTTCGATTCCCGTTTGCATTTGCTCTTTATCTTTTCAATACAGAGTTCTGGATGTGAGATGTGTTGCTGTGTGCTGCAACCCGCCTGTCCATTAGAAACGAGAGCTGGCTCATGTATTGATCATGGAATCACTTTCCTTCTTCCTCAACTCCTCCTCTGAAGGTCACAGGATTCCGCCGGCGCTTTGCAAAGATTCAGGGTGAGCTGTTAGCAATGGGTTTGGCATGAGAGTGAAAATCCTGCCTCAGTTGTTTCTACATTTTTCCTCATATTAGCCTCAACGGTTGAAGTAATCTTGAGTGATCTCTCTTATCTAATTGCTTTTTTAAAATTGTGGGTCTGTTGGAGATACTTTTTACAGTCTTTTAGAGCTACTTTAACTCTAAATTCAAACAATCTTCTTCTCTGACATTTCTCAATCTACCCTCAGGGATCAATTGACAGGAAGTTGGTTTACATCAAATCTTAGCACAATTTGCTTATAAATAAATGGTTGGTTTCCTAACAATGAGACACATCATTTACCTGGAGGTAATTCCCCATCCTCATTACAAGCAGAGTGGAGCACACGCAGCTTTCAGAGATGCATTTAATAATAATAATAATAGTAATAATAACTAGAGAATGCAATTTCTACGAAATTGAGGTGTGAATGATGACTGCTGAATAGCTGACGCTACGCTGGTATGATAACTTGAATGTGTATGAAGAAGTGAAATTAGGATGAATAGTTGGAAAAGTGGGAATTGATTGAATAAGTATGAATGTCTTTGAAGGGTTGAATTAAGTATGAGTGTGTGTATGAAGAAGGTAAAGTAGTTTGAATAGTTGGAAAAGTGGGAATAGTTTGAATTAGTATGAATGTCTTTGAAGGGTTGAATAAAGTATAAATGTGTGTATGAAGAAGGTAAAGTAGGATGAATAGTTGGAAAAGTGGGAATAGACTTTCTAGGTGAATGTATGCCTGAGCAGAAGATGTTTGACAAAAAAAACTACAAATCCCACTGACTGCTCCTGTCCACCAATCAGAGCACACCTGCTGTCACTTCTCAAGATCAGAGCCACAGAGTGCCGTCACCTTAGCAACGGCACTCTACGTTCGTGTGTATGACTGCCTTCAGCCTCTCTCTATTTCTCCATTTCGGCTTTGTGGAGGGTCCGAACAAAAGCTTCCCACGCTCACACCGAAACTCCTATCGCCAAAACGTTTGCACCGTTACCGCCACAAGACTCTGCTGAAGACGCTGATGACTTTTATTTTTTCCTAGTGTCAGAAATGTGGACGCTAGGGCGAGTTAGAAATGAAGGGGATTTCAGCATTTTGACTGTGCAAGTCCTGTTAGATTCCTCTGAACTCTGGCTTCGCGGAGGGTCCGAACAAAAGCTTGCCACGCTCACAACGAAACTCCTATTGCCAAAATGTTCACACCGTTAGCGCCACAAGATTCTGCTGAAGACACTGATGACTTTTATTTTTTCCTAGTCTCAGAAATGTTTGAGTTTCAGCATTTCTTTGAAAATCTGCTTCTCAATTTGCATTGCAGTCTATTGGGAGAAAAACCGACATGGCCGCGCTTAGAGGTTGCTAGTTAAAATTCTGTAAATCTCACAGAGTTTTTGAGCACATTGTGAGAGACAGGACAAGTTTGTCTACAAAATTGGAAAATATCACGTGTGTAGAGTGAAAATTGTGGCCCGGAGGAGTTTGGAAAGGAAAAAAATCTGAAGTTCTTTGGGCTGCTCTGCCACTCTGATGATGATGTCACCCACTCTAGCAGGGAGAGTTCCGTGCAATACACACCCATTATAATCTCATGATCTCTCCCAACACGATCATGTGTTTTCAGTAGGGCTGTCAGAGTTAACGCGTTAACGCAACATCCTCTTAACGCCGTTCATTTTTTTAACGCGCGATTAACGCTCGGTATTAAAAAAAAAAAAACGCGCATTGTATGATTTATGGCCGTCGGTGGCACCTGTAGTCTTGATCCAGAGGGAAGGTGCGTGTCCACAGGCAGCGGTGTTTCCCCGCGTCCCGTTCATTGTCTATGTGAAAAGCCGTGCAATGCATTCTGGTATCGTCGCGGCGAATGTCGAGAGACAGATCTGCGCGTGCTGTGGGTATGAAATGAGCTACCATAGAAATACGTCCAGTCTGAGATATCACTTGCAAGCCCATGCACTTATATCCTAACTGTACTTATCTCCTGTTACACTATCTCCTGTGACATGTTCACTTTAATTGTTTGTGATATATTCTTATAACCCTGTTTTGATCCCATGTTTTGGTAAGGGGATATTTGAAGTGTTAAATAAACATTTTCATAAATCAAGTATATTTTCACCTTATGTTGTTAAAAGTATTAAGAATATGAAAAAAATCCATTAAGGTACATTTAGAAGAAAAAAAAATGTGCCAAAAAATGCGATTAATTTGCGATTAATCGCGAGTTAACTATGGACAAAATGCGATTAATCGCGATTAAAAAAATCAATCTTTTGACAGCCCTAGTTTTCAGGCATTTTTTAAAAGCATACACAGTGGTGGCTTTGATGTTTAGGGAGAGCATTCCATTTCATTGATTCCATTTCATTCTGATGACATCACTGTTATTTATCCTTCAGTGATTCCATTCCATTCTGATGACATCACAGAGACATCAAAGCAGTGGCTTTGATCAAAGCACTGTGGAGTCTATAAATATAGTGCAGGTACTGGCTAAACACAACCTATTCAAGGTGTTACAGGAAAGTCCAATCTTGAGATAGGATCTAATACAGAACCAATCAACTACAAAACCATACAGAAGGAGGAGGACTCCAAGGTCAACCAGCTGAGGAAACATCTTCAAACCCAGGAGGAGAGCGCCCAAACCATGCAGAAGCAGGAGTCGGAGCTCGGCCAGCCAGAGAAACATCTTCAAACCCAGGAGGAGAAGACAGAGAACAGCTGTGAAACCATGCAGACGCAGGGGGGGGGAGGTTGACCAGCCGAGGAAACATTTTGAGACCCAGGATGAGAGCGCCCAAACCTTGCAGAAGCAGGAGTCCAAGGTGGACCGCCTGAAGAAAGTTTTTCTGATGCAGGAGGCGCAGATCCACCAGAGGGACAAAGAAATCCTACAACTCCGGAAAGACCAGGAGGATCTCTCTCAGCAGCTCACAGACCAGAGGAGGGAACTGGAGGACATGTTCCAAAAGGACCTGGCTGTGTCCAAACAGAGCTCGGAGACAAGCATCCGCCGGCTGGAGACAAAAGTCCAACAGATGGAGGACGAGAAAAGGGAACTGGAGGACAAGTTCCAAAAGGACCTGGCCGTGTCCCAGCAGAGCTCGGAGACAAGCATCCACCTGCTTGGAAAGTCGGATGATCCACACAAGCCCGACTTGACATTTAAAGATGGCTGCCCCGGTTGTAAACAGTAACGTTACTGATGACCGATCAAAAGAGCGATCGATTTTTGTAAACAATGAAACACGTAGAAAGACTTTGTGTTTTCTCTTAATCCACCGTGTTTGCAGGTTGCAGAAGGACCGCATATTTTTCCAGAAGGTGTTTGTATTCGGACAATGCAAGCGCGAGAATAACTTTTGTAGATGTAGCCATCTTTTTTCCTCTTCCGTTTTTGGCCGTAAGCTCCGGCTTCTGACTTCCGAGGTAAATGTAACGCACTATTAGACTGCCTTCAGCCTCTCTCTATTTCTCCATTTCGGTTTTGTGGAGGGTCTGAACAAAACTTTTCTACGCTCACACCGAAACGCCTATCGCCAAAATGTTCGCACTGCTAGCGCCACAAGACTCTGCTGAAGACACTGATGACTTTTATTTTTTCATAGTGTCAGAAATTTGGACGCTAGGGCGAGTTAGAAATGAAGGGGATTTCAGTATTTTGACTGTGTACGTCCTGTTAGATTCCTCTGAACTTTGGCTTCGCGGAGGGTCCAAACAAAAGCTTGCCACGCTCACAACGAAACTCCTATCGCCAAAATTTTCACACTGTTAGCGCCACAAGACTCTGCTGAAGACACTGATGACTTTTATTTTTTCCTAGTCTCAGAAATGTGGACGCTAGGGCGAGTTAGAAATGTGTGAGTTTCAGCATTTCTTTGAAAATCTGCTTCTCAATTTGCATTGCAGTCTATTGGGAGAAAAATTGTGAGAGACAGGACAAGTTTGTCTACAAAATTGGAAAATATCACGTGTGTAGAGTGAAAATTGTGGCCGGGAGGAGGACCATGATCTCTCTCAAAACGATCATGGTCATTGAACAGTGATTGCTCAGAAACTATGTGACCTATTGAAACATGGATTGACACACCAATACACAAGACTTGTGTCTACATTTTAAAGTTTAAATGGAGTTTCTAGGTGAATGTATGAATCAATAGTGAGCAGTTGAATGTGCCTGAAAATGCACGGAATTTTGTCAAATTTGAATGTTCCGCTCATTGACTTCAATGTTAAAAAAATTACGTAAAATGTTGAATATTTCTGAATTTATGAATGTTATGAATGAGAAAAGTAGTAGCGGGAATGTCCTAAATGAGATGAACGTCTTGAAGTTTGAATGAAGTGAATCGGTTGAATAATGTTGAAGGAGTTTAGGTTTGAAAAAACAGGCGGAAGAATAATAATAAATACGGCGAATAACAAAGGATGTGAATGATTTCATCATTCCCACCAATAATAATAATAATAATAATAATAATAATAATAGCATTAATTTATATAGCGCTTCAATGGAATCTGCAGGCAAGAAAAATGGAAGAGAAAACCTGAATGATTTCTAACATTAGTGAACAAAGACACTTTTGGTTGGAGGGAGGGACCAGGGTCACATATATACTGAAGAGTTTTACCTTAATACTGCCTGCTATCATTATATTACCACCTATTCTAACATTGTTGGAGGGATTTTAAAGCTGCAAAAGGCCAGTTTTCCAAACCACAAACATGAGTATGAATGGTCTGGCTGTGGTCCACTGAGACCTTGTATGAGGTGTTTCTGTGAGGTGGGAAGTGAACAACATGTGAAGCAGGTTTTAGCTGGTTCTCTGGAGCCTAACCACACCCCAAATAAGTTTTGATCAAATGTCACCTAAATTGAAATTTATTAGAGCTGCAACAGTTAATTTATTAATCACAATTTATTGTCAACTATTCAATTAATTGTCAATTATTCTTAAATTTCACCAAACAACCAATGGATTAGTCATGAAAATAATCCATATTAAATCATTGTAAATAATAGTTGGCTGTGGCCCTACTGGAAATTTAACCTGTGTGTATGTTATCAGAAACTTCTTCTGAAAATGTCTGTTTAGACACAGAAACCCAGCACCGACCAGATGCATAGTTAGAAACTATTGTAATGCTCATACTCTCCTTAAAGCCATTACCATTACCTTATTTATGCCAGGGAGACTAATCTATCCCCTTACATTATCACTGTGCTAAAGCAAGCAGCACTTTGCCTCTCATCCACCTCAACATAACCTCCTGATGTTAATGGAAGGTTTGTGAGTGAAGCTGTCAGCCTGGACATATATTCCTGCTTTGTTCACTTTTCTGTAAACACAGATCGCAGCAATCCAATCTTTAATGCGGTCAGATCCCTGCTGCCTCCTTTCTAACAGCATGTGTGTCCCTTGCTGTGCCTGATTAGACCTCTCCGAAGGTCTACATGGGCGTGTATGAGCTGTGATTGTGGATTTGTTGCATCCTGTTCCACATTCAACCTGAACAGAGCTCTAACTAGACAGAATAGCTGAAAATGTTGGACTTCTTCAGATCTCAGCAAATAAATTGGTGTGCGAAATGCTATTAGAAGGGATACAAATAATATCCATTATGACAAAAAAAGGCTGTTGTTTGCCCTCGGAGCCTCTGTTCTCGGGTTTCTTTCAACTAAACTTTTTAATTTTGTGTGTTTTGAAGTAAAGTTTGTAGCGGTGCACCGCTGTGCTTCAGTTGCTTTTCATTGGTCTTACTGTGATCTGATGGTTCCTGACAGTCAAACCCACAACCCAGGCAGCTTTTGTTATGGCTGTGAACCAGTGAGACAACAGGAAGGTTCACAGAGCTTTCATCCTCATTTTAAGTAAGACCGCAGTTAAGGCAGGACCCACAATCAGCAGCTAATCCTCCAGCATCTGTTCAGTGCAGCCGGCTGTAGCAGAGAGGCCCAGCAGCTAGGGGTTAATAAGTCAGAGTGCCGGACCAGTCCATGCCATACCAGAGCAGACAATTACCTTTCCAGCTTAGCCAGTGATCCAACTTTAATGAGGCATACTGGCCCTGTTTATCCGCAGTCTATCCCTCCCTCATATAATGCATCCCTGCACCTCTACATCCTTCCTTCTTTACGTCCCTTTAACGTTGCCGATGTCCTCTTTCAATCTCCACATTCCTTTTTTTTTTACCCAAGTTGGCTTCCTGCTAACTGTCTTGCTTTCTCCTCTCCTTACAATTCCTCCTAACACCCCCCCCTCCCGATATCCCCTTTCTCCTCTCTTCACCTCCCTCAGCTCCATCTTTCCCTGTCAGCCGTCCATCCTGTCCTCCACCTCTGCCCTAACAAACTCCATCCGTCCCACAGCTATTTTCCTCCAGCCTTCCTCTGCCCACGTGTCAGTCTTCCATCTCAGCTGACCTCTGGGCATCCAACCACTTGCCTCGTCGCCTTGTTTTCCCTCCTCATCTGTTCTCCTCCACCCCTTCCTTCAGTGATCTCAGCCTTCATGCCTCCCTCTATCCTTCACTCTCTCTCTCAGTGTCCTCCACCTCACATTTACCCCCTTAAACATCTCCTCCCCTCTCCTCCCCGTCTCACCCTGACCCGTCAGTTACCTCCTCTCAGCCCCATCTCTTCATCTTTCCCTCCTCTCATGCTCTCATCTTGACCTCTCCAGTGCCAGCCATAAGTGTCATTACCATCCCTCTTTCGTCTCCACCTCTCATCTCTACTTCACTGCCGTCATGATTGCCATTACAGGAGAGGTTAAAGATCTTATCATCGCTCTGGATGTCATCAGTGCACAGGCACACAAAGAAACATCAAACAAATATCGACGTAAATGTGCTCCTATCACATTGTTCAGTTCTGGCGTAATGCTTTTTTTGCTGAGCTGTGTGTGTGTGTGTGTGTGTGTGTGTGTCCCTAATGATAATGAGTCTGTGTGCTTGTGTTTGTATAAGTCTCTGATGTGTGTCTCTGTGTGTTTGTTGATCCTGATGTAGTCTCAGTAGTAATCCCTTATGCATGGTGCATGGCTGTGTGGGCAGAAATAGCCTGGCTGTTTGGACTGATGAGTCCGTGGCGCTGTCTAGAAATAATTGTCGGACTGTGGAATGAGGCCAGAGCCGGCTGACCCCATTAGAACAACCTTACAGCTCATTGTGAAGGAGCCCACCACTGATCGACAAGGCAAGCTCACCCCTGTCTGACTAATGGGTTGGGACTAGCAACCTGTCCGTGGTGCCGGCTGGATGGGCCTAAAGAAGAAATGCGGCTCTGTAGAGGCACAATTATGTGGCATTATTATTATTATTATCTACAAAAAAACTCTGCAATAATATAAAAATGACCACAGTATATATTTGTGTTTTCTTTATGGTGCTGGTTCTGAAAAGTGACGTCAAAGTACCTTAAACCTGTATTGTAAAAATAAGTCTATTAGAAAAGGCCCCTTCTTCTCACTTGATTTATTATCTCAGTAAATTGTAATTAAAATATTGTAAACATGAGTTAATACCATAGTTCACGAACCAATTACTCACGAACCAATTATTGACATCATGGTTAGAAGTGTCTACTTCTTGTATGAAGTCACAATAGGGTCACAAGGTGACAGCAAACATACATTGTGCAAAATGAACTGCTTTGATATTCTTTAAAAGAGTGTTTGGTTACTTTTAAATATCCTTTAAATTATTGTTATTTTTCCTTTAGTTACTAATCTGTATGCTCCAAAGTACAACCTGATTTATGACAAATAATTAATTTGAATTAAAATACATAAAATTCTGGTTGCATATCTTCACAGAAAATGTCTGTCTAGTATCAATAGCTGAAATGCTGAAGGTTTGAGCCCTCTGTGGATCACAGTTGTTGTTTTCTATGCCTTGAAGCTCTTTTCTGTTTGTGCTAACTAGTTTCCTTTGACCTCTAAATACCTTACTTGGACTGTGTCTTTACCTGAAAGAACATCATTTTTTGTGGTCAGGAATGTGGTTGAATAATGACGGTTTCATTGGTGGGGAATGTGAGGCCTGCAAAATGTGAGCCTTTAAAACTGGAGGCGGTGGTTTGCTTCTGTCTCCCAACAGTCTCCTTGCTTCTTAAAGCATACCAGCGTACAAAATAACCAAACCTTCATGTTGTCCGGTTGAACAGGCTTTTGTCATGACAGGTTCTGGAAAATTAAATAAAAATTTACATGACGGCGTCACGGCATCAAATCCAACTTGTATTGCATTAGTAATAAGCAGCAATAATGACAAGTGATTCAAATTGTATTGTGTTTATTTATAAACAGATCGGCGAGTGTACCAGTCGGCCGGTGCGCAAATTGCAGCCTGCGTGCTGCGGAGCGAGCCGATGCCGGCATGACGGAGATCACTTTACAGTCGACGTTGGAGGGGGGAGATGTGAGTGCCGTACTAAACTGTTTGTTTACATCGACGTTTTGAAACTAATCTATCACTCAGGAGGGTCTGCTATGGCAAGTGTGACGCCCAGTGGGAAAGGATCGGGTTAATAGTTGGTATAACCGGTTCGGTCCGGTCTTTGGCTTAGTAGCAGACCAGTTTGAAAATGTTTAAACCTACCCAAGACTAGTAAACACTAAAACTGCCTGTTTTTTTGTTTCCAGCTCGGAGGACTTTTTGATTACTTTCCAGAATGGTTGATAAAATTGACTAATGGGATTCAGTCAGAACCAGGATTCATGCACAACAAGGGCGGTCTTAATTTCACAATCTGTTTTATTGACTCATCTGGGGTCTAAAGCTGCTCCGCTGCACTCTTTCTAAATTATGACTCCCTGAGTGGTGCACATATCAGCAGTAGCTTCATTAAGAAAGGAAACATAAAATGCAACACAGATTGAATCTTGAATCAGCTGACTTTATCAATTCTTTGTTATAACAGTCTGTCTGGTAAGTGAGACTTTGTTGTAAAGTGATGTAAAATGAATGCACCTGCCAGAAAGTTAAAGCACAACTGTAGATTAATCAACAGATTAAACAGCCATTCCTCCAAGAAGTTGTAGTGAAAAGATGCAACCATCCATCTCTATGCACTCAACACACTCGCTGAATACTAAAAGTCCAGCATTTGTCTGCAGCTCTCCATGAAACTGCTTCACCTCTAATGAATACATGTCGAGGCTGAAGTCATTCTGCTTAATCAAATCACAACGTGTTTCGCAGAGATTGATGGAGCATAAGTGGTGTTTGCATTCACACAGATTTACACATTGACACCAGGAAGGTTCACAAAGACATATGTCTTTGAATAGAGCACATGTGTATTAAAAGCAGCAATCTGAAAAAGATTCATCCAAAGGGCTGACGTTCAAATGTACTTTGTCAGATTCACGGTTTGTGATTTCACTATGAATCTGAATGAGTTATAGAAAACGTGGAGAAAACACCAATTCTGCATTTAAGGTTTTTCACTTAGATTCTTATGACGGGAACTGTGGAATTACTCATTTATAGACTTTTAGCCCTACAAATTAACTCAGAGATTAGCCTTCTGTGCATATATGAACACTCAACAGAGATGGTCTGACTTGCTTTGTTTAATGGCTTGTTCCTTTTGTTAATCAAACTCCCATGTTTTATAAATGTGTATCTTTTTTCATATTTGTCATAAAAAAATGTCACTTCAATATTCAATAAATAACTATTGAAAATAGTGAGATAGGCTTGAACAGAGTTCAGAGGTCTGAGACGTGTGTTCCATGTGTGAGATGAAGATCATTAAGAGGAGCAGCATTGACACATAAAACAACCAAATGGCAGCGACTGATGTTGAACATACTGTTCAAGCCGCCGTGGCGTTGCCTGACATCACCAGACCAAATCGAGAACCTGAGCATGAACATGAGCTCACAGACTCCTTTGGTTCGCAGGCAAAGGAAAAATACCTTTTTATCTTCAAATTCTGACGGCAAAACCGTCAACAGACGTGTGATACTACGGCATCACAGCTCATCTCTGAAGTCTGTTTTCCATCACTTATCCCAACATCACATTCTGTTGCCCTAATTTGTTGTAAGACTACCCAATTGTCCAGAGGTGTTTTGGTCTATTCCGATAGGCCCTTTGGAAAACGGACATGAACCCCCCCATGAACGATTCGGTCTGCTGATGTCATACTAATCGATGCCAGTTGTCAGGTTTTCCCTCCCACCCTCCTGCTGGTGTGAGTTCTTGTGTTTCCTCATATACTCTTATCACTGGGCTGATGTCCTCTTTGAGAGCTGCTTTCTGACTCTATCGCAGAGAAATACAGAGAGACTGTGCTGAGAATTTATTTCCCCATGTTAAGACACGCAGCATACATCAATTGCTTATATTTCCATCCAGGGAGAGTGTTATTGTGGCCCGACGCCTTAACGAGAGCCATATAAGCTGATACCGTATCAGAAATCATCATGACATGTGTACCATAGCTGTGCCATAAAAATGCTAATGTTATTTCTCTGCCAGCGGAGGAGGTGGCTGGAGGATTAGACGGAGCGCTGCTGATCTTATTAGATAAAACACCGTCATTACACTCATTGCCTGGTAGCCCAGTGCTGCACAGGCTTTACTCCTCACACTGGCCCGGCTCATAAAAACACCAGCACTCTGGGTTTTGTGTAGATGTGACGGGATTACAGTGACCGCGGGCCAGAGTTGATGGGACACATAAGACATTTAATGTCATTATCACAGATCTGAGGCCATTTTACAGAAAAGGAGGCAGCATTTGGGTACTGGCTATGATGGTGACTTTTAGCTAACAATGTGTTGTCAGTGCGTTCGAGAACAGCGGCGCAGTAACAGCATGTCTTGAACGCTGCAGGCCTGAAGAGGTTTTATTAAGCTGTAAAGTCGGTTGTTTGTGGATTAGAAATGCCTTGTTAATCGTATTAGATTAAAGAGTCCGCCCGGGTTTAATTCACTGCTTATTCAATCCAGTCAATAAGTGGATAAGGATTTCCTTTAATGTAAAACTAGAAAATGCCTTTTCAGGAAAATTATGCTTTTTCATACATAAATGATGAAATGTAAGATGCAGAACAGAAAAGAGAAGACATTTTTTTTCAAAAGTGGTCAGTGATAACATTTAACATTTAAAACTTCAACCTACTTCCAGCTGATCCACTGGAAGGATTTACAGCTTTTTTCGATTATTAAATAATTTATATTTTTTCTGATTCTTCAGACAAAAAATTAAAACATCACCTTGAGCAATTAACCATAACAATAATCGGTAGTTAGGTAGTCTAAGAAGTCTTAGTCCAATTCTAAACCAAGGGTTGGAAATTCAGGTGTACTAATGATAATGATTGAAAATGACAATTTTATTTCAACCATTAAAACAATATAAGATGTGATGTCGTCAATAGCACAGCTGCTCAGAAAAATATAAATAAATTCTTCACGATTGTGTATTTTACAACAAACGCTGCATTTTCACAGGAAACTCCCAAATGTCCAGGTAAGTGATGGCTGCCACGGCACAATGTGGACACACACACACACACACACACACACTCACTTGCGAGCGTTTGACCCTCACAGCAAGAACACAAAACACCACCTACACCACCAGAGACTTCAAATACATGTGTTGCATTGTAAACACACGTCCATGAAGATGTTCACCACCCACACACTGCCTTCATCCCCTTTTCGCTCCCTCCTCTTCCTCCTCTCCCGCTCTGATTAGCTCTACTTTCTGCTCCTCTCTCGACCCTCTGTCAGACAGTGAAGCTGGTTAGTAAAGGAAGAGAGGAAGAGAAGGCAGTGAAAGGGCTCTTCCTGTTGACGTACACAAACAGGAGATGAGAGGTGACGGCTGCCTTACATGCTTTCACACATCCTTCGCTTTCCTTCCTTCCTCCTTTCTCTGTCTTTGTGTATGTAAGTCTGGGAAAAGAGCTGCAGATCTCCCTGAGGCCATATATGGATTCATCTACGGCATGATGTGGAGAGAGGAAGTGTGTGTGTGTGTGTGTGTGTGTGTGATGGCAGTGGAACAACCTTGTTTTCCAGTACGCGTGATTTATGAGGCTTTATGTGTTTATCTAATGGCATTTAACCAGGTGCTCAAGTCTGCTCTCCTTCACCCCATAACACACAACACTCATCTTACTCGCTCTGTTCCCTTTTTTTAAAGGTGAGTCGTCGATCCATTACCTCCCTCCGAGGTGTCGCTCCTCAGTGTTGACAATAATTGCAAAGAGAACGAAGGGAGAAAGAGAGGCTTTAACTTGACATTTTTTTATGGATTTGAATATGCACTTTTGAAAAACAAATTTAATTGTTTAAAATGAAAAAAAGATGACAAACAACTATAATACCACAGAGAGACGTATAGAAACCGTTTAAGAAATTCTGGTCTAAATGTGTTGTGGAATCGACGTGACACATTACCGTATGTTCCCAAGTCACTTATGGTATTGTGTTTCGAGGGAAACATATTTTCTCTGGATTATGGTTGCTGTTTGAAACACTAAAGCAAAACAGTAAAGCTTGAAGATAAAAATGATTTGGTTACGTTGAGGACACTCACGACCGGCTGTGTTTTTGGACCATCCACCACCCAGACCTCCTAACTACACAGACTTCTCCACGCTCATTTGAAATATCTTTGTGATACATCTAATGCAAATGTATTCCACAACATCAATTTTTTCCTGAAACAATATTCACAATGCAGATTTGTTGTGTCGTAATGTCATTTTTGGGAGACCGGGCTGTTGGAGTGGCTCTCAAACAGAGAGCTGTTTAGTGTAGCGTGTTAAAGTAATGAGTCTATAATTGGCTGATCTGGGAAAGCAGTTAATTGTGATGTTTTATCTGTCCTAAATTTAGATTTGACACATGCTGCATGGTTTGTATTTTTATCCTGCTGAATCATTTTGTTGGATTTCAGTGGTGCCCCATCTCCAGGCTTCTCAATGCTCCCCAGCAGAATACTGTTTGCTTTTAAATCTCCCCTCCAAAATAAAGCCCACAAGCACCAGACACACCACCAGAATCTGTATCTGCTGCTTATTCTAAGACCTTTGAAATGATGTCTTACTGTAGATACAAATGAATGCTGACAGGCCGGATTTATCCACCTTCATATTCCATTTGTGTGTAATGCTACTATTAACATAACTAATTTAAATAAAACCATTTCCCTCCAGGCACTGCTGATACATTAAAACAGCCTAAATGCTATGCCTATATCAATTTCCTTGGATATTTTAGGTTCAGGTTTAAAGGAAGAAATGTATTATTAAATTAGATTAATTAAAGGGACTTCCACAAATTCACATATCCACGCCTCCACATATCCACACTTCCACATATACTTGGTCAAACGTGTTGCTGTGTTATGACTGTAAACACGAAGAGGCCCATGGGACACATTGAAAGACCTAAAAAAAATCCTGAGCAGCATGTGATATGTCTTTTAATGCCCAGCTCCCCAGAGCCCTCTCATTACAGAGTAATTATTCCTCAAAGCCACGGGCAAAGTGCTTCACTCATTTACTTGGAGATGTGTTGGAATTAACCCCGACACCAAAACAGTGGGGTTTTGTTTGGCTTTCATGTCAAGGATTGCGGCTCTTCTCGGGTCTCTGAAGCTTCATTTAGATGCCCTCACTTCAGCGGAAAGACACACTGCCCGTCTCAGATGTTAAGAGGAAGCCATATTGATGTCCTTGCCTCTCTAAATGGTCTCCTCGAAATAACATAGCAATAATACTGATTTGTTTTCTACCTTGTGATGGGAGATGTGATTGCTGCCTGCATTGTGCTCCTTAGCAGCGTTTTGGCGAGTAGAGGAAGTGCCATGTTTATGGAGTAGATTCTCACATGGTTAGGTTTAGACAGGAACACTTTGGTTAAGGTTATCAAACAAACACACAAACCATTATTGCTGCTATTGTTCAATCATTCCTTTCTGTTTAGATGGGTTCAATTATGTGGTGAATTGACAGGTATCTGGTTTGTTCACAGGAAGGGAGCACTCACACTAGGCCCAGTTGATCTGTCTGTTCTAGAAGAACTGAACCAAGGTTTCATTTTGTCATCACATTCAGTTTCTTTCCTAAGCTAGTCCCAGATTGTTACCAGTCCTTGAAGAAGGGTTGGTTGTTCCTCTGAAGAAAGATTGCTGTCTTCAGGTTCCTGTGAAGGACAGTTGCTGTCCTTGGAGTTGCGGAGTGAGGAATTTCTAGTGAGATGCGTCTCGACTAGGAATTCTTGTCTTTGTTGCAGAAGCAGGTTCCAACAGTCAGCTTGTTGGCTGTTTTGAGGGCGCTGCTTGGGGCTTGACACATGTGGTCCGAATCCCAGGAGAAAGAGGGAGGTGGGGAGACTGCTTGTCCGGGCGGAATCCCAGGAGAAAGAGGAGACCTCTGGTCAGGTCGAGGTCCAGGAGGAAGGGTGACAAGACCTGTGGTCAGGTTTTCTACATCTCGGTAGAAAAGAGAGAGATTCCAACTTGGTATGCTTGGTAGGAAGCCAACTTCCACTGCAGTTGACCAATGGAATCTGGAGTTCACAGGTACAGGTTACGTTCAGTGACACAGGCCTGCAGGCAGATGGGGGAGGGGGAAAGACTCCCTGTGGAGGTGTGTTTCCACACAGAGAACACTCCAATCCGACTGTTCAGAAACAATTCAATGTGCATCCATGAATTGTTTCATAGACACAGACCCTGAGGTCCCAACTGGCATATATTAATTATAGGTACACAATATGACCATGGATGTGGTGGTGTGTGGATCAAAAAATAATTTTTCATTTCAGCTTGACTTTAAGAGTAATTAGTACTTGATGGATAATTTGGGCTTTACTTCCCTGCTGTTTCACTCAGGACGAGGGCCTGTCAGTCAGCAGGGTGTTGGTTGTTTGTCAGGTTATAGATCAATAACACATGCTTTTCTGTTGGTCCATATTCCCCTTAATGTGTTTCCACATCAGCCTGAGTTTAAATGCTGAACATGAGAACACTTTATTAGCCCCCACACCTCCATCTCAAACACATTAACAGATTACTCCATCTCTGGAGTCTTACACGATGCAGTTGGCTGTTGTCCATTGGTCATTTAGTAGCCTACACGCGGCTCCTGATATTCAGTTAAACGTGCCCTTGAAAACAATAATGATGAAGTGATTCCTCCCTGCAGCCTCTGAGCTGCAGGCATGAACATGCACAGTGGTGGAATATTAAGTGTTTTTATTTGACCTTTAAATGAGAAGGATGGTCTCCTGCGATCAGGGGGGGGGGGGGGGGGGGGGGGGATGGTATAACAACCACAATCTGAGGCCATTGGTATGTTTGTCATTGAAAAGTTGTAGAATAAAAAGTTAAAATTCATACTTTGTTTTTTAAGGTTTGGTGTACTTTTTCCTTGGAAATTATATTTTAGACAATATTGTTGTTTCAATTCTCGGACAACAGTTTCCTGTTTCAACAATACAAATGTCCTCATATACAAAGCCAGCTCCATCAAGAAATGCTTTTAGCAGTTTGGTGTGGCAGAAGAACCTGACCTCAGCTCCATCCGACACTGACCTGACCACCCAACATCAGTGTTGGACCTCACTAATGCTCTGAATAAATGCCCAGAGTTTTGGAGTCTTTCCCTCAAATAATAGGTTTGTCTTTCTTACTGACCCCTGGAGCTGCTGAAAGGATGCACTTCCTTTCTCCCTGACCTTCTCCTGTGGCTGTAATGAATGCCGCAGAAGTGAGAGGTCTAATGGATCCCGTGTGAGGTTTGTCCATCAGCATGCCACAGAGATGGATAGATCAGTTAGTAATAACTTGATAAATCGATGTATGGTAAAATGATGGATGGATGGATGGGTAGGTAGGAAGGCACACAAGATTGAAAGCTTTATTTACTACACAGGGAAGGCGGACGGATCCTTAGCAACAGATTAACTCCGGAAGGAGAATGCTAGTAGCATTAGTCTGGGATTTAAAAAAAAGACCAGTAGTTCTTTGTGTATTTTTTTTATATGATCATCCAGCACATATTGTCTTGTTTGGTTCAACAGTCCACAACCCAAAGATTGGGTGAAAACAACAAGCATATATACATTTTACATTTTGGCAATGTAATTAAAATAAATTGTTGATTAATTTTCTGGTTTTCAACTAATTGTTTCAATGTGTTTAAGTTCAAGAGAGTGAGTAAGAGTCTTCAGCACAAAAAGAAAATGGCTGAAAAAGTGAATGCTGGGAGAGTGATTAGAGTGGGGTTGTCTCGCTCTCTATTGTCTGTCTTGATCTTTCTCCAAGTTATCTTACTGTCTCTTTGATTCAGCAGTTTATGTCATTGTATATAAGTAGTCACAGGTCATCTGACGATGGTAAGTGAGAGTTATCGCTGGACACATCCAGATATATTCCCCCTGAAGCTCTGTCGGTCTCTAGACAGTCAGATTTTCTATACAACAAAACGGCTCACTGGCCAAGTGGTTGTCAAGTTGTTCACACGTCGATAACTTCATTACGTTTTGTCTTTAATTGAAGGAGGAAAGTGGGATTGCAAAACCACTACTTCAGAGTGAAGTTTCCTCTGACTCTTCACTGTCAGATGTATCACTTCTTTACCATAACCCTTATTATCGGCATCATCCTCCACAGACAGCTGCAGCCACCTTGTGTCTGTGACTTTCCCCTGTGGTTTAGCTTGGCGACCAGTCTTTAGCACTCCAGCCAGTCAGTTAGACGCTGCTGAAAACTCAATTTGTGTAATTAAATGTGCAGCTTATTTGTGGTCGATACAGGCATCATGTTCCCACAAATCCAGGGCAATAATCGGCCATTGACTCCCAGCAAAGCCTTTACATGCCACTAACCCAAACAGCGCTCACATTGACTGATGTGAGTCAGTGAAGTGAGTGGGCGTGCACAGACACTTCTCCCACTCACTGCCTATCCACAGTCCCATTTCATGTAATGCAACTCTGCACAGGTGTCAGGCCCCCTCGACCAATCACCTTATTAGTCAGTGTTTTGACTGAAAACATCTACCAAAAATATAATGTGAGTGAATATAATGTACAATGAGTGCTCATAGAACAACTTATCTCCCCATATGGTTGTTTCTCAACATGTTTTAAGACAAATTAGTTTAACAATTATTATATAGACACATGAAATAGATTGTAAATAAATCGTTGCTTGCATTTTCTTCATATTAGATTAATACTGACTAGTTTACTGTATGTTGCTAATCAATGTTAACAGAGCCTCTTCCAATTCTTCAGTCATGATTCATTCATTAGTACATTTCACCAGCTGGTTATACTGTTTACTTAATGCCCCACGTAAGAGACTGTGGGGTGATGCACCACATTACAAAGCCATAATGGACCGATACATATTCTGGAGTCACGAGTTTTTTTTTTCTGCCAATCATTTGAATAGACAAAGCAACTACTCAGACCAACACATTACAGTGGAAGCAGTAGCTTTCATATGCTGTTTTACAGTACAGCCAAAGTGCCCACAGCCATCAAAGAATACATAACAATGATCAATTCATCAGCTGAAGTTACATAGGTGGGCGGAGAGGGAGGAAGGGGAAGGATGAGGGATAAGAAGGAGACAAATGAAGCAAGAGGAAGGAGGAGGAGAAAATTGGATGTTGGGTTGAAGTTGATGAATGGAGGGCGCAGAGGAACACGGGATTAGGAAAGTGTAAAAGGAGAAAAAGGACAAATTAGATGGAGGGGAAAATATAGAAGGATGCATGGATGGTCGAGGAAAAGGAGACGAATGGGAGGAAACGGGGAGTGGCGGATCAAGAACGTGGGATTGGATTCTGTGGTCCGACCTCTGGAGGTGATCTTTCTGTGTTAGTGTGTCAGCTGCTGTTGGTCTTTCCCAACCGATGGCTAAAACTATGTCTGGATTCTGTTTCGTCCCGGGATTAGGAAGCTCCACGATCAATGGCAGCCAATGGCAACTATGGGAAATGAGCAGCAGCCACCAGCACAGTGCTGTTAAAGTCAACGAGTGAAGTTTTAGATCGTTGTGATGTACTGTTGACTCTGAGCCTGCTGAGTGTCCCCTCAGAGGCATAAACACAGTGATCAACAGGAAGTGAGAGCGACCAACTTGAAACGCCAATTCACAGCATCCTTTCTATAAATATGTGAATAATGTTTACCGGGGTCCTCGTTTGTCTTGCACCTTCCTTTGAGTCATTCTCCAGCACAGGACAGTAGTTCACATAAACCTTGGCAAATACAATTTTGTAAAATTAAAGATATTAAATGTACATGAATGTGATAGCTGATACTTACTCGGTGGTCGTTGTTCCAAGGTCCAGGTTCATACATGAAGGTGACAGAGCCTTAGAGTAGATATCTATCTGTCTATAACGTTAACCACATTGCACTACCCTTAAAAAATGACTCTTAAATGGCTATCCAGTGGATTCAAAAGTGAGCCCCAGGGGTGCAGTGGGTCCAAACGTCCGTACGTAGCGAGGTCGAACTGAGCATCTGTCAATAAATCCCACTGTCGCACTGTGGCAAAGCTTAAAGACTCCTGAGGCATAGTGAATGGGCAATTTACAAATCAATCACGAGATATATCAGAAGCCGCTCACATCCCTGATCTATCTGCCGTGTTATACCCCGGAGGCTCCGTCCCACCACTCCCTTACTTTTACATGGAAGTCACATAGCGACGTCGTTTTATCAGCTTGGCCGATCTATGGCTCCGACTCGCCCTCTCTCTGCACACCACTAATCACATTTGGCTTTCATGTTCCTTTTTCAAATTCTCCAATTACGCTACTGTAGTGGAACCGGAGCTGAGTCGGCTGGATTATTACACACCGATTGTGTGAGAGTGTGTGAGTGGGAGAGAGTTAGTGTGTGCGCTGGATCGTTTTTCATTGAATGTCTTATGTGTTGTCAGCTTGCATCAGAATGTGTGTGCATGCATTAAGTTAGAGGCTAATGGAAAATTTGGACAATGCAATGTTTCCCCCCCCCCCCTCTCCCCCTCTCCCTCTTCATTCTCTCTTCCTTAAACCCGACAAAGCCTTTGATTTCCATCTCTCCCCTTCTCCTTCGTCCTCTGCGTCAGCACTTTTATTGGTCACCACATCGTTCGGTTTCTTAATCCTTTCCCACGTCTGGCCCCTTTCTTTCTCTGTCTCCTCCCCTGTGATCTCTTTCATTCCTCTTTTCCCTCAATCATTTTATGGACCTCTGCTTATCCGTGCTCGTTCCTCACACACTTCACAATAAGCAGGATAAATCTGCAAACTGAATCAGGTAGCTTTTGTCGAGCTGTGTCCTCCCTGAACCACCTAAACAATATAAACACGTCTGAGTCTTTTCTTGCTCCCCTTTTTATCTGCCTGCAGACAATAAATGTGTTGATCAACGCCAACATCTCAGAAACAGTCTGGTTCTCCTTTGGACTCTTCGCTGATAAAACTCTGCTATTGTGATAACGGTGCTTTGTTACAATTGTTGAATTCATTTTATAGACAGTAAAGTAACCAGTTATATATGTGGCACTAAATCCAGAACTGATAGAGGAAGCAAAAAGAATAACGACTATATGGTGATATTGACAATTACGGTGTTAATTATTTACTGTGTATGCTTCTGGGAATAACTCATAATATAATGTGAGAGATTCCTATTTCTTATGTTATGAGCTATTTAGGGTTTTTGGTTAATGACTTTATATGTACATAAACAACGTAACCCCCCCCCCCCCCCCCCCCCCCCCCCCATGTACTTGGATATTGATTTGAATTTACAGGATTACAGGACAACAGTCGAAGTTTTGAAGCATTCAGGTCAGACTTATCCATTTACTTTACTTCAAAACGGGGAAAAGGCTGGATTTTGATTCCAACGGCCCAGTCCACCTTGTCAAGACCTGACCAAGTGCCTAACATGAAATAAAAAGATGTGAAATCCAGTCAGATGTTGAATGAGTGTGGAAGTACAGTCTTATCAGAGTCCATTTTGGCTTCATTTCTTCTTTTCAAGTCTGAGAACATCTTAATTTAGTCCCCTTGTCTCTTTCGGCACAGTGACTGTGCAGGCAGTGTTCTCCACCCATCCATTCACTATTATTCCCTCTCTCTTCCTCCCTCTCTCTCTCTCTCTCTCTCTCTCTCTCTCTCTCTCTCTCTCTCTGTCTGTCTCTGAGTCTGTGTGTCTATCTGAAGCTGCCCTTTTCCAAATATTCTCTCTAATTATAATCATTATTATTAAATCATGTCTCTGTGTTTGGCAGGATGAATCCTCATCTCTATTTAAAATGTCCACTGACAGGAGAAATGAAATAACACACACACACACACACACACACACACACACACACACACACACACACACACACCAAATGACTGTAGTCTCTTTGGGCTAATTACAGCCGAGGACATTAATAGGCCAGAGAATACTGCAGCCATGAAATGTGTCCACTGTAATTAGTAATCAGTCTCATTTTATTCTAAAAGAAGAACCACACAAATCTGTGATAACACTGAAGGGACATGACACACACACACTCACACACAAGCACACTCATTAACTAGTACACACAATATGTTTTACTGTAGATCAGCTTGAGTTTATATTAAATACTTTCCTTGTGTATTTCTGTTGGAGGAGATTGTATATTTCCATCACAACACTGGAGGGAACACCTGGGTGATTTGATTATACTTTTCACATCCAAATATTTAAAAAAAAATCTAAAATCTATACCATTAAAGTATCGGTTGATATAAACCAAACCAAAAACACATTTGCTTAAAGTAAGTCCAGTGATAAAGACAGATGTTTATTTGCAGAAAAGTTTGGATTCCCACCACCTAAACCTCATAAAATAAAGGTAAATTTCATGTAATATTACGCTATTCAAATAAGTGAAAGTGACATGGCAAAGAGTCAACAGCATCATCTCTTTGTAGTATTTCATATGACTTGGACGAATCACAGACTCTCATGATGGATCAATGCTGCTTCACCATCCCTACATGTCAAGAATAAGTGGTACTGTTATATTCTCAGGCAATTGTCACATACAATTCCTAAAACATGTTGATAGTGCCATTGTATTTCATTCTGATGTCAACATCATACCCAGGAAGTCTGCATCACCTCCTCTAAACTCGAAAAACAGGCTCACATGTATTTATGCATAATTGTCTCTGCAAGTGTAATGCAAACAAATTAACACACGATATCACGAGCAGCAACATTTTGTAATTCTGTATTCTTGACCTCAACAAAACTCTGCGTGTGTGTGTGTGTGTGTGTTTGTGTGTTTCAGGAACTATTTAGGCCAGTTTTTCTATTAGAGGAGCAGCTGACTAATCCCTGTTTCAGAGGGAGAGAAAATAATCTGCCTTTGTCTATTTTTATGTGTTTTTTTTTCTGTGCTTGTGTGTGCGTTCCCCGTTGCGTACTGTTTGTCTTTGTGTTTATGTTTGCTGTGCGTGTTGTGAAGCAGCACAGCTAGATATTTGTTGCCACACAGGGAAATGCAATGAAAATAGCTTCATTGTCTTGGTCCAATTCACACAAAACAGCACAACGCGCCAGAGCAGATTAGAGCCAGTGGTTGGAAACAATGCTTCCATACAACAAATAGTAATAAATAGGAACCGACTGTGGATTGGTTTCAGCCGTGACCTGACTAATCCACATGAAATGTTTTTTTTTTTATTTGTCAATGGCATCATTTAAAAAACAAATCGAAAAACAATCAGTTGTGGCGACCTCTGCAGCACCCATGGCCTCAAGTTACCTTCCATAAAACTAAAGCTAATGAGTTTCATAGTTTCAATGAGTTTTACAGATTAAAATGTTGGTACAAAATCTGCTGTGTTCACACCTTGTGACTTTGACCACAGGTCATTTGTGTTTATTCGAGTCACTCTTGGGGAAGGAAGGGGTTCTAACCTCCGTGCAGTTACCAACAACATTTCATCAACCGAGGCCGAAACAACCACGATTGCTGCTTTGATAATGTGGTGGAAGTCCCAGATGTGTCAGAAAAGCCAAATGCAGTGGTGTCGTGTTGTTGTCATCAGAAATAACCGTTTCTAGGATGCAGAAATAACATCAGGATGTCAATTTGTGAAAAGTCTGAATTCATGATATGTCAGGTCTTTCCTCCAAACACGGATCGACCTCTGGACTTTTATCAGCTATTCTCCTGTTTGTGTCGAGGTCACACTTCCCGTTGCTGAGTTGGAAGTGGATTTCTCTCTTGAAGCTTCTACATCAGATAGAAATAGACATTTGATTTTGATTCTTTTTTTTCTTAACTTGCCTTCCTCACTGCCAGCATTCACTTCAACTGACACGGCGTCCTCACGCCGATCCTCGTCCATCACCCTGCCAGACCGCCTGCAACCGTCCATTCAAACATCCGACGAGTGAAGCAAACAACCTTTGTGTTGCAGCTCGTCTTAGTCATGGCAGCCTGATCTGCAAGTCCGAGTGGCTCAGTGTCCTTCTGTTTGCTGTCATGGAGACTCTGTACAACTTAATCAGGGAGAGTTACACATAGGGCATTGATTTCTATACTAGCCTTGAAAAGGAAGTCAAGACTTCAAGATTAAATTGGAAAAAACTGTCACAAAATCTTTGTTTTTCAGTCATATGTGGAAGCCTGCAGTGCATTGATATGGCTGCATTTTTTATTTTTTTATGGAACCAAGGAATCTATGTTCAGCACATCATTGTGTCAATGCTCATGTCCATTTACCCAAAACTAGATTGTGTGTCATATTACCATTACAACTATATTAATTTGCATTCACAATCATAAGATGGTTAAGGTAAAAGATGATATCAAAAGTAAGTAAACCAAAGGGGAAGGGGAAAATCCTCAATATATAGCAAACAAATTTGATTTTGATTAATCGAAATAAACTAAATGGACTAAATTAAATGTATACATAACTTAAAATTAAAATGACAAATTAAACATGATTGTAAGAATATGAATGCATAGATTGTGAACATGTAGCTGCTGAAACACATGTAACATGGCTTGCAAGCACAGATGGTAAAATTGGAGCAATTAGAGACATAACATGGATCAGAGGTCACTGGTCGACTTTTCTGTTTCTGTTACATCACGCCGCTTCTACATTCTGAAGAAAACAGTTCCTCTTCCACCGTCTGTGACCCTGCAGACAAGTTGTATATGTCCACTTACTGTTGTAAGGTGGTTGCTTTACTGATGCTACAGCTGTTCAGCTCAAGTGTCGACCAGATGTGGAAGTGTCAATAATCTGTATGGATGGAACATCTGTCGCCGCACACGGTCACATCATTACAGAGAAAATTAATATAATCACACCAAAACAGATCTACAGATTATTAACATATGTCGTCTGGGCCAGAACACACACAGAGAGCAGTCAGTGGAGGGTGTCAGTAGCAGTGTAGCAGCGCAGCACCGCTGAGACTTTTAATTTATTTCCCATCAATCAGTGGGCTGAATTAACAACATCGATTGGTCTCCGCAGCTGTGAATCCAGTGTGAGACACAGCTGGTGACCTCCGTGGGATTATAATGACCCAGGTGAGCAGGTCTCCGTCCAGCTTCAGAAGAGGCCTGAGAGCTGCTCCCTGAGTCCTAACTGTGACCTCTGACCTCACTGCAGAGCCGGGCAGCAGTAAAGATTTCCCTCCGGCTTAAAACATTAACACAAATAGATGAATATCTTGATTAACTGCTCCCACGCGCCTCTTCAGTCGACCATAGATCTCAGCTGCGGAGACAGTCGGGGAGGATTCATTATTAGGCGAGAACAGGATTAGTTAAAGATTCAAATCATACAAACATGAACGATGTTCTCCTGGGTGAAAGTCTTGTGTGTTTGACCCATCCAACCTCCCCTCCGAAGCACGTTAGGGTGGATTTTCATGCTCTATAGTTATACTGTACGTGGGTTGCGCTCACCTTCTAGTAATGACATAGATGCATTGACATTGGAGTTATTTGGAAACTTAATGGTTCCTCGATAAGTCGGACGCTAATCAGGCTACTTGATTAGATTTTGTTTGGTTTAAACAATTCAAATTAATATAGTTGTGACTTAATTTCAGTTATTGTTTAGTTTAATTATGATGTATATGAACTTGTATAGGTCAACTTGTTGACTTTGTTACAGTCTATACGCCACCTTGTGGCGCCACTGCGAAGGTGAAGGGGATAAATATTTCTAGATTGTCGCCTCCCACATGACAAGTCTGGTCAGGTGTTGCTCACATAGTTAAGGGGGCGTGACCTGGGAGAACAAAGGGGGGGAAATTGTTTGAGGAGGGAATTTTTGCCTTTGTTTGTGAGGAAGTTGTGCTGTTTTTTGTGGTGATTCGTCGAGCGACTGAAGAAAACAGGAAATCAGCGTGTACGTGAGACCATTAACAGTGAGAACCATCAAGCCAAGGCTGGATTATTCTTTTTCCTAGTTCTTCATCTGGTGAGTTTTTATTCCTTTGGGACTTATTGTTATTTTTGGTATGCATTCTTCTCCTGGTTTATATTTTTGCATACTTCTGTTGGATTATATCAACTCATCAAGACAAATATCTAGAATAGTGACTCTTTTTTGTCTGACCATCACAGTGGTTTCTTTTAACTCCGACCACAATTGTTCCCAACAAATCAATTCTTTTTTTAATTCATGTAACAGTGTTTTGGAAGGCAAATGATCTACTCTGCCATCATTCTGTAGGGCAGTTAAATATAGTTTAGTCATGTAATTTGGAGGACTTGTGATTGGACATTAACCAAGCAGAAATGCTGTTACTCCTCATTGCTTTTGTCAAAAGAAAGTATTGCTTGAAGACTCTTAATGACTTCAGTGGGGAGAGAGTGTATGTGTTTTGTGTGGAAAAGCGTGACTGAACGAGAGCATATGTACTCGACCCTGAATAATTAAAGGTTATTTATATACAGTGAAGAAACGACGCCTACCGTTTTTCCCCACATAGTTAAGATGTGTTATTTACGCTTCACTGGGTCATGAATCACACTCTTCCTGTTGTGCTCTTAGCCAGAACATCTCCTGTTATTAGTAGCTGCTGGGCTTCATGATTCAGTTGATAATCCTGATCAGGATCAGAGGCAACATGACCTTTGTTTCTAGATCACATTTGGTTCCATGAGCGTCAGCCTCGCGTGGGGGGAGGGAATTATGTATACAATAGGAATAAGGTTGAGCCTGGAGGACGGATACACTTGCACAGGTGGTTCAATGTTACGACGTGAGAGAAGGCTGCCGTGCAAACACAACCTTCTTCCTTTAGGCTCCTTGTATAATAATGTCTTCCTTGTCTTACAGAAAGCCATCATAATGTTTTGGACGATACAGTTTTTTTTTTTTTTTTCATTGTTTTTATTGCAATTTTTGCTCCCATTCAACAAACAAACAGTGTCTACAACACTAGACACAAAGCAAAACACACACAAAAACATACACTTCAGCTCTTACATAAGAGATGAACTTATGACATGATACAGGAGATGGTGAATCTTACAGTACACGAATGTTGTTCAAGTCCACAGCAGTCCTTTTAATAGAGTGGAGGAAAGGTCTAGACCGATATAGTCATACTCCATACCGCCATAATCTGTAGAACTGATCTACACTGTGATGTGTAACGTTAATAGGATATTCTAAAGGGATCAGTTCACAAATTATTTTGCGCCATCCACAGATAGAAGGAACCTTGTCACTGACCCACTGCAAAAGAATATTTTTCCTAGCTGCAAACGTTAGAATATTATATAGTTTTTTGTTGACTGCTGTTTTCAGATAGTCACTTGGAAGACCTAGAATCAGGGACATGGGGTCCATTTCTATATTAATATGAAAAATTCTCTCCATTTCACTTATAATTTCAAACCAATATCTTTGAAGTTTATGACAAGACCAGAAACAATGAGTTCAAGTTCCCACATCAGTTTTACACTTGAGACACAGAGGGGAGAAAATGATTAATGCAGTTAGTTTGCAGAGACGTGGGCCTTCAACCCCACCGTCACACAAGAACCTCAATGTTCGGTTCCTGACATCTGATGTCATACGACAAGTTATTGTTTTTACGTTGATTACTTACACATTGATTATGTGTTTTTGGAACATTTATTTTTGTGGCATTCTTCATCAGAACGCCTGTTAACTCCAACACAAATGCATTTATACAATATGGTCTTATTTATGAAGTATTTAACGGATGTTTTGAATGACACATTCATGAAATGAAGTTGTGATTTATCAAACCTATATCTCTTATTATTGGCTAGTATCAAGATAATATGAGGTGATGCAGGAAACGGTAAAAATGGTCAGCAAAATACATTTTTTCACAAATTCACTCTCGTCAACGCCGTGGTAAAGACCCTAGACAGACCATGGTTGCTCTCCAGTCATCTGTTAGTTGTAGGAATGTTTTGAATGCAAATCCTGCTGGACAAACCTCAAATTTAAATGTGTAATAATGAAATGCTGCCATTCTGCATTTTATTTTGACATGGGGGAAGGTTTGCTGCTCTTTATCAGCTGTGAATGTCAATTTGGTTCTCACACAGACACACAAACACAGACAGACACACATACACATGCTTATCCAACACTTAGCCATCTCCATGCACTTCAGCTTGCATTTACTCCATGCACACACACCACACACAGCACTCACCCACGCACTCCCAAACACACAGAGATGCTTTGATGTGAATGTGGCCCAGTAAAATGAAATGAAAGAGGCCTTTAGAGGAAAGTGCAGAAACGAGCAGTGTATCCTCCACTGTCACCATTCTGTTGATTTGCCACACTCCGTCGCTACAGCATCTCCTTTCCCCTCTTATTGCTTTCATTTGCTCTCTTCCTCTCCGGGATTCCATTTTTAAAAAAAATGTTCCTGGCCTTGTTGTGAAAAGATGCATTCTGCTTCCTACAGCAGCAGTGTGTCAAAAACTCCCCCTCAGCTAGTCGGAGGACACCAGCGACCCACGCTTTTCAGGAAACAGTGTCCTAACACAACCATATCCTTCTTAAAGAAGTTTCTTTATGTTGCATAAAACCTGATTAAGCTTTATTTCAACACAATGGAGGGCATTCTCTGTGTGTGTGTAATTACTTTGCACATCAATATATTTTTTCAACCTGTTTTTATCGTACAAACGTATCAGGTTATGCAGAATGGGTTGAGTTGCAGTTATTTATGAGAAAAAAATCAAAGGAAATCAACTTTATTATTTCTTTCAACCTTGAAAACGGCGGCCCAGGCTAGATCCACTCATTTTGCCCGTACCTTTCACAATAAAAGCCCTAGCTTTTTGGCATCTTGTGTAATTTAATTGCCAAGCCGGTGGTGCGTAAAGACATTAAGATGTACTTGGTTCACATGGCACACTGGCAGCAGTCACCTGAATTTAAACTCATTTAGGATAGGTCAAGAGCAAGCCTAATCCACGACAAAATAAGTCTAAAGATAATGCATTTCTGTTGCGTGTGACAATAGGTTTTGGATGACCAGGATGGCAGCAGGACTGTCTGCACACTCAGAAAGGCACTGTGGGACAAACTGTGTCTCAAGTGAGCCGGTGAACAAGCGTCCTCTTGACTCACAGCTCGACAGCTTTGTAGGATTGAATTTGTCGTGGGTGGGGATAGATGTTTGACAATGCTTTCTTCCACTGAGACATAACACCTCACTGAATGATTCGCCGCTCGCTGGGCTGTCAGTGGTCTTCCCTCGCTTTTTTCTTTTTTAATTTCTTATCTAAACCTATCCATCACTGTCCTGAATGTTTTTGCTTCCTATAAGACTGGGTGGAATCTTTGCATGTGTTTACTTCAACACAATCATGTGGTCGGTATTGTGCCCCTCAGATTTAGGCTGCCTATATATTTCGACATGTACAAGAGAAATATCATTAAACACTGAAAATAGTTTGTATGAACCATCAAAGGACTTAATGACCTAACGGGCTACACCGCAGAGGCAGAGTGCTGTTTAGAGAATGCGCATTGGTGCAAAAAACACACGTTTTCTGCCTCAGCAAATCGATGTAAAGCTTTCAGGTGTTTGAATCACCGGTCCTTTCTCGGCTGAAAACGTCTGCTGATCCTGTTTGAGGGCCAGTCAATTTCACCCTTTTTACCTGTTCCCTTGCTCTGTTCTCATTTTCTCTTTAACCCCCACTCACTAATAATTTGCCTCCCTCCATTCCTCTCCTCTGTCATCCTGCCTCCCACCTCCACTCATTCGCCTCCTCCCTGCAACGCCATGAGAGGATCGCTTGAGGTTTCCGCATCTCAGTATAAAGTGACATTCTGCCATCTTCCTCATCTCATCTCTCTCCTCACCTCCTCTCATCCTGTTTGCTTTCATTGTTCCACCGTCACCGTCTCGCATTCTTTCCCTCTTTCTCCTCGCTGTCACCTCCTGTCAGCTGAGGGAAGGAACGCCGGGAGGCTCTGGCAAGCAGAAGCAGGGAGGTGGAGAAAAGTGACGGAGGTGGGGAGGACGGAAGGTTGAGGGAGGTGGAGAGGAGAAGGGAAAAGGTTCAGAAGCAGACAGAGACAAAGAGAATGAACACCAGCAATGGACAGAAAATGAGGGACCAAAGAGATGAAAGACGGAAGAGTGAGAAATGAGAGAGAGAGAGAGAGAGACAGAGACAGAGACAGAGAGAGAGAGACATAAAGAGAACTCATGCTGTCTTTAAATAGCACTTAATGATTAAAGGTCACTTGAAGGCATAAAAAGAAAAGACGGAGAGATAAGAAGTAAAGAAAGGGGAAACAGAGGGGAGGTGAGGGGACAAATGGGCATTGATTTGGCTCAGTGACTGACGATAGAGGGAGGCGGGTGAGGGAGTCGGGGTGAGGAGGGCTCCCTGGGTAGCATCTGCTTTCTGCAAGAATGCTCAAATTACCCAGAGGGCCGCTAACCGAGAGTAGCCTCTTCTGTTCTGTTCTAAGCCTCTGTCCTCTCCTCGTCTCTCCTCACTTCACACAGTCTTATTGAAAAACTGAAATGTATTCAATCAAACTGAGAAAAATAACCCTTTGCATTATTTTCCTGAAAAGCTGTCCATTTTTTCTCTCTTTTATAAGAAATTTAGCGATTAGAAATCTGTCCTTTCATCTGGCTCCTCCCTCACAGATCAGTCGGTATTATCTTTCTTCCACTTGTTTCCTCTCCTGTCTGTCCTTCACGTCTCATCTCTCCTGTCTCACGTCTTCTAGTTTATGGAGTGGAGGGTCAGGACATCAGCTCTGTTCTGTCTCTGGCTTTTCCTTTTTCCTTCTCCTTCTGTCTCCTCCTTCATCCACTCTCTCCTCACACGTGTCCCCACTTCTTTTGTCTGTCCTCTACTTGTCCCTTCTTGTATCATCTCCTTTGTCCTCTAACAGTCTCCTCCTATATATTGCCTCCCTCCTTCACCCTTCCATGTCTTCCTCTTCCTCCTCGCTCTCCTCCTCTCTCTTCCTCTGTCCTCCGTCTCCACCCTTGTATTTGACTTTTCCATCCTTCGCTTGTCTCCTCACTCCTTCTGCTTGAGTCTCATTTCCCCGCCTCTCAATCTCTTCATCTATTCTTCGCTCCACCTCTCCTCTCAGTGTCTCTCCCCACTCCTCAGGACAAATTGAAATCCCAGCAGTCGACACAAAGCGTTGTGCTCAGTATCGTGTTTTCTGTCTGGGGTTTTCCACCACTGTCATCCAAACAAGCAACGCATCACATCAATGTGCACACTTGGCAACAGTTCCAAACACACATTTGACGTCCTCTGTTTGTGTTACCAGCGAGTTTGATCTGGTATAATATCACAAAGTGCCATGACGTAACTGTCGGAGCAGAACAGTGAGTAGAGTAATCCTGTCAGCGCTCTGCGGATGATTGTAATGTTATCAAACTCTGACCGGGTTTGTCTGCAGGCTGATAAAAGCATTGTATGCAAACCTGGGTGGGACATTTCACATAGCTGTCGCCAAACACTCCGTTGCCCTTCAGTTTACTCGGGTCATTCTGTTCTCTTTTCTCTAATCTGATCTACTAATTTCTGAAACCGACTCACTTTGTATTATTTTAAAAGGAGCCAGCAAGTTGTGCAATCTGTCAGTGAGCATGGAGTCCTAATGAGTAATTAAGACAATTCTTTCTCTCTTATTTGGCCAGAATGGCAGCCGAGCTGTGAACTACCACACTCAAATCACTTGAAGCGTATTTGAACGCATCTCTTTCCCCTTCAGCACACGTACAACAGTGTGTGAAGATCAGCTGGAACCAACATAAACACTGCTGTCACATATCAAATAATCATAAAAACAGACACATTTTCAGTCACAAATGTGCTGCTTTTCTCTCTTTTATATCAAACCAAACACATATTGCTTTGGGATATATTTCACTATTTTAATAGAAATTTTGCACAAAGTGATCTTTACTTAATCCCAAAATGTTCATTATTTGCAGTCAGACATGCAAGCATAAGTAGTCAGCTGACACCCTGCCGAAGTGTTCTTGAGCAAGTCACTGAATGTCTTCACCCTCCACCGGTGCTGCACGACATGTGGGATTATTCCGCTCGAAGGGGGAAGAGAGAAGAAAAATGACAGTCCTCTGGTTGTTTGCGTGCAGCTGTGCAGATCCAGGTGTGGGAGGAGGGATCCGTAGGGAACTTCCAATCAGCAGAAGGATTTAACTGGTTGAGGCTTAGCTGCTGTAGAGACGCCCGCAGGCCTGGATTTCTCTAACGTTACCGACTCCGAACACAAATAGAATGAACTCAGTGTCACACGAGGCCTCGGGCTCCTTAACCCCCGAAACCCAAGCTGTTTTATTCTTGCTCCGGTCCCATTAAACTCACCGTGGCCTTGTTTTTCACTACAATAATGTATCCTGCACAGCACAGTGGTGGCTAGAAGGAGTGGGAACTCAAATGTCCTTTGTGCAGTATAATATCGTTATAATCTTTTGAATCATAAAAAATAGAAACAATAAAAAAGATCATCAGAAAGTTGAATATCAAATGATGGTCTCTTCTTATATCTTCTGGCAATTTTAAATAGTATAATTCTGGCATTTTCTCCAGAAAACATTTTTTTAACCTGGCTGTGGGTTTTGGGATTCAGAGGTTTGTGTATCCTGTCCGATTGGAAACCGACTCCCATTACTGCAATGTTGTCTTGATGTATACTATTCTAGTATATCACTGCTTTTTATAGTTCATAAAGGCTGTTCTTTATACTGCAAAGAGCTGCTCAGTGTCCATCTCTCCGGTGCTCCAGTGGAACAACTGAGTTGTGGAAATTATCATGAAACACCATAGTGAACCTGCTAGTGCGTTTTGTGAGTCTCGAACCCCTGGTTGGGTTCCACAAAGCTGCTAGTTACAGGTATCCCAACATTTTAAGATGTAGCTGCATGTTTTCCCTGAAAGCTAATGTCCCTGACTCTCTGCTCTGAAAGTAGTGCAGGGCAGGCTCTGGGGTATGATATGATGAATGAATTAAAAAGGACTCCAATGACAGCTACCAGCCTCGTTATGGTGAGAACAATCTCAACAGGGACACACCGGAATGGTGTCGGCTACTGCAGACATTCAACACATTCCGAAATGTACATGAATTAGCTTTTAAGTGCATGTACAGCTGCTATTTGTGTTTGCCAGGGATGAGTGGACTCATCAAGCTATGGAGCACTTTTCAAACCCTCAAGAATTGAGTGTGCGTTGGTTATTCAACTACAGCAGAATGGCAGCGCACATGATGTGACGGTTCAGCTTTGTTCAAGTTCATTCTCAGTGAGGACAGCAGGGGAACACATGGGTCACCTATTTTCTCTACACTGGTTTCCTTTTAAAACTTCACCTTGAATTGTGCTTGTGTCTGCCAACACCCACCCACCCTACCTCTCTTTCCCCCTCCCTCCCCTCTTTCTTTCTCCCTCTTGACTTTGTACCCTGTGATGAGAACAACCCGGCTGTAGTGCTGTTCTCTGTTTGCCGAGCAGGTCGACACAACAGTGTTGTTCTTGTGGCTTGGAACCTTTCACAGGTGCTGTACACGGTGTTGTGTCACTTCGGTCAGGTAACTCAATCACTAAACAGTAAGGGCCTTTTACACACTGGGGGTCTGACGGATGAACAACACAATGCGTCCTTTTAGTGAAATGCTCTGATGAATTAGAGTTTAAACAGTTACGGTGTACATGTGTAGGGCTTTTATTGTGAAAGGTAAGAATAAAAACAATGGATCTGCTCTGCGCTGCACAACTTGATGGTCGATGCCTTCATTTGCAGTGTAAAAGCTTAGAAAATCGGCCTTCACTTTTTCACATAAAGTGCATGTTCTGTGTGAAGATACTCACGACAAGGACAACAGTCATAAACAATATACTCACGTGTTAATTGCAGGAAACAAAATGCCCTTACGGCGAGGAAACAGTCAAGCTGTACAGCATTTGGCTCCAACAAGGAATTAACGGAATGCACATTTTAAATCAAATAATTTAAATTGGTAAAATTGGTAAATAAAAAGGCAGCATTTTAAAATGAAATAAATTGGGAAACATTCCAACATTTGCTAAGTGATTTTTGTGATTGCAGTATTTATCAGGGTCTAATGGAAGAGAAACAGCCCACCATATGGCATATTAAGCTAAAATATAGGCAGCAATTCCATCTTCCTGTTTCAGCTCCCTCCCTAAGGCTTTCACTAGTGTGGCCCTGTTTCTGGTAACGCATTCCAACTCTAAATGTGACACACCATTGGGTACTAAGAAAAAATGGTGCCTTTTTAAATCTCTCTCACCTCCTCATCCACCCGCAGCTGTCTACTCTCCTCCCGGTGAAATCAACTATTCGTCATGTTGTTCCCTGTGAATGCTCAGACGCCCTCCCAGCTTGCACCTTGGGATTCCTCGGTGAGCAGCAGTAGCCTATTTTGGCCTGTTAACTGGATTCATGCTGCTTCAGTCACCCCATGACCTCAGACAGGACTTTAAACCCACCAGGATCGCCTATTCTGAGCCCAGATAGACGGCTGCCTCGGTTGGAGGT
>CM056828.1:13675000-13865000 GCA_029853015.1 Chelidonichthys spinosus
GAACTGAATATCTTTGTGACATTGAAATCCAAACAACATAGAAAACCCAAAGAGGTTCAAATTAACAGGATCGGACAAGTGAAAGTTTACCAAACATTGCAAAATTCATATTTCTACATGGCCAATACTGCTGTTGGGCCTCCAGGGGCATGCTCATGAAATATATTAAACCATCAACACTTTTATCCAGATATCTCAACCACTTCTAACTTCCTTTTAGAGTGAACATTACGATTCTCCAGAAATTGAATCCTCATGATTTTTGTCAATAAAAAGGGGAATCAAGCTCATTCCACTCGCACGGGAAAGCTTTGTTTTATTTTCATTTGCGTCATTGGGGTCATTTCTTTGGGTGAATTTTTGATTATTTCACATCTTTTTGCAGATGTCTTGTTTTGCTTCAGTTTGTGGTAGTTTTGACTTTTGCTTTTAGTATAAATACAAATTCCCACGTGACAACAGGTCCAGGTGAATAGTTCAGTAAGACGTCTCACTCTGGACCAAAGTGTTGGACAGCTACACAAGTGATGACACTACAAAAGTGGACCTGTGTGAAAATCTGGGCCCTAATTTATCAACAGTGCGTAGAAAATGTTCTAAATGTTGTCTTACGAATGGAATTCAGGATGTGCGTAAGTACAAACAAATCTGTATTTATCAAACATACGCAGGATGTGTACAGGGAGGGCTTTCGTTCGGCTCTTTTCTCTCGAACATCAGTCCCAAATCACGGCATAAATCGAGCAACGTCTGTTTGGGGAAGCGGAACACCAGACGGATCAGCGCCCTGAAAACGCGCTGCGGGGCGCTTCGTTTCGTTCCATGTTACATTTTCAAATACATGTGACAGTCCTTCATATATTTTGACACCAATTAGGCCACAAGTCTGTTCCTAACTACACAAAAATACTAATTGAGTAATTAAAAAAAAAAAAAAAAACATACGTGGATGTTGCTCTCACACTCGCAATGCTTTCTATTTGCAGGTACCCTATTCTACCACTAGATGCTGTGCGTAAGCATGGTCAGAGCTGCGCATTTCTAAGTACAAGTAGGCTACACGTAGATACATTCCACACACACGGCTGATATATGAGGGCCCTGGAGTTTAGAATGCACTCGGGCTTGAATAACAGAAAAGAGTAATTGCAGTTACTTTACAACTCTGCTAGTATGAGCAGTATTATCAGTCATGGCAACACAGGCAGCACTGATGGCAGTGCTTGAATTGGAATAAAAAAGGTACCAGTACTCTAAATCAGCAACTGTCTGCACAGCACACACGCTTGTGGCAGTAATATCCATCAATAATAATAATAATAATAATAATAATAATAATGATAATGATAATGATAATGATAATAATAATCCATGATAACGGCTGTCAGATAAATGAAGAAGTATATTAGCATATGATGCATTACTCAAATAAAGGTTTATGTACAGTGTACTTGAGTAAATGTTCTATTTTCCTGTCTGTTACGTTCTCTGGAGGATATTTTTTATTGTGTAGAAGTTTTTGGAAAGTAGAGACGAACAACTTCTTTCTTTGACTGCACCAGTCAGTTTTTATTACAACGCATCCACGTAGGCTACACGTAGGCTACACGTAGATACATTCCACACACACGGCTGATATATGAGGGCCCTGGAGTTTAGAATGCACTCGGGCTTGAATAACAGAAAAGAGTAATTGCAGTTAACTCTGCTAGTATGAGCAGTATTATCAGTCATGGCAACACAGGCAGCACTGATGGCAGTGCTTGAATTGGAATAAAAAAGGTACCAGTACTCTAAATCAGCAACTGTCTGCACAGCACACACGCTTGTGGCTCTCGTGGGTACCATGTGTTTTTGCCTGGTTAACCTAGATAAACCCTATACTAGTTGCTTAGATAAACCATATACTAGTTGATAATTTTCACACACACATTTCTCTGTAAAAAAAATAATAAATAAAAATCCGTAATATAATATAATATAATATAATATAATATAATATAATATAATATAATATAATATAATATAATATAATATAGGGCTGCACGGTGGTGTAGTGGGTAGCACTCTCGCCTCACAGCAAGAGGGTTCCTTCTGTGTGGAGTTTGCATGTTCTCCCTGTGTAAGCGTGGGTTCTCTCCAGGTTCTCCGGCTTCCTCCCACCATCCAAAGACATGCAGGATGGGGATAGGTTAATTGATGACTCTAAATTGCCCTTAGGTGTGAATGTGAGTGTGAATGGTTGTTTGTCTCTACATGTCAGCCCTGTGATAGACTGGCGTCCTGTCCAGGGTGTACCCTGCCTGTGCCCAATGACAGCTGGGATCGGCTCCAGCCCCTCAATACAGGATAAGCGGTAGAAAATGGATGGATGGATTATCCATCCATCCATTTTCTACCGCTTATCCTGTATTGAGGGTTGCGGGGGGGCTGGAGCCATCCCAGCTGTCATTGGGCGAAGGCAGGGTACACCCTGGACAGGACGCCAGTCTATCTGGATGGATAATATAATATATAATTGTCTTGAATTGCACTAGCTCTTCATAGGAACTACATGAGATGGGATTACTGATGCGCTCGTGCTGAAGTCCGTTAAAACACACAGGCATTACACTGAATCCTCTAATACTGGCCTGTATTGTATTACCGGCCAGTCTCTAACATTGGCTGGTCTCGCTGTCGGCGGAGGTAAATAACAGCCGGTCTCTAATGGAGGCCGGGGCAAGTGTCGACAGGCAGCGTTATTTCCACGCTTCCCATTCATTGTCAGGTTCGCGTCGCGAAGATTTTGGCTGAGGCTATATTAGAGGATGTGAGCTAGAGAAAGTGAGCTTAATATTCAAAATATATCAGCTAGAAAAGTGTGACTGAATTTTTACATTCGGCACCCCATATAAGAGACCCTCTCACGATCCACCGAGCTTCTTTTTTTTAAATCCGCGCACCAAGAGAGCTGATTGGTATATATGACAAAATACATTTGCGAATCCTCTCTGTGCATTCATTATTAATGAGACTGAACTGAACCCATATAACTCCTGGGGCCCGTTTCACAAAGCAGGTTCAACAAACTCTGAACCTAACCCTGAACTCTGAGTTGAACAACTCTGAGATGGGAAACTCTGAGTTTTCGGTTTCAGAACAGCGGTTTTGAATTAGTTCACTCAACTCTGAGTATGTAAACTCTGAGTTACGCGCGTGCCTGCCGACTCTACAAAGCCATCATCAATGGAGCTCCGATACTACGATTCACCATGGCAACGGGGAGAGCGTCATTAGATATTACCGAGTGTTTATGTAGAAAACGAGCTCATCCTGAGAAAGCGGAGCAACGTAACTGCAGCAACAGTAGCGATAGTTGGCGTGGCAGACATTTACTGCCCGATCTAATGTGTATAACTGAATTAAACAGTCTATTGATCTAAAGGTAAAAACTGTTTATTTTCTGAGTTGCATAGCGTCACGGTGGTGTAATGGTTAGCAACGCCGCCCACAGTGCTGGCGACAGCGGTTCAATCCCCGTAAATCACAAAGTAGATAAACACTATACTAGTTGCTTAGATAAACCATATACTAGTTGATAATTTTCACACACACATTTCTCTGTAAAAAAATAATAAAAATAAAAATCCGTAATATAATATAATATAATATATAATATTATTAGCTTGAATTGCACTAGCTCTTCATAGGAACTACATGAGATGGGATTACTGATGCGCTCGTGCTGAAGTCGGTTAAAACACACAGGCATTACCGTGAATCCTCTAATACTGGCCTGTATTGTATTACCGGCCAGTCTCTAACATTGGCCGGTCTCGCTGTGGGCGGAGGTAAAGGCCCCCACACACCGCCCAGACGTCCAACTGCCTTATCCGACCACTCTCCGCCCACTCTGTTGCCTCTCGTCTGACCCGTTCGGCAGAAAAGTTGCGTTGTACACACCGCTTCGACGTGCTTCCGACAACACAGCAGCGTGTACGTTTTGCGCTTGCGCGAGATGCAATAAGCCTCCTTAACAGCGGGTGGCGCTAGTCTCGTGCCAGTACTCCAAAACAGGAAAACTCGAAATGACGGAACGGTGTCCAGATAAAAACAATGCACACACAGACTTGGTTCAGTATTCGTTCGACTCGAGAAGACCTTTGTGGACTAAATACTTGGCATTTCTGGAAAGATGACTCTGGCTAGGGTGACACTCGCGTTGTGTGCTCTCGGGCTCATTATTTTAGGAAGACGTCGTCTCAGTAGGGAACGAGTAATACGGAGAAACCATCGTCACTTCCGCCCCGCCCACACACCGCCATTGGATACTCTGATACGCTAGCACACCGCCAATCAGAGTATCCAATGGTTCAGACGTCCAACGGCCCACCTCCTCAGACTTCGCATGCTCAGTCTGATCAGACAACGTCCGCGCAGCCCCGAAAGCTTCCGACGCAGCTGTACACACCAAACATATGTGTTCCCGACCTCGTCCGAGCCTCTCCAAACGCTTCAGACGTCCAACGGTTGGGCCGGTGTGTTCCTGCCTTAAAGAACAGCCGGTCTCTAATGGAGGCCGGGGCAAGTGCCGACAGGCAGCGTTATTTCCACGCTTCCCATTCATTGTCAGGTTCGCGTCGCAAAGATTTTGGCTGAGGCTATATTAGAGGATGTGAGCTAGAGAAAGTGAGCTAAATATTCCAAATATATCAGCTAGAAAAGTGTGACTGAATTTTTGCATTCGGCACCCCATATAAGAGACCCTCTCACGATCCACCGAGCTTCTTTTTTTTTAATCCGCGCACCAAGAGAGCTGATTGGTCAGTCGGCAGTGTGTTTCTCCACGTTGATCACTTATTAGGAACATGACCTGCTCCGGAGCAGGTTAGCTCCACAGCGTAAGTTACCATGGCGATCTACCCCGGTAAGAATTGAACCAGCGTCATAGGACGGAAAACCCAGAGTTAACGCTTAAGTTACCTCGCTAAGCACAAATCCTGCTTCAGCGAACAGACCAAACAACAGGCTCTACATGCACGGAGTGCGTGGGCCCATTCAATGTTTTTGGTGCACATATTTTGCGTGTTGGGAAACCGGAGCACCCGGAGGAAACCCACGAAGAGAAGGAGGCAGGCAGCTTAAGAGCGCCTGCACCTCTTGTCATAGAGCTAAACCGTCCCGTGTCCGTTGATGACAGATGGCAGAACTCCTGGTGAGACTCGTGCAGAAACCTGCTGCTGGACCCGCACTCACCTGAGCTGGCAAAACTGCCTTGTGGGCTGCAACGGTGCCCCACCAGAACCCTGGCATGCGTGGAGTCTGAGGGCCCATTCAATGCTGCTCGCAGCCTTAATTTTTTTTTTTGTGTGCATATTTTGCATGTGGGGAAACCAGAGCACCTGGAGGAAACCCACGAAGAGAAGGAGGCAGGCAGCTTTCTTGTCATAGAGGTAAACCGTCCCGTGTCCGTTGATGACAGAGGGCAGAACTCTATGGGGTCAGTTCAGTCTCATTAATAGTGAATGCACAGAGAAGGATTCACAAATGCATTTTGTGATTTATACATAAATTTGTTATGGCCTGGCCAGGGTGGCGGAGGGGGAGTTGACCCTCTTTTGCAAGTGCAGCGAGGCACAACTGGTTCCTATCTCCACCTAATCAACCTCACTCTAAAAGCCAGTCCTGACTCAACTCCTGTGCCAGATAATTTCTGTCTCATCGGTAGAGCCAGTCGTGTGTATTGTTAGTGAGAGTTCTCCTGTTTCCCTCAGTGTATGGATTTGTTTACATTTTACGTACCGATATCCATTTGTGTGTGCATTGAAATGTATTTGTGAGAAGACAGTCATTTATATATAAATGACAAAATACATTTGTGAATCCTTCTCTGTGCATTCATTATTAATGAGACTGAACTGAACCCATATACATCCTGGTGAGACTCTTGCAGAAACCTGCTGCTGGACCCGCACTCACCTGAGCTGGAAAAAAATGCGTGGTGGGCTGCAACGGCGCCCCGCCAGAACCCCGGCGTGCGTGGAGTGCAAGGGACTGATCAATGCTGCTTGCAGCCTTAATTATTATTATTATTATTATTATTATTTTGTGTGTGCCTATTTTGGGGAAACCGGAGTACCCGGAGAAAACCCATGAAGAGAAGGCTTGGCAGGGTCTTTAGCAGCGCCTGTCAAGCTTTACATAGAGGTAAATGGTCCCGTGTCTGTCGATGTCAGTTGGCTGGTCTCCTCGTGAGACTGTGAGACTCGTGAGACTGCTGCTGCAGGAGCCGCGGTTTCTGCAGCCTCGGGTGCAGAAATCGCTGCGGGTCCTGCGACACTGTCTTCTTGACCCACGTATGTGTCAAAGAATTTCCTCGCGGCTTTGGTGACTAACTTGCCCGCAAGTAAACCGAGAATTAGGATGGGCATGTTGCTGTGAGGATTAGTGTGGATGTGAGGAGAACTGGATCAGTTGTTCAGCGTGTCTCTGCTTGTCAGAACGTTGCTTTATAGGCAGGCGAGCTGGACCTGGCTTTGATGTCAGTGACGTAAGCATTCCATCAAAGGCATGCCACGTCACAAAGTAATAACGCTCAGTATTCGAACCGATTATTCCCCCCCACCCCACCCTTGGACTTTGAAGTTCATGCCTAAGAAGATCTTTCACTAAGAAGGAAACGTAAGATCGAGCTGACCCACTCTTAACAGCCTTCTTAGCGACCAAATGCTCAGTGAGCAACCTCGTCAGGGAAATTTACATCCTCCACTTTTCCAAATAATAAAACAATGCTCAATGTTGAAATGCGCTCATAGCTGCGGACCACTGGCGCAAGAAACATAGGCGAATAGTAGGCTAGAGAAGAAAAACACTTTTATTGAACAACACGTTTAAGTTTTCCACACACATCTGTATATGAGTTTATAGTCGGCCTACATAAAAAACAAAGTAAAAAAAGCCAAAGTCCGTGCGTGTGAGAAACACGCTGGCTGCAATACAGCACATTCTCGTTGCGAACCAACAACGTCGCCGTGCGTGAAGCCAGACGCTTTACATAAATGCATACGTGCGTCAGCAATTCTCCCACTGGACGTGCTGTCAGACCGGGCTGGTGAGGCAAAGTACCGGCTGCCCCGTGCAGAGATCCAACGGCTGATCTTTCTGGTGTCTCCACACATCCAGACAGCAACCCGCTGCAACTTTGCCCTCAGCCCGGAGGTGCAGCTCCTGGCTGCGCTGCGTTTTTACGCAGTGGGAAGCTTCCTGGAGGTGGTGGGGGACGGAACCGGCCTCAGCAAGGCATCGGTGTCACGGAGTGTGCCAGCTGCGACTCCGATTCTCCTGCGCCACGCCCGGACCCACATAGACATTTAGATTTAGCATTTAGCATTTAGATTCAACATTGAGTTATAGATTCAACATTTAGATATATGGTAAATAAATAGCTGTTTACGTCTTTACACTTATCCCTCTCATCCCTCAGGGCAGAGAGCTTTGGTTTCAGGTGAAGATCCCTCTGTCTCACAACCTAACTGTGGGTTGTGATCACCATGGCAACGCCGACGCCGGCAGGGACCAAGCATCCACTTTTGTCCCAGGTCCAGGTCGAAACTCCTCCCACGGTCATCCCTGCCCCAGTCAGCTTCCGTTCTACTACCTCCCCATAGACCACCAGGAGCCCCTGCAGCCCTGCGGCTAACAGAGCCATTCCCTATCACTTTGAATGGTTATTGAATAATTTGTTACAGTGGTTATTGCTGAACATTTCAGATAGTTAAATGGTTGGATTGTGTATAGATAATGTTGAAGATGATTTTAAAGTGTATATCTAACACCAGTCTACCTGTATTTAAAGTGTAACTGAACAACTGACATATAGACATTTAAATGATTGATTTCAGAAATAATTTTCTTTACCGCCCAATAAAACGATTAAATGCATTTTATATGTTGTTGTTTCTCTCTCTACCTGATGCATGTTTTCACAGACACGCAGCTAAAACATGTAGACAAATGGATGAACTGGTTCACATTTTATTGACATGAAACCTCCTCCACCAAAAAAAAAAAATGACAGAACATTCATAATGTACTAAAAACAGATTTAGACCACTAGTAAGAATACAGAAGAATTTAAAAATAAAATGACCAAAGGACAAATCGGGGGAGAGACCTGCTGCCAATTATGGCTTTGGAAAAAAAGTTGGACACAGAGACTTGTTTCCAGAGAGGGAGAGGAATGTCGGTGTCGGTCAGCCTGATGTCAAACATGGGTCCTCCTATGCATGAAATGGATTTCACTGTAGGTTCTGATCTGCTGTGTAAGAGTGTGATTTTGGCTCCAAATAATAAAAACTGTATACCCATCATGTCCACCTTTGCCAACAACACTTCATAATAAAGTCTATGCTGGGTATTTCTGTCCCCCATCTCCCTCTGAGTGTGTCTCTGTGCTGTGTTTGAGTTTCCCTCCTGGTCTCAGTGCTCCAGGCGTCCCAGGAACCTCAGGTTCAAGATCTTCAGCTGGTCGTCCAGCTCCATGCGGACGATGCCGTCGTCTCCGTCTATGCTCAGCAGGATCCCTGTCGCCTCGCGGTCCTCTCCCAGGATCACCTTCACCTGGAACAAGTGGCACGCTTCATGTAATTTATCGGAATTTACGTATTGTGTGAAGGAACAAAGCATGACTTTCACCATCATTATGTAGTTACTACGGCATCCTTTTTTATCAGTTTATTCCATTTAAATCACTGATAAAACAAATGCATCTGTCCCTTGTCAAAACCAGTGGAGGAAGAAGTACTCGGATATTTTATTTAAATAAAAGTAGCATTACTACAGAGTAGAAAAGTACAGCTCTATTATTAATGCATTAATAACTTTAATGTTAGCTGGTCAAGCAAACGCTATATACTGCTGGTAGTTTAATCTATAACTATACATCATCATATATTAGTCAATTTAATTGTTTTATTATAAATATGTTCATTTAATTTAAACTTTTAAATTAATGTAGTGGAAAAGTAAAATATTTCTCTTTGAGAGTAGAAATAAAAAGTAACACACTGAAAATAATAAACTAAAGTACAAGTACTGCAAAATTAGAGTACAGTACAGTGTAGTACACAGGTAATACATCACCTGGTTATAAACCACTCATAAATGTTTATTTTTTTCTGGTTATTACTTTAATAATTTTCAGTCAGAGGTCTAACTTTCAGCCAATCTTTATACTTTGGTTCCGCCCTCTGAGCTGCCAATCACAACAGAGCCAAGACAGTCGTCGGGCCAAATATCATTACGCCTAGAAAAGTAGTTCCTGACAATAACTGAATTTCTAACTGAAATTTGAGCTAGAAGGAAGATATAAAGGAGGAGGTGAGTTTTAATTAACTTTGACAAACATTTTCATGTATGTTCTAAAATGTTAATTGAATATGGACAAAATGTAAACAAACCATCTCAGAAATAAAGTAATTAGTAAAATAAAGTTAACATAGTAGAGGTTAATGTAAACTAGGTGGCTGATTATGTTGATGAACTATGACATGTAGCAACATGGTACGGTCCTTTAATTTGTAATTTTACAGCCGTTTAGAGGAAATCCGCATCTTCTGTCACATTGTTTTGGAAGTGATGATGATGATGATAATGACAGTTACCTTGTTGTTCTTGGTGGGAGTGACGGGCTCCAGGTGATCACTACTGATACTGACCACCTTCTCCGACTCCTGCATGAACACTGAACACATCCCTCCCTGCAGAAACATACACAATACAAACTCCTCAGTATTACATATTAAACCACATTGGAGCTTTCAGGCCACTACCGACATCAGTATCATTATCAGGTTTTTGAACTCTTAAATACTGATGTTGATATTAGTCAATATTCATTTTTAACACACACATCCCGTTAACATTTTTGATAGAAGCACTCCAAAGTTGGTTCTTAAAGAGAAACATTGTGTCGAGACGACCAAACATCATCACTAGAACACAAGACACATGTAAACAACCGCCTTTTTAAGAAACTAAAGAACTTAAAAATTCACCAGAGGGGTATGTATAAGACATCATTAAATAAAACACAAAAATCTGTTAAGCTTGTGTTCACCACAGACCTCATTCCAGGCATCAAACCAAAAAACATATCTACAGGAAATATACAAATGCTTATCATTCCTGCAAAATGTTTTTTTGAAAGTCTAAACGCCAAATTAGATAAATTACTGAACTGGGTTCAACATATCTCAGTAAGAACCGTTTGCCTTGATAGGGTTGCACAAAGGCCAAACCAGGATAAACAGCTGCAACTAATCCTGGAGAGTGCTTGCAGCGGTCTGGAGCGGGCTAGCTCCACAGGATTAATCTCCATGGTAATATATGCCATAACATATGCAACATACTTTCATGCAACTGGATTACGGATAACTTCAGCCGGGATAACTGGAAAATCAGGGCCTAATCCCTTATCTAGGTTTTGTTTTCGCCAAAACATGTTTTTCAAAAACTAGTCCAGGCGTGGAAATTGATATCTTCAAATTCCATAACTTTTGCAGTAAGGGTCGCACAATTATCTGTGCCAATAATCATCATGTTTTATGGTAATCGGTAAAGCCGCTTTCATGTTGTGGCAAAGCTTTATTTAATTTAGAGTCCATCCAAAGTTCACATACTTATGGCAGCTGTTCAGTCAAACCAGACCAAGACTTGAGACATGAAGCAGGTTTCAAATGCAGTTTTAAGAAAAGATTTAAAAAAGACTAACACGCCTGGTATGTCCGGATGGATCAAAGAAATATCTGACTGAATCAAAAACAGATGTGCACACCAAGAGGCTCCTGTTAGGAGTTTTAGCAGACAAATTTTCAAATTTGCTCTCAGTGTTTATCATCCTTTTCTGTCTAAACACACTCTTTGTGATGATAGTAGATTCTGTGTTTAGATTCTTGTTACCGTGACGCTCCTGATGACCCCGGTCTGACCCATCAGGTCCATGAAAGAGTCCTTCACCCGGACCAGGATGTCAGTGGTCACCCAGTCGCTGCCGCCCTGCTCGATGTTGGAGCCTGGGGTGTGAGGGTTGTAACCTCCAGGAGAGGGCGCTCCAGGGGTCATGGGACTGTAGCCCACCGGACTGGGACTAGGACTGGCCTGTGGAAACAGCACAAAGAAATTTGATGCACCACTTCTCCTGAGGGATCTCTGGCTGACCGGTTTTTGATAAATCTGATGTGAGTACTTGGATCTGTCGAATGCATCACATTCACTGGAAAAAATTGGAAGAAGAGTCGCTCTGTTTTTCTCATACATAGACAGTCATTGAATTGAATTTTCAGAAAACTGACTATTGACACTTTTGCCACAGTGTCTTTTCTGACACCACCACTACCCATATAAAAGAATGAGTTATGCTAATACCTTTCTTTCAGGATTATAAATGTACAAGACAAAACACACGTTTTGCTTTGCACTCATCATTTTGATGTAAATATTAAATAATGACCGCCTTAACATTTAGATTGGTTCTCAAAAAGCCTTTGCAATTCTGTCTGCCTCCACGTCTGATCTCTTGGGGAAATAAAGGCTCATTTACAGCACAAAGGATCCAGACCATATCGGACATCCAAGTACAAACAGCTGGGTGGTTTATTGCGATGGCGACTGCAATTTAAGTAGTTGTTTGCACTCTGAAACATTTCCAGAGTCTCCATCTTTGTTTGGTTATATATTTCCCATCCAGATTTGATGGTTGAAAAGATTAGCTCACAGCCTTCTCTAGCTCTGTGCCAGTAAAAGAAGCGGATAGTTTGATGGATGAATATCATGGGTGATATTAGTTTGTAATAGCTGATGTAAACATGCTTAATATTTTGTTTTCCAGGATTATGATATAAAAATAGTAAAGTATAGTAGAGCATAAAATAACTGGGAATGTGATCAACTTCAACAGTTAATGATTGGTAAGGAAGGGTGGGCTCAATGGTCAGAAATTATCTTATTCTTTTTATTTATTTACTACAGGAGCAAGTGTCATTTTACACTGACATCGAATGATGACATTTCTGTCCTGATGTTGATTTGTACTTATTGAGCGACATGTACGCCAACACAGAAAAATATGCAATAAATTGCCTGCCTGTCCAGTTGGGCTCGGGTCTGGTTTCAAAACTCACGGATACAATTACAAAGGATAGCACAAATAATCTACAATTTTACTACAACATTTCAAGATAATTATTATGATGCCACGCGTAAAAACGCGACCATCTGCTACCTGATAAGCCATTGGGGAAGGTGTTGGATGGTAGCTGGCTGGAGAGTGTGTGTTCTGGTAGCCGACCGGTGAAGGCGCCACCTGGTGGTAGCTCTGAGGACTGGGACTGGGCTGGTAGGATCCCTGCGGGGATGGGGCCGCATAGGGAGAGTACTGCTCTGTGTTATACCTACACACACACACACACACACACACACACACACACACACACACACACACACACACACACACACACACACACACACACACACACACACACACACACACACACACACACACACACACACACACACACACACACACACACACACACACACACACACACACACACACACACACACACACACACACACACACACAATTTATTTACCTTTTATGGTGATGAAGTCATAGACTACTAAAAACTTTCTGTGAGAAAAGGGAAACATCTTAAGCACAATGAGGACTGAGGGATTTAAAGTGATTACAAATATCTAGGTATTTATAACCTCAAAGTAAACAACAAAGATTGAGTTTCTAACCACATTTAGCCCATCATGGAGAATAACTCACAACATTTAAAAACATTGTTTTTGTGTTTTGCTGTGTGATACTCACATAGCAGGTGTACCAGGCGTCTGAGGGTTGTACTGAGGGTTGACCTGGGGAGAGGGGACTTCTGGGTAACCTGGGGTCTGGGGGTTTGGGGTCCCCCCATAGCCCTGAGGGGACGGGGAGGGCTCATCGTCATAGCCAAAGTCGTACTCCTCTTCGTTCCTGAAGAGAGAGGACACGTAAAATTATCAAAAAAATAAAGAACACAGGTCAAATAAACACAGGAACACAAGGAGCTCTGTGTGTGTGTGTGTGTGTTACCTGGAAGGTGTGTTGGGATTGCTGGGATCCCAGGCTCCACTCTGACCCGGCGTCCTACTCCCATCATGCAATGGGGTCTGAGAGCCGTAGTGAGGCGTACGGCTTCCTGCTGGAGGGCCAAAGATCGAGTGATGAGCAACTAGAAACAGTCTAAAGTTTAACAACAATGATAACAAAAGAAATGATGGTTAGTGATTTAAGACCTTAAAAAGAGTCACATTTATCCTTCTTTGAACAATAAAAACTTCCAATAAAAGCAGACGCTTGCCTCTCCATTCTCTCTTTTGTTTCCGACTACTTCAAAAAACGACTACAAACTACTTTAAATCAGCTGCCGTATCTCTAGGAATCATACTGAACATTTTATTATGAGTTTATGAGGCCCTGAATGATTTTGCACCTCAATAAAAGTACCAGCAATGAAGCCAAGGAAGTCTGCGAACAGTCAGCCAATACTGATTTGACAAGCAACAAGAAACATATTCAGATTTATCTTTAAACGTTGCTTTGAAGTTGGTTTGTTACCTAGCTACTGTTTTATTATTATTATAATTAGGAGGTGATTAACCTCCTAATTATGTTGTATATCAATCAATTGATAATTTTATCAGAAAAAAAGGTTAAATGTCTAATGTTACTCAGTTTACTTGTTTTATCCAACAATCAGTCCAAAGTTAAAAATAAGAATTTTACCATCATATGTGACAAAGAAAAGCAGCAAATCCGTATATGCTTAATTGGTTATCAAAACTGTTGATTGATGGTTTAATTGACGAATCATTTCAGCACAAATGCAGTACAAATGAAGTTCTATTGTGACCTTTTTATAGACATTTTATTTCCTTATTTATACAATCCTAACTTTTATTTCTATGTCTGGAGTGAAATTCCTTGTATGTGTATACATATTGTCCGAAACTGATTAAACACAGAAATCCCACAAACATCCTGGCAGTTATATAAACAATGTTTTCTGTCCAGTAACGCCTTGAGTTATCTCTGTGGTGGTTATGTGGAAGTCATTACATTCCTACCATTCATTATGCAACTGCCAGGATGAAGGCGGAAGGCTTGGCAGGGTACAAAACCCCCAACAATCACCCCGGCATCGTTTTCCAGCTCCTCCTGGGACCCTGAGACTTTCCCAGGCCAGATGATGTATGTGTTTTATGGGTCTACCATGGAATCGCAACCCTTGTATTCAACACCACCAAATAATTTATTTCGCTCCCAAGAAGGAGAGATCCAATGTTTTCCAAGGGAGGAATGAGTATCTAATATTACACAGACACACACAGTGAGTCATGTTTTACTCTCTTCAACAACAAGTTTTACCAGATCCAATCTTCAAAAGAAAAGTTACTATGACCATAAATGGGGGAAACAAACAGTTGGAAAAAAACAAACAAAAAAACAAACTAGGACAAATTAAGTCACAAACATGTCACACTTCAACTATTTTGTTGTTTGATACAAAGGAATACTCTAGGTGCCTCCAGCCTAGGTGGGCCTGCAGCAGATGAATATTTATATATTTTTCCACTTTTTCCACTGGCCTCTCCCCAGCGAGACCATATCCCTGTAGACCTACATTAGGTAGGAAAGGCCCGGGTTGAAGTTGGCTAACGGAACAGACCGTGAGATATATGTCACGGTTGTTGGGCTCCAGGGCAAACCGCAAGAGTGAGAGGGGCCAGAACCCACCGGAACCTATCTTGTGGGTGTTGCTATTTTGCTCTCATATCTATACAACCAGGGAGGTTTTGAATACATTTTTTTCCTAGAGCACAAAATTAATTTAGCTTCAGATGTATGTAAAAAATTACATTTTTTAAAATTGCAATATATATATATATATATATATATATATATATATATATATATATATATATATATATATATATATATATATATTGCAATTTTAAAAAATTAAAGTTGCATTTTACAATATCCATTCAGCCCTATCACAAATCCAAAACTAATTTAAAATACACACTAGAATATGACAAAAAACAGACTGATGGTGTCTTACCTTCATGTATCGGTGTCTGAGAGCCATACATGGGTGTTCTGGATCCGGTACCGTACATGGGAGTCTGGGAGCCGTACATGGGGGTACGCCCGTAGGTGGAGGTCATTCCACTGTGTCTCTTAGCTCCCCTGGAGGGAAGGAGGAGGGTCAGTGTGAGATTATACATGGTTAAAGACAAATGATTCCACTAAAAGTAGATTCACAGTGGAGGAAACGGTGAAAGTTCTTCTAAGAACATACATGGTAGTTAAGCGCTGCCTGTCTACAGAGATGGTCTGACAGGTAGAGTGCAGCTCTACTCTGGCTGTAGATTCTGTTGCATCCTTCACCACACCAATGTAACCTAGGACATGGAGTAAAATTCATTAGCACCATTTGAAAAAACAAAACAAAAAAACAACAACAACCAAACTCAACACTTTCTTTAATCGGCCACTTTTAACACGTGGTCAGCGTCTTACCTTTGTAAGGACCCTGGGAGATGCGAACTGTCTGACCAATCAGCTCATTGTCTCTTCTTCCTCTGCCCCGACCCATTCCTCCTCCTCCTCCCCCACCACCACCACCACCTCCTCCTCCTGCTCCTCCTCCTCCTCTCTGTGGCGCTCCTGCAGGATGGCAAAGACATTGTTTACACAAAGACGATGTTTGATTGCCTTCATGTTCCTCCTCCTGCAGATGTGTATTTAGTTTCCGATTCTCACCTCCTCCTCCGTGGTGCATGGGGCTGCTGATGCGAGGGCTCATTGGAGCAAATCCTCCCACTGTGAAATTGGTCACGTCTCTGGGCTGAAAGAGGCAAAAAGCACTCAAGAGTTACAGAGAGAACAGTATTTAATTCAAAATGTCATTCTATATTTTAAAGAGTGCACTGTTTTATTAATAATCACAGTATGGACATTAAGTTATGCTTTTCAGGGATAGCAAAGGCTGCAAATACAACATGCTTCTCACACCTCACACAGGCTGCAGGCTTCAAGGCCACAATGCCAAGCACTACTTGAAATGATTTAGTCCTCATGGTGAGTGCTACCAAAAACACTCCAAACGGATGTCTTTGAATTAATTCGTCATCATGCATTAAATGGGCAGTAAAAATCTGCCCATGGTGACATGGGACACTGACCTTGGATCCACCAGCCAAGACCAGGTGTCTGGTCTTGCAGACGAACATGCCTCCATTCTCCACCAACTTTTTACAGTGGAGGAAGGCGAAGCCCCGGAACAGGTGACGGATCTCTCCTTCACGGCCCTGTGGAGGAAAACAAACGCTTGCTTTTAAATGCTGTGTACATGATGGCTCCACTGCTTACTCTGCATGAGGGGTGCTGCGTCTAAATGAAGCACAACAAAAGTTATGGACAGTTATTTGACCCTTCTGAAACAGAGTAACAAATTTCCACGACCACAGGATACGTCTTCCGACTTGGTTGTTTAAGGAATGAGAGGCTTAAATGACCCGTTGCCAGGTCAAACATATTTATCACTGCAGTAACTATCCAGTGGAAGGCTCTTACCTATTTGCCTAGTTAAATCCAGGTGGTGACTTTTTTTTAGCCCGGCAGTGTCTATATTTACTTATCCTTACCGAATGAGGCCCATCGATGACTTTGACGATGTCCTTGACATGGATGTTGTTCTGCTCAGAGTCCAGAGCCACGGCGAAGCGGTTGTCCTTCCTGCGGTTCACCGCCTGGTGACGCACCGTCATGACCTTCCCGTGCATGTTCAACACCTGAGAGGCATTCACTAAATGTTTACCTTTGCTTTATTGTTAGGGAATGTCTCTACACGATGCTGCAGATATGCTCTCATGTCCGTCCTGGAGCGGACTATTACCTGGAACGTCTCTCTCTCCAGTCTGACTATGACTCCAACGGTCTGTGGATCCAGCTGAACCAGCTCACCCCACTCGTGCTGCCCTCCTGCATCGACGCCGGACGCCGTCTCTGAGCAGAGCTGCAGGTCTCTGGGCAACACCTTCAACTGCAGAAACACAGAGAGGCAGGAAACATTTGATTTCAAACTAAGAAAATGAAGTTTAAGAGTGGCCTAGTTAAAAACCTGACTTAAATGCCATCGAAATGCTGTGGCATGAGCTTAAACGGGCAGTCTTTATTCAGAAAACCTGCAATGTGGCTTAATTACAACAATTCTGCAAAGAGGAATGGGTCAAAATTCCTCCACAGCAATGTAAAAGGCTCATTACCAGTTATTGCAAATGTTTGGTTACAAGCAGCTGCCAAGGGTGGCACTAAAAGCTATTAGGCTTTAGGGGGGCATTTATTTTCATTCATTTTTAAATGGCTGATATAGGTTTTGAGTGACTCCTTATCTTCGATAAATGGAATGATCATATAAAAGCTCTATGCTCATGTTGACCTTGTCATATATTAACATTAGTTTGATGGTCTGAAACATTTAAACGTAACAAATAAGCAAAAACATAAGATATCAGGAAGGGGGCAAATACTTTTTCACAGCACTGTTACTTCAGCATGCCATGATATGAAGGGCCCATTAATGCTCTGCATTGGTTCTGCTATTCAGGTTTAAAACTCCAATTGTTTACACTCAGTTTTAGCATCAACCCAGTGAGATCGTCGTCAGTCTCTTATGAGCAAAGTGTTTATAGACCGACTTGTGAGTCTGGAGGAGTACAATTGTAAGACAAGTAACAAAGCAATTTCATATTGATCATTAAATGAATGGGGAGAGCTGGTACCTCGTGCATGGTGAGGTCGGAGAAGAGGATGACGAAGTTCTCCTCCACTCTGACGATGAGGCCGGTGTCGCCCTCATATCGCCCAGCGATCACCTTCACGTGGTCGCCCATTCGGAAATACTTCCTCAACTCGTGAGCAGGGAACTCCAAAGGATCCTGGGAGAAAAGAAACCCACAACTGATTTCAGTATTAAAGCACCGCAGGGAGACACAGTCAGTCCTTTATTATTTCTAAAGGCACACTGTTGACACACTGACATCCAGCTAATGTTTTTTTTTTTTTTTATCTCCATACCTCCCCTGGTTGGTGCCACAGCTCATATAATGAGAATTGCTTTTCTATTGTTTTGTATGTTACCTAATGATTTGAGCTACTGTGTAGTGCCTACAAGGTTGCTAAATGTCATATAATGGTTGTCTGTCTCTTAGTCCCTAAATCATTTTAAATGTTTTCATGTCTTATTTCAAGAAAATGCTATTAAAGTTGACAGCCTCATTGCCTGTGCTGCTGGTGGGACACTACTCCCACAGCTGGAAGGAGAAGAAGGAAGCACTGAAAGAAGCTCAACAGTAACAACGCTACTAGAGCTCTCATTCATCACAGAATGCCCATCTAGCTGGTGTTGAGAAACATTACAGTCATTTTAAATGGCTATGTTTAGTTTATATGTATATAAAATATAATAAATTATACATTTTTTTCTCCAGATATTTTTTTTATTTCAAAACTGTAAGGTAAGAGATTTTTTTAAACTCTAATTTCTTATAGCTATATCATCTTAAATTAGTGTTTTGTTTGGTTGGCTTTTCATGTTCAATTTTTTTAATAAAAGCTTGCTAGAAATAATTTTTATTTATTCAGTAAGCATAGGCTATTTAATGTTTAGGGTCTATGTTAGCAGTGTACCTGTTTATGCAGAAAGACGTAGAACTATAGCCAAGATGCACGATTCAATATTTGTTTATTGCAAGTCATATTGTCATTGCAATATTAAACAATGTTATTGCACATCGCAGAGTATACTCATGTTGTGCAGGCCTACCCCGGAGGCTGTGCCATCAGTGTATGAATGTGGGTGAATGAGTAAATGTATATTGAATGTAGTGTTAAGTGCCTTGAATGGTCGAAAAGACTAGAAAAGTGCTTAAGAAATGCAGGTCCATTTATTATTTACTGCAAATGGTTTATATGGAGCGAAAATGTGATGAATATTTTGTTCATAACACATGATGGGTTCAAGGACCACAGGAAACAGTGTTTTTTGGGCGATTTTCTTAAAGAATTTGGGGTTTTGGTTCAGGTAAGGGGCTAAGGAATGTATTGTGTTAATGAGGGTTATAGAAAGACAAACACATGTGTTTACCTTCAGATCTTCATGCTTGGGCATGATAGTGATCTTGTTGCCATCCACACTGAGGATTTTTCCCTGCAGGTTGATCAACTCTCCCTCACAAACCTCCACATTGTCACCGGCCTGCAGGTTGTGTTCACGCTCCTTACCTGCACACACACACATACACACACACTTTTAAATTAATATTTGCTTATTTGCACTATATTCCATATCCTCCCAACTCTTTAAAAAGCAGTTTAACTACTGCAGCATGTCAGCATTCAAATCAAATAATAATACATTTAACAATCAAAACTTTAGTTTCAAATCAAAGTTTAAAAGTCAAATACCTGACTCAGTGACCACCTCAAGGTCAATTCCTTCAGGCTGGTCCTCAAACTTCTCCAGCTCTGACAGAGTGGGCTTCACTCCGTCTGTGATCTGTTGGAGAGAAACCAAGCAAACCTCTGCTGAGAAGAACCTTTCTACAGAAAAACTTAAGCCGAGTTCACATGTAATGACTTTGAAGTAGTCAGTTGGCTGCGCTGTTCACAACAAGCTGTCTTGTAATGAGTCTTGAAATCCAAACTACTTTTCATAAAAACACATGCGAGAAATGACACAGGAAATGATGTAATGCCATGTGGGACAAGATTTGTTCCAAAAATGGATGGAAGTTGTTTTTGCACTTATTTGCTGCGATAAAACAAACAAAATGAAAATGGGTGAAAGAATGGATTTGATCCATGCAACACAGAGTAAAGATCCTATTGTCTTGCTCTCTCACATGCTGTAGCTCCAATTATTTAGCCTGCTAGATTTCTAGGGAGCGTAATTGCACAGTTGACAAGTATCGGGTCCGGTGTGAACTCGGGACAACAGGGATCCGAACAAAGAAAACCAATGTCCCAGTGCCAACATCCACACACTTAGGAGTGTTCATGCCAAGTCTGTGAAGGTATTGGGTGCTTGAAAGCTTACAGATGTTTTGAGCCTGAGGGAATTGCCCACAAATCATAGCGTTGTGATGTTAAACTTGGGGCTACACACTTGCTCTATTTATAAACTAGCGATTTTAATTGTATTTATTTAAGCTGTTTTTACAAAATTAAAATAATTATTTGACAATTACCTATCGTCGAGTAAGGCAAGAGCCTGGATGACGTTCAAATCACGCAGTAAAAAATGTCCCACAATTGTACGCGTTTCAGTGTCATTAAGGTAATGTGATATGTCGCAACACTAAGTGCTGTCCAATTTATGTTTCTGCCCTTTAAAGTCCAGACTCGTAAACTCAATCGTTTACCAGCTGATGTCTGTTAAGTCCCTGAGGGTTAACGGTTGGTCAGTTTATTACAAGTGTGTATCCTGAAATGAAAGACCCTCCTCACCACAGCAGACATTGCAAAGCTCTTGAACAGGAATCCCTTGCGGCTGTAACGGTTCCCCTCAAATATCATGAAGTCACCGTCGTGGCTGACCTCCCCTCCGAGAGACCTGCCAAGCACATCAATCATCATTTGTCAGTGGAGAAGAGATGATTGTACACGTTTACAGTCATCTTATCAGAAAATAAATCGCACAGCAGATAATTCAGCGCGATGATTTTACCTGATCTTTTCAGCATCGAACAGCCTCTGAGCCGGTCTCTTAAACTTCTTCCTCTTAGCGAACCAGTCTTTCTACGGGACACACAGACAGATATAGGTGTGAGTTTATATTATTAACACAGATAACCGTGTGTTGACGTGGGTTTGTCCTACCAGGCTCATCTTGGCCTTGATGCGGTCCAGGTCTATACGAGGGATCATCTTCAGGGAGATGGTGTTCTGACTCGGCTCCACGTAGTCCACCTGGACAGTGAAGAAGACGTGAAGACAACATCAAAAACGAGCTCATTACCTTCACTATCAATTCATCAATTATGCTTAAGTTTTGTCTCATCAATGTGTGACTTAAAGGTTGTATCAGCGATTCTGGGCCGAAACATAAATTATCACATTCATCTGTTTTTACCTCACGATCCGCTAGCTGCCCACCCCATAAGCAGGCCGTCAAAAAAACACGTCTCTCTAGGCAGCCTAGGCTCCGAGATCGCACACAAAAACAAATGGTACTACCAACACCTCAAAAGCAAAATAAACAGTGTTCCAACCAATCACAGACAATGGGTGTTGTGGTGTTTCCCTCTCGTGCACGCAAAGTCGTAGCTACAGGAGGTCAGCTGACGGTGTTATCAGAAGCTAGAATGGCGGAATCACTCCAATACCCAAGAAGAGACAGAGTGAGAGAGTGAGAGAATAGTGTATTTTCCAAGACCAGAATAAGCATCGGGAAGGCCATGGAAAGATGGACGGAAGTAAAAGAACTAAAAGGATTTAAATCGAATGCCGAGGTCGCACTGTTTCTTCTGGACATGTGAGTAGCAGCCAACTGGGAGGGAGGGGCTAGCTGGCTCTGTTTGTTTTGGATCTCACAACAGAAGTGTGGGCAACCAGAATCGCTGATACAAACTTAAAATTTGAGAGAATATCCGTTTTCGTTTCTCATATATGACTTGACTATGTTTCTCATACTCCACATATGAGTGTTTTAGAGCTGCTGACATAGTTTGTGTCTGTACCTGAGCGATGTCATCCTTGTATAGGCCTCTCTTCAGCCGGACCCAGGACTTGGGCTTCAGGTTGGTGACCTCTTTGACCACCTTGAGGACATCTGTCATCTCCTTGATGGGAACCATCTGCTGGTTCCAAAGGCCCATCCTCAGGTTCCCGATGCCTTCAATGGCCGACTTGACGTGCGTCTGCTTGTATGACTCCACGTAGATGTAACCTTTGACGTGGTCCGGGGCGACTACGGACTTGATCTGTAGAGGCTGCGGGGTCAGACAAAAAAAAAAGCAGGGCAGGTCAAAGACGCATACACCATGCTGTATTTGTGCATCCCTACTATTTTATATCAGGTAATATTAATCCTGTTTGTGGTCTTAAAAGGAAGAGTGATCAAGTAAAAAGAGTAAAATATATAGAGTTCATCATGAAACTGTGGCGGGCTGACCAAGCCGCAGGTTCTCTGGAGACGGATGTGCTAGAGTTTGCCGTGGCTGAATTTGAGTTGCTTCATGATTGTCAGCACTGCATCAAGCGTGCTTGGTTTCATCCATCATTCCCTTGTCCACCTACTTGCAAGAGGTGTGCTTCTGCATGGTACAGTTGCTCATGCACTCATGCAATGCAGTTTGGCTCATTAACGCTCAGTACTGGACTCAGATCCCCCTTCCCCCCTTATTGAGCTGATTTCTGACTGAAAAGACTGTTGATGAGTGTGCAAGGCACAGATGGATTCTGGGTCGGGCTTGGGCATGTAATATTCCAGTTTTAAAATTCCTGTGTGTTCTGTCCAAAATCTGCTCGAGAACTCCGCCCTCTGATTCAGAGGTTGCGTGTTTCCTCACAATATGCGAAGACGCAACATGTTCTCTGTGTTGTTGTGTCCATTGCGATGACTCTGAGACGGTGCCTCTTGGAAACTAATAAAGCCACGTGCGTGTTCATTTTCAAATAAATGACGTGAAAAAATAAAACTTGTTGTCTTACTGTGTCAGTGAACTGGTAGGCGATGAATTTCCTCATCAGAGCAATGGCGGTCACTCGCTCCTCTCCGATCTATAAAGACAGGATATGTTGAGGAATTGTGTGTGTGTGTGTGTGTGTGTGTGTGTGTGTGTGTGTGTGTGTGAGAGAATGAGTCACAGAGGAAACTCACCTTGCACTTGACTGTCCACAGATTGGGATCTCTGATGACAACACACACATTTAAACATTAAGACAACTTCATGATCTACACGTGCAGGTGTCTGGATTGGTGGATACGTGTTCAAACATACTTGACCCCAGGAAGTAGTTGCTGCTGGGTGATGTCATCAGAGAGCTCCTCAGACCCTCCAGAGTAACTGCACACCACATAGTAGACGAACAAGAAAAGTTTGTGATCACAAGCATCATTTTAGATGAAGCTTAATAGAAGGACAAGACAAACCTTTGTTTTCACACACTTATTGTTTCCAATCACTGTTAAGCTAACATTGTTCAAACGCACCACATCCTACCGATGTTTCACACTGAATGCCTGCCAGGAAACACAGCAAATATTCACTTTGATCGACTGGAAGGTTTTTAAATGTGAAAAGGCCACAGGAAGTGTTCAATTACATGGGCTGTCGCTAAATAGAGATCAATATTAATTACCAAATAATAATGGTAATTGTGTTCACAAGAAATGTACAATGTACATTGATTTAAATTAAATTAATCTAGAGATAAACATGGAGGAATTGTTGTATCATATAACAGGGAGATCGGTTTATAAAATATGATCACATGAAAAAAGTAAAGATTTAGGGTTTGAAGGTTATATTAGTTTAAATAAAATAATGAAATATTCTGAAAAAAAAAAAATACTTCCAAGATTAAAGTCATAAACTAACAAGACAAACTTGCAAATTTACAAGAAACAAGCTTGAATATACCCTCATATACATTTGGAAGATTTTTTATTGTTTTTGTCAAGGTACCACATCGTTTCACTTGGAACTGATTGAGCTATTCATTTGTTGTTAATAAAGAGTGTTTTCACATGGCCATGGAACAAAGATACTCACTGCTCGCCTCCTGAAGACTTGGCATACTTCCTCATGTAATATTCACCCAGAGCCTCCTCTCTGGAGTCTCTGCAACGCACAAGAATATGTAGCCAATGATGCACACAGACAGCCAATGATACACACAGACAGTCAATGATACACACAGACAGCCAATGATACATACAGGGATGATAAGCAACAGAAGTTTAGACAAGGAAAGAAGACTTTTTTTGTTATGGATCCATTGATTTCTCAGCCCAACATTGGTATTAGCAAGTTGTTGCCTTGTTGACCGCCATCGTCCTGATGGCAAATAAGATGACATTAACGGATGGCAGTGGCTGATGTTTATCTTGCATACATTTTGCACTTGTTCAATGTTGCATTGGGTATTTGGGTTTAATCAAACAACAGTCTAATATTAGCTAATAGTATGCTTCTACATTGTATTTGTGTGAAATGTAATTACATTTTATTTATGTTTTGAAAAAATAATACAGAACGACTCAGTTGAGTTTTAAATGAAGATGGCTCTGTTTCGTTGCACTAAAAGGGGAATAATTACAAAAAAATAAATTATACAATATATAACAAAAATATCGCCATTGGCCGAGAATTTCACAAGCAATGCATAATTAGTTAAGTTCAGTCTGATACCTGGTGTCAGGAGAGGAACTAAATCTAGACCCTGATTCCTGCAACTGAAATGTGTTGTAAGAAGTTCCTGGAGTGGAAAAAGAAAGCTGTCTGACTTCTACTGCCAAAGGACTATGTGTGTGGGATGTTGACAGATGGAGATATCTGTTACCTCCAAAGGTTCTGCAGCCTTCTGGATCCAGAGTGGTCTTCTTCCAGAACCCCATGGTCGATGTTTGACACTGTTATGGAGAGGGGAGGAGGTTTTATTCATGTTTAATCTAAAAATAACTTAAATCAAATGATCAGGTTTAGAAGAGACTTACCTTCAGCCTCTTCTGCTCAGGATTGACGAGTGTGAGAGAAAGGGAGGAAGGGGAGTATAAAAGAGGAGAAGCAGGAGCAGAGATAAACGCAATATAAGATCAAGGAAAGTGAGGAAGGACAGTTAGGTGAAAGAGCATAAAGGGAAGGAGTTAAGAAAAAACAAAGGGGAAGGGACAAGGTGTGGAGGAGCAGCAGAGGAGTTAAAGAAAGAAGGAAGAGAAACAATGCAAGGAAACAAAAGATTGGAGAGAAGGAAGTAAAGAAAGTATGAAGAGAGACACGGAGGTATGGTGATAAAAGGGTTGAATGAAGAAGATGGATGAGAAGAAAGATGAGAAGAAAGAGGCGACAGGGGAAGAGAAAAAGAAAACAAGGATGAGCCAAGAGAATGAAGAGGAGGAGAGGATAGAAGCCAAAAGACATTTTCATCAGTGTAGAGCACACAGGAGGAGAGTCAGGCAGCAGCAACACAAAGCATGATGGGAGAAAAAAAAACAACAGAAAAACAAACGGATTAATGGTGAGCACAGAGATGCACGAGGCCAGTGAAGGTTAAAAGGTCAAACTACAGTAGAAACAAAACACCCACACACTGACGCAGACTTCACATCTGTAAATTATTTATCCAGTCCACTATAGATTTGACACATTTTTAATTAATGCCAAAATGTATTACACTTTACTTTCACGTTTTTAAGTGCATCTTGGAAGTGTACATAGGAAGTGTTTGCTGCTGGAATAATCTTGTTGTTATCGTGTCAATGTAACTGTTTTGAGTTTTTTTTATTACCTATCTGTCCCAGCCACTTCGATTTTTTTGACTAGATTATCTTAAATAGGGATATCAATGGTTAAACAACCAAGAACATTTTCATCCCTTGAGCTGGTTAGTCTGTAGGTTCATTTACAGTCTATATTAGGGCTGTACGATATGAAGTTTCAACAAAAACAATGCAATGTGAGCGTGCACATTAGTCAGACTGCAGGATGTCGGCAAAATAACACGTCATGCTACAACTATTTTGCTGTTTGATACAAAAGGGAAACTCACACAGTTCTCATTAGCTATGACTAATCCAGATTTTCCCATTAATTATCTAGAAGGGGGCAGCCCGCCGCAGTTTCATGATGAAGCAAACATTTTTTTACATTTCTTGTATGCCTGGCTTATTCAACTCGGTGGGTCAGAGCAATGGCCGGCTCTAGGTCATCTTGAAAAGGCCCAGGGTGAAGTTGAGTTTGGATTTTGTTTCTACTGTACTTCTGCCATTAGTGATTTTATGTATTATATAATGTGCCACATAAAAAGCTTCAACCACATCTGTTAGTCCAAAAAACTGAAAATGAAATAAGGCAGCCTTCTATCAGGTAGCAAGGTCAGGCAAATGATCACACTTGGTTCTCTGAAGGTTAAACTTTACAACATAACCAGATTAACTCTGAGTGAGTGAAATATGCTGTACAACTCTTCTGCTTCACATCAAACCTCTAGATGCAGTAATAAACAGGACATCATTCCTTAAGTTTTACGCTATGAGGTTCACATCTGGTTTCATCAAACATTTAATGTGTTAAAGCATTTGTTAGGTAGGCCTTATGTGCAGAATTTAATAGCCAATTAAATATAAAGAAGAGTAACTGTTTGAGTGGTAAGTTGTTGCTGTTCTAGGAGCCAATAATGGATTTGCCCTCGGTGCTTCCTCGCGTTGTGCTACACACCCACAAATACAGCTGTGCTGAGATGAGGTGAGGTTAATACATTCTGGGAAGATGGGACTTTATCAAATGGATGAAACTGATGTTCCTTTTGCTTCAGATACGAATCAATCGATATAAACATGGAACAGGAACAGGAGAGGATCTGGAGCAGAATTACCGTTAACTGAAGAGGACATGCATGACAAGAGAGGGACACCGATAAGACAGAGAGAGTTCAGTCAGACAACACTCATCTGTTTACATTTTTTCCAGATTCTGTTTTATTTATTTCCCAAATTCCGTGTTTTCCGTCTAAATTTTTCTAAATTCTGTGTTTTCCATTTTACAGCTTTTCCACCCATCAAATAGTGTCTAATTATGTGGTTGATGACGCTATGGATAAAAGCACTATATAAATGAGGACCATTTAATTCCTTGTCATTCAGAGACCATACAGATGTGCATTAATATGTAAGTGTATGTGCAATCATTTATGGTGGAGTCACAATATACCACGCACTTTTTCAAATCCTTTCACTGTGTCTAAAGTCAACGTATCACCCGCCGCTCTTTAAGTTTCACTTTCATTGTGAATCAGTTCATTGAATGTTTTTGATTTGAGATGCTATTTGTTTGTTTGCTCATCACACGGATTCTTGCAGGCTGAGTCATTCTTGCTGAAAAGTTAGAATAAACGTCTTCGACATGACTTGACGTGACAAACACTTGTGTTAGAGAAACATCGATTTTTATAAATTGCATCCAGAGTTTGACTAATTCCACAGAATTATGGGTTTTACAGTCGATTTGATTTTCATTGTCAGATTCTGCGATTCCATCCACGATCATAGCTAAACCCTGACAACACTTTCTAAATACACTGACATTTAGCAGCTTTTTTTAACCTCAACATCCAAACCAGGGTTTACCATGGTCTTACATTGTGACATTTGATCCTGTTCGTTTTGGAACCACATTGCAATGATCCAAGTGCACTAAGAACTCTACATGACATACCATCGCTGTAGCCTAAATCCCTCCTTTGCACCTCTCATTCTACCACTGTAGCCTAAATTCCTCCCTCTTTCCCTATGGCCCATCGCCATCACCTCAATCCCTCCCTCACTTCCTATGACCCGTCATTACGACCTAAATCCCTTTTTGCTCCCTGTTGCCTCAAATCCTCCCTCGCTCCCTTCGTCCCATTGTTGTTGCCTACATCCCATCATCACTCCCTACGTCCCTTCATCACCTTCTACCTCCTGTCGTCGAAATCAGCATCCTGTCGTCAGTCCCTACATGCCGTCTTTGCTCCCTGTGTCCTGTCTTTATAAAGTCATCAGACCAAATATCAATAAAACATTTAGTCTCCCCATGTGCTCATTTAGTTGTTCCCTTCTCCAGTTCTGATGACAGCCTGCCAGAACTTCATTAATAGTCAGAAAGTCCAAACTATCCCAAAAAATTATTTTCACATGACAAACAAGCACAACCATGGTTCAGTTTGATGTGGACCAAGATCACCTCCTTTTAATTGGCTGCTTGTCCAGAACAAAGGAGGTATTAAAGGGCCTGGAGCGCATTTCACTAGAGTTTTAACTGCCTTGAGTTCACTTCAGAGTAGGGCTGCCACGATTAGTCGACTAGTCACGATTATGTCGACTATTAAAATAGTCCACTAGTCGTTTTTTTTTTTTTTGTTCTCTCTCAAAACTGCTGCGGCACCTTCCTCTGCCGTGTCTGCCTTTGCGTCCTTGACACACATGCGCAGTAGTCGTAATCTGGGTCAGCCTTGATGTCACCGACGGGCTCTCAGGTATCATGGCTACCCGGCGGCAACGGAGCTCAAAAGTGTGGGAGCATTTTAAGAAAACAAAAGAAAAAAGTGTGCAATGCAATATCTGCAAGACAGAACTTGCCTTTCACGGCAGCACAAGTGCGATGCATGAGCACGAGCTGCATGCTTTTGCGATAAACTGTATGTTATACATTCAATTTACATATGATCCGATTAGTCGACTAATCGAAAAAAATAGTCGGTGATTAGTCGACTATCAAAATAATCGTTTGTGGCAGCCCTACTTCAGAGCAACAAGAAAACATGATTATAGAGATCCAAACACTGCAGTAACGGATAAACAAATCTTCTAAACAAATATTGTGAAAGCCATTTATGTATGCATATGTGGTTTGAGAATGATTAAAAGTAGATACTTTTTCAGCGAAAAAAGACCAAGTTTAGTTAAATTTTCCATGTTTTCAGAGATGTGTTGGGTTTTTGAAACACCAAATACCAGAAATGATCACGATACGAAATGATCACTATACGATATTTTCACGATATGGTATTATCACGATATGATATCATGATATGATACGATATTATTACATTATGATATTATCACAATATTTAAGTCACTACACAATCTTATTGCGATTTTCTAATGTGCCAAGTATTGCGATAACATATATTGCCAATTTTTAAACAGCAATTTATGCAGCTTGTCAACATCTGTTTTATCTAAGAAGATAACGTTTTGATTGGATTATTCTCAGTTCAAATCATTTTTGTTGTAGTCAGTCAAGCAAACAGACTGACCAACACATATAAACGGATCATAAATGTTTCATCAAGCACCTGAAGAGCTGAGAACTTTATTATGAAAAGAACCGTTAATTGCATTCTACATAGTCCAATCCCACTGAGTTTAGGTGCGATGGAAAATAAAAACTCTCACTAAATGAATTGTCATACATCATTATGCTAAGTATAATAAGTAGTCCAGTTCTTTTGGTTACAATTTCACTGCTTACCCTTGTGACGACTCATTCTATTATTTGAAATCATATGGCTATGTGCAGTTGCGCTTTGTAATACTTTGAGTCTGTGGTTACCGTTTAGGTCTAAGTTTGTTTATAATAAATTTATTTTTTTGGGGTATTTTTCTGTTATCTGACTTCACTAACCCTAAAAAATGCAATCAAGATAAGCGGTCACACAACGGTGGTTATCAACTCGGTAAATCAACTCAGGGTTTCCCAATTCAGCTATGAGCGCGTGCACATGAAAGGGGTGGTGTTTGCAGAATTTGAACAATCGCAAACATGGATCAGTCTACGGGCAGCAGAGCGGCATATTTCACATAAGAGAAGTAAACCATAATCTTACAGAAATACAAAAAAGTAAAATTTGGTCGAATTACTAGGTTTTCTTTGCTTTACTACAGTGCCAGTTGATCCTAGCAAAGTGGGAAAAGATGGTCAACATCAGCCGAGAGTAAAATATGACAGTTCTCTTCATGCCCTCTGAACAGGCTCAGTTCCTCACCTTTCTCCAGAATGTCTTCAGCTCCTTCCTCCCACTGATCTTCCTCGTCCTCATACTCATCGTCCACATCTAGACAGAGAGCACAGCAACAGAAGGACAAGTTTTAAACTTGGTTTGTCGCTGAAAACTTGTCAACAGATGCCTCAAGGAAAAGTTGAGTGAGATGAAGACTATTCAAGATAAACCATTTTAAAAGGAGGTGACATTAGATAAAGACTGAAAGAGTAGTCAAATCGTACCGGCTTCGTCCAGGATGAACCCTCCATGTCTAGGCTTCTTTCTGGGACGGTCATCATCGTCCTCCTCCTCCTCTTCATCATACTCCTCCTCATCTTCCAGGTCCTCACCCTCCTCCTCTGCTACCTTGTCACTTCCAACAGGGCTACCCGTCTCCTCCTGGTGATAAAACAAACTATCAGTGGTGGAGAAAGTTCCTCAGATCCTTAACTCAGGTAAAAGCACACAGCAAAAATGCTCTTCTACAGTAAAATGTTCCCTCATTAAAAGTATGCCAGTATAATCAGTTAAATAGAGTTCAAGTGTGTCAAACTGTGACTGAATGAAAAAGCAGGATTTTACTGTTGTTGTTGTTGGTTGAGGTCATTTGAACTATGATCAGACATGTCAGGCGGTCGTAGCACTAACCGAGTTACGTGCCATGCCAGGGCCCGTTATCACTGCTGGCAGTTTTAATTATGGCTTAATATGCTGTTTATTGTCTCTGTTTAATTGATTGATTGATGTTGATGATTAAATAGTGGGTCACAATGGCGAACACGGGTCAATGTTTGTCCAAAACCTCAAGCATTAACACTGTTACTAATACATTAATATCAATAGATAGATAGATAGATAGATAGATAGATAGATAGATAGATAGATAGATAGATAGATAGATAGATAGATAGCAGGAAATATGACTTCAACCAACAAAAGTTGGGCGTGTATTATATATCTTAATATGTAATGTAACTAATGCCATCGGATAAATTAGTAGAGATAGAAAGTGGCATGAGAATGAAATGATAACAAATTGTCTGTGTATTGTATTAAATGCTGCCAACTTAATTACGCAAAGTGTCATAAAAAAATACAAAATAGACGCATTTACTTCCACATGTGATGTCATCTTTTAACAGATTGAGCGCCATATTAAATCACAACGTTTACCTGAACATACTGGCAGTTAGCATCACTTCATTTAGCGGTTAGCATACCTCATTCTCCACTTCCTCGGCCTCTCCGTCGCTGCTACGCTCACTCTGGTTGTCGGAGAAGTCGCTGTCCTCGCTGTCAGACATCTTGTAGCTCAGGAGCAGACTGTGGCAGCCCAAATAAATACGCTTCACTTACAGTTTGAATTAAAAGATAATGCTGAGCAGCTAACGGTCATGCTAGTAGCCCCAAAGCATCCGGTCATAACAATCAGGGTGGCCTAGCAAAGCATGCTAATGTAGTTTACATGAATATCTCTATAACAGCTAAAATCAAATGCTAGCTGATGAGCTCTGCGACTATTACTTACCCCTTCCAACCACTGCTCCTGGGTTTATAACTCTAAGTTGGTAAATAAAAGTAAATATCAATTTATTTCGATCAGTCTGACGCCTCTAACGTCTCCTTAGATGCACGAGATCTTGGGAAGCTGCATGATCTCTCGCGGGTTTTTGGATGGTGGTTGAGTCAAAAGAGGAGGAGGTCTCACTCTGCTCTCTATTTAGGAAAATTAAAGACCAGTAGTAATTACATGAATTTATAGTTAATGGTGAAAGAAATAGGCCTACTCAGATATTAAAGTAGTGCTACCTCAAAGTAGAAAATTCCCTAAAATATACTTGAAGTACCAAAACTAAAAAAAAACCTCACTATTCAAAATAACGTAATTCAGATATTATATTCCATCCATTCATCCTTTATCAATCACCACTTATCCTGTTCAGGGCCACAGGTTCGGTTTGGAGTGATCCCAGTTTACATTGGGCGGAGGCAAGGGTACACCCTGTCCCCAGTCTATCACAGGGCTGACATGTAGAGACAGACAACCATTCACACTCATATTCACACCTATGGGCAATTTAGAGTCCTATCTCCAGATATTATCATTCATCATTGTATCTAATTATGAATGTACTAATGAGTTAATGTGTATATATATATATATATATATATATATATATATATATATATATATACACACACACACACACACTAATGTAAAAATGGATATGGATTAGATTAACTTCAATAATATTTAATACATTTATTAACTGTAATGAGAAAAAAACATTTAAAAAAGTTACTTTCATATAAAACCTAGTGAAATTGGGGGTGAATATGGTTATTTTGCATGTATGTAATAGTTACCATACATAATCAATATGTTTACATGTATTCAATGTTATTTTTCATGTTCAAATAGTTCAGAAAATTGTCCGATTACTTAAAAATAATTCAAAATATTTCATTAGAGTAAAAAAACTGAAAGACTACAATGGTAAATATATTTTTGAATGTTAATAGTAAAACATGCACTTGTTTTCAATATCTAAGATTTTTTAGATTTATCGGGTGCTCCACGGAGTGATTCCTCGCTTGATATAACATCTCTGATACGTCGTGACGCCATTACGTTCGACGGCGCTCTTAAAACAGCCAATCACACCGTGCGGTTCAAGGAGAGTCACTGCAAGTTGGTGTTGACGCTGCTGCTTGATTTGAGAAACCGTTGAAAAGCGAAACCTCCATATTGTTCGTTTCCTCGTCGTGTCTGCGGAGTTAACCGTCGGAGATGAACAGCGTCGGGGAGGCCTGCACCGACCTGAAGCGGGAGTACGACCAGTGCTTTAACCGCTGGTTCGCCGAGAAGTTCTTGAAGGGGGACCGCAGCGGCGATCCGTGCACCGAGACCTTCCGGAAGTACCAGCGCTGCGTGCAGAAAGCCATCAAGGAGAAGGATATTCCGATCGACGGAGTAGAGTTCATGGGCCCCAACAAGGACAAACCCGAGAGCTGATGAAGGGGAAACAGACGACTGATCAATCAAGAGTGATGAGATCAATACTGATCGTACGGGCCGGGGAGTGTGTCCGTGAGGCCCTCTGAGCATGCGCAGAAGCAGAGACGCTGCTGAACACACCGCCAGTGGGACAGGGAGCCTGAACAGTGTCTGCTGATCTAAACACACAAAAACTGATCCCAAAACGGTTTTGTTTTGTTTATTGTATCTTTTCAAACCTGCTGCGTGGGTTGAGTCAACATGAATGCGGGCTACTTTCATTATAGGACGGTCGTTGGTAGAGCTGAAACAAGTAGTCGATTAATCAGAAAATAAAACTAATAATTGAATGATTGTTGTTCTTCATTCAGCTCCATCTCCTCCACTGTTGTTTTTCTCTGTTTAGTACAAAACACCACATTTGAAGACGTCACAGTGGATTTTTTTCTCACTTCATAACTAAAATTAAAAAACTGAAAAAGATAACTACACTAATCAATAATGGCAGTAATAATCCGTTATGGTAATTTGATATGGTAAATCACCTGCTTTTCTCGAGTTTCTGACCAGTCCATGCGCTTGTTCTTGTCCACATTCATACACTGATGGGTGAGGCTGCCCTGTGAGGTACCAGCTGTTGTCATGTCCTAGTTGGAAAATCTTACTTCCCACTTGTGAAGTCGGGATAACGAGTGTCATTTTTAAGTGCTTTGTGGTTAGGACAAATTGGGGGGGGAAAAAAATGTCTGTAAGGTTTTCTGTTACCTGTGGGGAAAAATCCTTTTTTTAAATTTTATCAATAGCATCAAGTAGAAATTCAAATTATTTACACAAGCACAAGCTCACTTGTTGCACTGTTAAATAAACCGATAAATAATTGCAGAATCCTATTCTCTGCCATGTTGAAAGGTACTGGTCACCTCAACTCGGGTATCAAAATTAGATAATGGCAGCATCTGACTCATTAATGGACATTCACACGACGGCGGCTCAGCCAGGACACGTCGGCATGCTGACTGAAGGAGCTTGGAATCGAACCGCCGAATGGAGGAAGGCTCGACCTCTACCACCATTTTAAGTGTGATGGCCAATCATTGAAGTTGCATTTCCTCTATACATTTGATTTAATTCATTTTAATTTTGTATTGGAAGATTAAAAAAATATATTTTGCAGTTTGCATTTTTCTCTTTTAAACGTTGTCATTTGATATTGTTTTTTTATATATATTTTATTATTTTAGGTTTTCAGCTTCTAATGTGGAACACCATTCCTCGTCTCAACCATCTGGAAGTCACATGTGAAATCAGCAAAGTTTTAAGTGATAAAGATCCTGAAGGAGGGTCCTGCTGTACAGGGCCGGCCCGTGGCATAGGCCGTATAGGTTAATGCTAAGGGCGCCGTCCATCGGGGGACGCCACGCCAGTGCCACAAATGGTAAAAAAAAAAAAAAAAAGTTGGTACAAGAAATAATCCCACGTTAATTCAAATGCAAAGCAAAGCCTATTTAATAGAAATAATATTTGTAACAACATTACAACCCGCCCCTTCACCCCTCCCATGCACGGTGCGCCCCCTCCCTTCCCATAGCCTATAGGTGCGTGTCCACAGGGGCGATTTTAAACGCGTGTGGACGCGCCGCTTCCCAGTATTGCACGCTTGGTGGGCTGCCACTAGAGGATGATTGACAGGCGCTGTCCTTTAAACAACAGATTTTTGCGAGCGTTCGCGAGCGTTCCCGAGGCGGCGAGTCGAGCCCGGCGCCTCTGATTAGCATAAAGTAGATTCGACCTCAACTTTAGGCAAATGAGGTGCGGCCAACTCGCGCGCCGTCTCTCGACATTCGCCGCAACGCTACCAGAATGCATTGCACGGCTTTTCACATAGACAATGAATGGGACGCGGGGAAACACCGCTGCCTGTGGACACGCACCTTATCATGATTCTTTTTGGACGTCACCACATCAAAAAATCAACACAAGGGGCCCTAGTTTCGTAGACCAGGCGCAGTCAGCTTTCAGCGCACCTGCGCCGCGCCGACGGGGCGTGTCCGCCTGGACTTTGCAAGTTTCGTGCACCGCGCAGGCTCGCGCAGGCACACCTCCGGTCTCGCCCACCGGCGCAAGTGGGAAAGAGGGAGGAGAAAAAGGCGTGAGTGGGAGACGAGGAGGAGACGAGGCGTGGACTGGGATTAATACAGCCGATTCAGATCTTCACCAATCAAATGAGCTCCTCTCCTCTCCTTTAATGCGTTAGGGGAGGTTCAGTGCAAGATCCGTCACTTGACAACCCGATGACAGAAGCAGCGCCGCCGCTCCCAGCACGCGCATCACGCGCTGTGCGCGCGTATCATAATAATATCAATGCCGATATTATAAGAAACAGGAGAGAGAGAGGGAGATGTTTTGGTCCGAGAGGCTGAGTTTCCGTTACGCGTGCCATCCGCCTTTGATCTGACGTCAGATGTGACGGGACAATCTATATAGATATAAATTCACGTGTTGATTCATTGGTTGCATTAAATAGTGTTTGTTGTGATTATGTATTGCATTTAAATGTGCCTGGAACTGTGGAAACCTGCCTGTGAGGTCTCGGTGACGTGTGCGCACTGCGCGCCGGTCAGCCAAACTTCCGATCCGCCAGCTGTAATTCGCATTGAATCAATGGACTTTATTTACGCCTTGCGCCTTGCGCTGAAAGGTCGGAGCTGGCGAGCTTTCAGCGCAGTCTCGGCGAGGCTTTTTGTCACGAAACTTCCGCTACGCCAAGCTGAATCTGTGACGCCTCCCCCTGCTGCGCCGCCACACCCATCTTGGCGCAGGCGATCCACCAAACTGCCAAACTGACCGTGCGCAAGGCTGCGCGGGTCGAAACTTGCACTGCGCCGGATGCGCCACCCTGCGCCGGTCTACGAAACTAGGGCCCAAGATGTCAAAACGGCCAAAACTGTCCGGTGCCAAGGGAAGAAAAAAAAGAAAAGAGGAGGGGGAGAAACGAGAAAAAGACAGAGGTAACGTTACATGAAATTATTTATCTGTTACAGATAGACACCTGGCTTTTTAGTATTAGGATAACGTTACATGATTTGCTAATTGCTAATCAATAAATAGCTCACGTTAGTTGACTGTTTTAACGTCAGATAATATTGTGGAGGGTGCTAAGTTGTTATGGAAAGTAATAATGTAATGTTAGGTAATTACAGTACTCCCACCTTACATTCCTCAGGGACATTTGTATTAGATCTTTTAAGCAGGTGTTTACATTTGTTTACATTTGTATTGCCTTCTGGTTAGCTAATGTTGTGGAAAAATGAATCTGCCCAATAAATATCAACAACCAGGATCAGCTTTTTCTCCGAGGTTTATTCCACTAAGTATTCTCATCTGCAGAAGAAAGTACTGTTCACCCCTGCCTTCTGATGCAAAGGTTCAGAATCAGCAGGAACGACCCTGAGTCCAACAACAATCTCCCTTTTAAGGAGGAGGAACCACGGACAAAGGACGGATCATGTCCTATCTTACAAAGACAAGTTGTACAGGCAAGGTCAAGATTTACAGAACACAGGCGTCATAGGCCTGAAATTATCTTATGTCAATGTGGCACTCATGTTCATATCATAGACAAACAGGCATTCATTTTCGTCATAGCATAACAGTCGGAAAGGAGATGCGGATCGACGTCTGACCTGACAAATATTCTGATAATAAATTACAGACATCCAAAATTCCCATTACACTAACATTTGGCAACCATGTGATTTGTTCCATGTTTTCTATGGTTGCCATGGCATCCATGTGTTTTGTTCCATGTTTTTTTTACGGTTGCCATGGCAACCATGTGTTATGTTCCGTGTTTTTTTACGGTTGCCCTGGCAACCATGTGCTTTGTTCTGCGTTTTTCTTACGGTTGCCATGGCAACCATGTGTTTTGTTCTGTGTTTTTCTTACGGTTGCCATGGCAACCATGTGTTTTGTTCCATGTTACATGGTTTTGATCTTTGAAAGGGTGTACTTGCATTATTAGTTTCTTGTGAGTATATACACTACACTGCCGATGCAAGGCTGGCGCCACCTAAAATCTTGCCTAGGGCTCCAGATTGGTTAGGGCCGGGCCTGCTGCTGTAGCAGATCTTATGGATCTGGTTTCCAATTAAGACCAACATTTCAGTTTTATACTTACATATTCAGTGGTCACAAAATATAACTTAAAAGTTGGTTAATAAATAAAATCGCCGTATTGGTACGACCGGGGAAAGCACATGTAAAAAGCTGACAACAACGAAACATCGAGGAAAGGTTAAAGTCCCAGTCGGCAAGTCTAGCGGATCAAGGGCACTTGTCAGATTTTGAATGTTTACAGCTCTCATGCTCCTCCCCCACGACCACCGAGCTCCTTCCCCTCGACTTCCTGCCCTTTGAAATCCCTTAGATCACGGCACCTTTGAAATGCGGGTCCGATGTTGACTATCACATGCACCGTCACAATCTTTCTTTTTGTCCTTATTTTCCACCGATTGTTGCTACTTCCCTCCGCCTCCCCCTGTGATAGTGATACGACACGAGGGAGGAGGGGCTCTGTGTGTGCACAAACACAGCCCTGGGTGCTGATTGGAGATGATGATCCGGGCGCTGTTGATTTTTGCAAAAAGAACAGGCTCTACGTGTACATAGAGGCACATTTTTTTTTCTAAAACCGGATGATTTATGTTGTTCTATCAGACGGGAGGAGTGCCTGCACCCGACTGCACCGTGCACGAAACTTGCAAAGTCCAGGCGGACACACCCCATTGGCGTGGCGCAGGTGCGCTGCGCCCCGACTGCGCCTGGTGTACGAAACTGGTGTACGAAACTAGGGCCCAATGTGTGATTGGTTGATGAAGATGTAAGAAACTCAACAAGTTTCACCTGACAGCCAATTAGCCAATTAAGTGGCCGTTACAAACAAATCAATAGGACATAATGATATGCATATGTGTCTGACACATTTTGACAAATGAATGAGCTATTGTTCATGTGATGACTTACACAATGAAAGAATCCACACGTTTTGAAGAGTAACATCCACTCAGAAGCAACATTATAAGTTTTGATCAGCAAGATATATTCAAACAGTTATTGTGCAATATGCTATAATGCTATAACAGGAAGTAGTTTGCATGTATGTTGATTATATAGCTTCATTTATTTACACTGCAGTTGTCGGATGTACATTTACATTACATTTAGGGCATTTAGCAGACGCTTTTGTCCAAAGCAACTTACAATAAGTAAGAGCTAAAAAATAGAAACAAGTGTTCGGTCCTCGTCTGAGGAAAGTAGTAGCTGTTCAGCAAACATACCTTAAGAAAAACAGTTAAGTGCTATAGGTAAGAACATAAGAACAAAGAAGTGCTTTTTGGGGGGGGGGTCTTGAGCCTTTTTTTTTTTGGAAGATGCCAAGTGACTCTGCCGTCCTGGCATTGGTCCGGAGTTCGTTCCACCACTGAGGCGCCAGAACAGAGAAGAGTCTGGACTTTGCTGAGTGACATCTGTTTTATTTCAGCGATGGTGGTACCAGCCGGCCAGCTGAAGTAGAGGAGGTGTGTGTAGATGGGTGCCGTTCCATTGATGGCCTTGAAGGCCAGTGCCATTGTCCTGATTTGGATGCGTGCTGCAACAGGGATCCAGTGGAGGTCACGGAGGAGGGGGATCACGTGGGAGAATTTGGGTAGATTGAAGACAAGGCGTGCTGCAGCCTTCTGGATACGCTCCAATGGTTTAGTCGCCGAGGCCGGGAGTCCAGCCAGGAGAGAGTTGCAGTAGTCAAGGCCTCTTGCATTTCTCATTACTTGTTCTTGTTATTTACTTGTATTCTCTGCATAATTGTCGAGTCCCGGTTCGGGTTCCTTCTGTGTGGAGTTTGTATGTTCTCCCCGTGTTAGCTCCGGTTCTTCCTGGTTCTCTGGCTTCCTCCCACAGTCCAAAGACATGCAGGATGGGGATAACTCTGAGGTATCCTGAAAACTTAATACAAACGTTTTTGCCTTGCAGTATACAGTTAAATATAAACTTAACACCCAAACTGATTTGTGCTCAAAAAAGTTCAGATCACTCATCATCATCTAGAACATACCACTTAACAACCTAGCTAGCATGTCTATTCTGACACTGTTTATTTTTCCCCTGGCAATAAAGAGACACAGAGGGTGTGTTTGGAATTTACATTCGTTGTGCAAGCTACCTATCACAAGTCCTGACAAAAAATCTTAGGATTTGTGAATTCCAAAGCTGTAAATTAAATACCACTGAGAGGCTCAGATGTCATGCATGGAGCACTTTATTAATGCTCAATTGACATGAAGAGTTCATGAAAAGGTAAACAGGTCATGAAGTGTCTTTTGAAAGTCCTAATTTGGAGCTTGTGTTACTGTTGATCGCGTTAATGGTCGATTGAAGTTCTTCGAGGAACTTTTCTGCTCCTTCCTCTGTGAGGAGTTCACACTGAAGACACTCTGACTCTGTCTGGAAAACACAGAGATACATTATTAGTCAATGGAAATCGGGTGACATAAACAAGACCTTAAGAGCAGTCCGAGCAGTTAGTTTTATCATCATCATCGTCAACCACTTATCCGGGGTCGAGTCGCGGGGGCAACAGCTCAAGCAGGGGACCCCAAACTTCCCTTTCCCGGGCCACATCAGCCAACTCTGACTGGGGGATCCCGAGGCACTTCCAGGCCGTAGATATAATCTCTCCACCTTTTATTTCTATTCAAATTTTTATTACTTCTGGATATGTTTTGAGATTTCATCTGCCACCAATAATGTGTTCTTAATAGTCTTAGATGTTGCTTTTGCAAGTTATAACATGATGGACAGGTGAGGGTGTGTTGCATCTGCAAAATATGGATCAAAGCTTCAGGATACACGGTGAGTCTTGTATTCCCATAATAATCCATTAAAAAAAAAATGCTTTTCTGAAAAAAAAGTCAGAATCAACACATCTGCTTGACTACAAGATGGTGGTCAAAAGCAAGTGTCAAGTAACTAAAATAGAGGGACAGTGATCTAACCAAGCAGCAATCAGTCCATCTGTCGCAAAAACGACGGCAAGACACATTTTTTTTTATCCCCTTTTGAATTGTGCCATGAATTACACATGTGGTGTTTGTCAATTTACTATCCCAGTTCATAAGAACTGTATGGAGTTTTTATATAACTCATCCATGTCATGTCCTTTTTCCGCTGTCGAGACAATACATCAGTCTTCGTGTTGTTCTCACTCTAAAAAACATCATCCTGCTCAACTTCTAGAAACAGATTGGTCCTCACAGAGCATAAACACTGCTCCAGAGTGTGAGGGTGTACTCTGTTGGCTCTGCATCTGCTTCATCTGGTTCTCATCAAGCAATGAGTCAACATATCCAATACATTTACAACTGCAGTTTCAGAGTCAGAGTTCAACCAATCTTTTAGTCCTTAGAGAATTGAGAAAATGTTTTTTTCCTGAAGCCCAAGCTGAGGTCAAATGTCTCGTTTTGTCCGACGAACAGTGGAAAATAGCTGATATAAAGCAGATATATAAAACATGAAAATGAAAAACAATAAATGTTTTTTCTGGATCAAACTTTCAATGGATCCACACATTGACATACTTTGCCACCTTTGTTCCCCATTTTCTGAGGTTCAATACTTGGTCCCTTTTTTTCCTTTGTATGCTGCGTTTTGGCCTGTGTATAAAAACTATGTATAAAAACAATCTATCTGGTGTTATGGGCAAATTAGTTGACAAATAAGCACCTGATATATCTGTACCAGCTACGGGCTCTTCACTAAGATATAAACCACAGCTAAATATAATAGATACTTTTGGATGGTTGTGTTCAGGTCACCATGTTTTTGCTAAGATATTGATTTGAGCCTACCTGAGAGGGCTGCTTCTGGACAACACAAAAAGATGGATATTATTTGAAAATATAATGATCTGCAATCCTTGGTTGGATGGTTTCCTCCCCTGTGATTTGTTTCCCTCTTTCTGCTGTTGCCTGGAGATTGTGGCCAAACTGCAAGAGTGGAGTATATATTTTACCTGGTGTGTCTCTTCAGGTGTTGCTCAGGAAAGGGAGTGTGGCCATGCTCACCAGGCAACAGCAGGGAGAGGGAAACAAAGGAAAACTATTTCAAAAGAGTAAGGTAAATGGAAATCTCAACCTACTAAGTTTAACTGCTTTGCAAGGTTTTTAATCTTCATGTTCAACCGTAAACGGGAGATTTCAGGGACACCAGCGGCCTCCAACTCTTCGAGGAGGACTTTAATCTCCTCGGCAAAGCATTTCAGGGTGGAGCCGGGGCAATTCTGCTGGAGAGACAGGAGAAAGAGTGTCCGTGTGAGATAAAATGCAAACTGCAAATACAAGCAAATTGAGATAAATTATTATGAGCTTTGTTGTTGTTTTTATCAATAATTAACTACAAACATGAATGTTATTTGCTGGAGACAGTGATAGCAAAAAACACCAGATGAATGTGTCTCTTAAATAAAGCGTTTAAAGAGTAGTGTGTCTCTCTGTGAGGTACTGTATTGGTTCATATAAGCTCTGTTTTTCCTCTAATCTGATCTAATTGAATGCAATTTAATTTTGAAACATATTTTATTAACTTTTATTCATTCTATTTAAAAAATTTGACCAGCAGTATGAAGCCGTTCATACCTCATAGTCTTTCCTGGTCGGCGTGTACAGTCTGCAGTCCAGCCCTCTCTGCAGAAAGACAAATTATATGTTACTTAAACACATTAATATATATATATATATATATATATATATATATATATATATATATATATATATATATATATATATATGTGTGTGTGTGTGTGTGTGTGTGTGTGTGTCATCATGTCTTACATTGTACATTCAAAGTTTTACAACAGAGTACAAGAGGGAAAATCAGTAAAACCAAGTGAACTCTCAACAAGTTATAAACATTGTGGTGTTTTTCAGACTCTGTACAGCTGAGAATGTTCAAACAGTTGGATGTTTTTAAGAACATGGAGTCTTACCAGTGCCATTCATTCTAAAAAATGGAATCTAAAAGCAATTTGCTGACTCAAAAAAAACTAATAAAACTAAATTCCAACTCAACAATTGCAGCTACTGTCATGTAAACATGTCCTACTTCTGTCTGATGCTGTAATTCGCATTGAATCAATGGACTTTATTTACGCCTTGCGCCTTGCGCTGAAAGGTCGGAGCTGGCGAGCTTTCAGCGCAGTCTCGGCGAGGCTTTTTGTCACGAAACTTCCGCTACGCCAAGCTGAATCTGTGACGCCTCCCCCTGCTGCGCCGCCACACCCATCTTGGCGCAGGCGATCCACCAAACTGCCAAACTGACCGTGCGCAAGGCTGCGCGGGTCGAAACTTGCACTGCGCCGGATGCGCCACCCTGCGCCGGTCTACGAAACTAGGGCCCAAGATGTCAAAACGGCCAAAACTGTCCGGTGCCAAGGGAAGAAAAAAAAGAAAAGAGGAGGGGGAGAAACGAGAAAAAGACAGAGGTAACGTTACATGAAATTATTTATCTGTTACAGATAGACACCTGGCTTTTTAGTATTAGGATAACGTTACATGATTTGCTAATTGCTAATCAATAAATAGCTCACGTTAGTTGACTGTTTTAACGTCAGATAATATTGTGGAGGGTGCTAAGTTGTTATGGAAAGTAATAATGTAATGTTAGGTAATTACAGTACTCCCACCTTACATTCCTCAGGGACATTTGTATTAGATCTTTTAAGCAGGTGTTTACATTTGTTTACATTTGTATTGCCTTCTGGTTAGCTAATGTTGTGGAAAAATGAATCTGCCCAATAAATATCAACAACCAGGATCAGCTTTTTCTCCGAGGTTTATTCCACTAAGTATTCTCATCTGCAGAAGAAAGTACTGTTCACCCCTGCCTTCTGATGCAAAGGTTCAGAATCAGCAGGAACGACCCTGAGTCCAACAACAATCTCCCTTTTAAGGAGGAGGAACCACGGACAAAGGACGGATCATGTCCTATCTTACAAAGACAAGTTGTACAGGCAAGGTCAAGATTTACAGAACACAGGCGTCATAGGCCTGAAATTATCTTATGTCAATGTGGCACTCATGTTCATATCATAGACAAACAGGCATTCATTTTCGTCATAGCATAACAGTCGGAAAGGAGATGCGGATCGACGTCTGACCTGACAAATATTCTGATAATAAATTACAGACATCCAAAATTCCCATTACACTAACATTTGGCAACCATGTGATTTGTTCCATGTTTTCTATGGTTGCCATGGCATCCATGTGTTTTGTTCCATGTTTTTTTTACGGTTGCCATGGCAACCATGTGTTATGTTCCGTGTTTTTTTACGGTTGCCCTGGCAACCATGTGCTTTGTTCTGCGTTTTTCTTACGGTTGCCATGGCAACCATGTGTTTTGTTCTGTGTTTTTCTTACGGTTGCCATGGCAACCATGTGTTTTGTTCCATGTTACATGGTTTTGATCTTTGAAAGGGTGTACTTGCATTATTAGTTTCTTGTGAGTATATACACTACACTGCCGATGCAAGGCTGGCGCCACCTAAAATCTTGCCTAGGGCTCCAGATTGGTTAGGGCCGGGCCTGCTGCTGTAGCAGATCTTATGGATCTGGTTTCCAATTAAGACCAACATTTCAGTTTTATACTTACATATTCAGTGGTCACAAAATATAACTTAAAAGTTGGTTAATAAATAAAATCGCCGTATTGGTACGACCGGGGAAAGCACATGTAAAAAGCTGACAACAACGAAACATCGAGGAAAGGTTAAAGTCCCAGTCGGCAAGTCTAGCGGATCAAGGGCACTTGTCAGATTTTGAATGTTTACAGCTCTCATGCTCCTCCCCCACGACCACCGAGCTCCTTCCCCTCGACTTCCTGCCCTTTGAAATCCCTTAGATCACGGCACCTTTGAAATGCGGGTCCGATGTTGACTATCACATGCACCGTCACAATCTTTCTTTTTGTCCTTATTTTCCACCGATTGTTGCTACTTCCCTCCGCCTCCCCCTGTGATAGTGATACGACACGAGGGAGGAGGGGCTCTGTGTGTGCACAAACACAGCCCTGGGTGCTGATTGGAGATGATGATCCGGGCGCTGTTGATTTTTGCAAAAAGAACAGGCTCTACGTGTACATAGAGGCACATTTTTTTTTCTAAAACCGGATGATTTATGTTGTTCTATCAGACGGGAGGAGTGCCTGCACCCGACTGCACCGTGCACGAAACTTGCAAAGTCCAGGCGGACACACCCCATTGGCGTGGCGCAGGTGCGCTGCGCCCCGACTGCGCCTGGTGTACGAAACTGGTGTACGAAACTAGGGCCCAATGTGTGATTGGTTGATGAAGATGTAAGAAACTCAACAAGTTTCACCTGACAGCCAATTAGCCAATTAAGTGGCCGTTACAAACAAATCAATAGGACATAATGATATGCATATGTGTCTGACACATTTTGACAAATGAATGAGCTATTGTTCATGTGATGACTTACACAATGAAAGAATCCACACGTTTTGAAGAGTAACATCCACTCAGAAGCAACATTATAAGTTTTGATCAGCAAGATATATTCAAACAGTTATTGTGCAATATGCTATAATGCTATAACAGGAAGTAGTTTGCATGTATGTTGATTATATAGCTTCATTTATTTACACTGCAGTTGTCGGATGTACATTTACATTACATTTAGGGCATTTAGCAGACGCTTTTGTCCAAAGCAACTTACAATAAGTAAGAGCTAAAAAATAGAAACAAGTGTTCGGTCCTCGTCTGAGGAAAGTAGTAGCTGTTCAGCAAACATACCTTAAGAAAAACAGTTAAGTGCTATAGGTAAGAACATAAGAACAAAGAAGTGCTTTTTGGGGGGGGGGTCTTGAGCCTTTTTTTTTTTGGAAGATGCCAAGTGACTCTGCCGTCCTGGCATTGGTCCGGAGTTCGTTCCACCACTGAGGCGCCAGAACAGAGAAGAGTCTGGACTTTGCTGAGTGACATCTGTTTTATTTCAGCGATGGTGGTACCAGCCGGCCAGCTGAAGTAGAGGAGGTGTGTGTAGATGGGTGCCGTTCCATTGATGGCCTTGAAGGCCAGTGCCATTGTCCTGATTTGGATGCGTGCTGCAACAGGGATCCAGTGGAGGTCACGGAGGAGGGGGATCACGTGGGAGAATTTGGGTAGATTGAAGACAAGGCGTGCTGCAGCCTTCTGGATACGCTCCAATGGTTTAGTCGCCGAGGCCGGGAGTCCAGCCAGGAGAGAGTTGCAGTAGTCAAGGCCTCTTGCATTTCTCATTACTTGTTCTTGTTATTTACTTGTATTCTCTGCATAATTGTCGAGTCCCGGTTCGGGTTCCTTCTGTGTGGAGTTTGTATGTTCTCCCCGTGTTAGCTCCGGTTCTTCCTGGTTCTCTGGCTTCCTCCCACAGTCCAAAGACATGCAGGATGGGGATAACTCTGAGGTATCCTGAAAACTTAATACAAACGTTTTTGCCTTGCAGTATACAGTTAAATATAAACTTAACACCCAAACTGATTTGTGCTCAAAAAAGTTCAGATCACTCATCATCATCTAGAACATACCACTTAACAACCTAGCTAGCATGTCTATTCTGACACTGTTTATTTTTCCCCTGGCAATAAAGAGACACAGAGGGTGTGTTTGGAATTTACATTCGTTGTGCAAGCTACCTATCACAAGTCCTGACAAAAAATCTTAGGATTTGTGAATTCCAAAGCTGTAAATTAAATACCACTGAGAGGCTCAGATGTCATGCATGGAGCACTTTATTAATGCTCAATTGACATGAAGAGTTCATGAAAAGGTAAACAGGTCATGAAGTGTCTTTTGAAAGTCCTAATTTGGAGCTTGTGTTACTGTTGATCGCGTTAATGGTCGATTGAAGTTCTTCGAGGAACTTTTCTGCTCCTTCCTCTGTGAGGAGTTCACACTGAAGACACTCTGACTCTGTCTGGAAAACACAGAGATACATTATTAGTCAATGGAAATCGGGTGACATAAACAAGACCTTAAGAGCAGTCCGAGCAGTTAGTTTTATCATCATCATCGTCAACCACTTATCCGGGGTCGAGTCGCGGGGGCAACAGCTCAAGCAGGGGACCCCAAACTTCCCTTTCCCGGGCCACATCAGCCAACTCTGACTGGGGGATCCCGAGGCACTTCCAGGCCGTAGATATAATCTCTCCACCTTTTATTTCTATTCAAATTTTTATTACTTCTGGATATGTTTTGAGATTTCATCTGCCACCAATAATGTGTTCTTAATAGTCTTAGATGTTGCTTTTGCAAGTTATAACATGATGGACAGGTGAGGGTGTGTTGCATCTGCAAAATATGGATCAAAGCTTCAGGATACACGGTGAGTCTTGTATTCCCATAATAATCCATTAAAAAAAAAATGCTTTTCTGAAAAAAAAGTCAGAATCAACACATCTGCTTGACTACAAGATGGTGGTCAAAAGCAAGTGTCAAGTAACTAAAATAGAGGGACAGTGATCTAACCAAGCAGCAATCAGTCCATCTGTCGCAAAAACGACGGCAAGACACATTTTTTTTTATCCCCTTTTGAATTGTGCCATGAATTACACATGTGGTGTTTGTCAATTTACTATCCCAGTTCATAAGAACTGTATGGAGTTTTTATATAACTCATCCATGTCATGTCCTTTTTCCGCTGTCGAGACAATACATCAGTCTTCGTGTTGTTCTCACTCTAAAAAACATCATCCTGCTCAACTTCTAGAAACAGATTGGTCCTCACAGAGCATAAACACTGCTCCAGAGTGTGAGGGTGTACTCTGTTGGCTCTGCATCTGCTTCATCTGGTTCTCATCAAGCAATGAGTCAACATATCCAATACATTTACAACTGCAGTTTCAGAGTCAGAGTTCAACCAATCTTTTAGTCCTTAGAGAATTGAGAAAATGTTTTTTTCCTGAAGCCCAAGCTGAGGTCAAATGTCTCGTTTTGTCCGACGAACAGTGGAAAATAGCTGATATAAAGCAGATATATAAAACATGAAAATGAAAAACAATAAATGTTTTTTCTGGATCAAACTTTCAATGGATCCACACATTGACATACTTTGCCACCTTTGTTCCCCATTTTCTGAGGTTCAATACTTGGTCCCTTTTTTTCCTTTGTATGCTGCGTTTTGGCCTGTGTATAAAAACTATGTATAAAAACAATCTATCTGGTGTTATGGGCAAATTAGTTGACAAATAAGCACCTGATATATCTGTACCAGCTACGGGCTCTTCACTAAGATATAAACCACAGCTAAATATAATAGATACTTTTGGATGGTTGTGTTCAGGTCACCATGTTTTTGCTAAGATATTGATTTGAGCCTACCTGAGAGGGCTGCTTCTGGACAACACAAAAAGATGGATATTATTTGAAAATATAATGATCTGCAATCCTTGGTTGGATGGTTTCCTCCCCTGTGATTTGTTTCCCTCTTTCTGCTGTTGCCTGGAGATTGTGGCCAAACTGCAAGAGTGGAGTATATATTTTACCTGGTGTGTCTCTTCAGGTGTTGCTCAGGAAAGGGAGTGTGGCCATGCTCACCAGGCAACAGCAGGGAGAGGGAAACAAAGGAAAACTATTTCAAAAGAGTAAGGTAAATGGAAATCTCAACCTACTAAGTTTAACTGCTTTGCAAGGTTTTTAATCTTCATGTTCAACCGTAAACGGGAGATTTCAGGGACACCAGCGGCCTCCAACTCTTCGAGGAGGACTTTAATCTCCTCGGCAAAGCATTTCAGGGTGGAGCCGGGGCAATTCTGCTGGAGAGACAGGAGAAAGAGTGTCCGTGTGAGATAAAATGCAAACTGCAAATACAAGCAAATTGAGATAAATTATTATGAGCTTTGTTGTTGTTTTTATCAATAATTAACTACAAACATGAATGTTATTTGCTGGAGACAGTGATAGCAAAAAACACCAGATGAATGTGTCTCTTAAATAAAGCGTTTAAAGAGTAGTGTGTCTCTCTGTGAGGTACTGTATTGGTTCATATAAGCTCTGTTTTTCCTCTAATCTGATCTAATTGAATGCAATTTAATTTTGAAACATATTTTATTAACTTTTATTCATTCTATTTAAAAAATTTGACCAGCAGTATGAAGCCGTTCATACCTCATAGTCTTTCCTGGTCGGCGTGTACAGTCTGCAGTCCAGCCCTCTCTGCAGAAAGACAAATTATATGTTACTTAAACACATTAATATATATATATATATATATATATATATATATATATATATATATATATATATATATATATAGTGTGTGTGTGTGTGTGTGTGTGTGTGTGTGTCATCATGTCTTACATTGTACATTCAAAGTTTTACAACAGAGTACAAGAGGGAAAATCAGTAAAACCAAGTGAACTCTCAACAAGTTATAAACATTGTGGTGTTTTTCAGACTCTGTACAGCTGAGAATGTTCAAACAGTTGGATGTTTTTAAGAACATGGAGTCTTACCAGTGCCATTCATTCTAAAAAATGGAATCTAAAAGCAATTTGCTGACTCAAAAAAAACTAATAAAACTAAATTCCAACTCAACAATTGCAGCTACTGTCATGTAAACATGTCCTACTTCTGTCTGATGTTGTTATCACTGTGCTGCTGCATCCATGTTTCTGCTGAGTGAAATGTTAGAGACAGTCCACAACCTTTATTTCAGATAGATATTCATGTAAAATGTCAGGGAGGATCTCATGTAAGATCCAGTGGAGTTACATTAGGGGAAATGTAGGCTCCGGTGTTTTTGGAGCATATTAAAAAGTCAGGAAACCCCTCTGCTTCTCCTGCCTCCCTCCTGTTACTCTGCTCTCCTTTTTTCATTCATGCTTCAAATAACCAGGAAGGCCTCAATGAGACACAACATCTCTTCTGTTGTTCCTGGGCTGTGGTCAAAAAGTCAAAGAAATTCTGTCCTAACCATTTTTCCTTGACCTCGGAGGAAAAGGAATGATGAGGGGGCATTAGCTCAGGATGAGGGGGCATTAGCTCAGGAGGTGGAGCGGGTTGGCTGGTAACTGCAAGATTGCTGGTTCGATTCCCGGCTTCTCCTAGCTGAGTGTCTGGTGTCCCTGAGCAAGACGCCTCAGCCTAATTGCTCCTGACGAGCTGGCTGTCGCCCTGCGTGGTTGATGCAATGTCGGTCACTGTAAACTGTATATAAATGAGGACCATTTATGAGAAGGAGAACTCATCAGGATTTAGGAAAAGATGAACGTGTTGCTCATAGAATCCAGCTGGACATGTTATGTTAGTATAATGTGGCAGCTGGTAATAGACGTGGGTCTGCAGTGGCAGATTTTTTTCAAATCTGTCTCAGAGGCTCAACTGATTTTCAGAATGTAGACCATAGAGTGGTGAAGTCCCGCCTTTCTATTTCCGGTACATGGGACCTCAATATGAATTTCTGTTGCATGTATATGGCAAGATCGAAATTATTTTCTGGTCCTGTTTGAGTTGTGCCATGAATTTCACATATGTTGTTGTTAGTTTTTAAAGATATTTTTTCATGCAAAAAAAATATGATTTATTGCGAAGAAGTTTGATAATGGTAGGTTTTGTGTGAGGCCGTTTTGTGAAATGTGAAGCAATTCCTCATCATCTCCTCAGACGGGAACCGCAAGAATGAACCTGTACCTGCTGGAACATGCAGGAACAAAACACATCAGCATCTTCGTTTGATCGGCACTGAATGGCTGTGAGAAAGGGTGATGACGTGACGTCACATACGCGAGGTGTAGTCACTCATTATGTTTTCTACAGCCTTAAAACTGAACAATTGCACAATAAACGGTCAAACAAAATTTAAATCCACAAACAACATATTTCTAATTCGGGGCATATAACGACTGGGACCAGCAAATAATTATTTTATCTGCATTGAGACCCATAGATTTTTTACGATCTCAGAGGTCCCATGGGAGTCTAGCGGAAAGGGCGGGACTTCGCCACTCTATAGCTTTAAAGCATTCGTAACATGATTGAAATAAATAAATAAATACAAATAAAATTAAATTATTATCACTGCCACTAACATTTATTAACAACATTCCAATGAGTAGCCAATATATCTGTATGAAAGTAATTGTTAAATATGCAAGCTCTGCATATTGTCAGTTTTCATGAACGGCCGAGTTGTGCGATACTTTTCAGCAAAAATCATCACTTACTGAAGACATAGAGAAACACAACAAGAATCATGGTCAAGGATGAAACTAGTTAATATGTTATATGGAATGAATGTGCGTATAAACGGTTTGACAGTTTGTGTATTGTATAAGCTCACTGCAACGTTTTGTTTATCAATGTTGTGTATTTGTGTTGTGATTTAAGGCCTGCTGTTGCCCTAAATATGTCTAAGTCTTGTTAAGATTGCTTGTTTGTTTGTGTGTTGTTTTCTGACTGTGAGAAATTATTGCTGGAATTGAGTAGTAAAACACGACATTCCAGCTCTAATTCCTTATCCGTTAAGCTAATAACCTTTTGTTCATCGTGATTCACGACTGCTGGTTTGTGATAAACCACGTCATTAAGTGTACTATCTTATTCATGTGAATTAATTTTTTTTCTTCACTGTTCCTTTGCTATTTAGCATTATCCCTTAGTTTGTCTGCCTGTTTTAATGAATTTTCCCCAACCTACCTGTTGTTATTTAAGTCTTTTTGTAAATAAATTATTTTTCTATTTGTATTATTTCATGTTTCACATACTGTTAGTACTTTGTCCTTTTAGTGTTATTGTTTGTCTTTAACTAGTTTGCTGTTTTGTCTGTATTAATTAGCCTAATTTACCCTCTAAATTCTGTTTTACATGTTCATTTTTCTAAATTCTGTTTTCCGTTTCATTTTCTCTAAATTCCGTGCTTTCTATTTAAATGTTTCTAAATTCTGTTTTCCGTTTAAATTTTTCTAAATTCTGTTTACCATTTTCATTTTTCGAAATTCTGTTTTGCGTTTTAATTTTTTTTTAATTTTATTTTCCGTTTTCATTTTTAGAAATTCTGTGTTTTCCAATTTTATAGCAGTTTTTTCATGTTATCTAATCATGTAGGTGATCAATCAAAACAATAAAATAAAATAATATAAAACATTGTATCTAGATTTTGACAAATTCCACGGAAATTCCGCGTTTTACAGTTGATTCCATGTACATTGTCAGATTCCACGATTCCGTCCACATTTTGCGCAGGTGTACACTTGTCTCAGGTTATGCAATTGGTTCCCTATTTGAGACCCTAGAATCTGAATCAAATTGTCACTTCGTGCCTCCTTCTAGTCTACTTGCCAACAATGAGTACCCGGAAATGTTGAGTACCCCAAAGTTTTATGTTAGAAATATATATTATAGGTCCCCAGCATTCAGAAACTGCCGGATGCTAACTTGTATATATTGGGCAATTAGCATAATTAGCATAATTAGCATAATCGCCTATATGGGCAATATTTCAACAACTGCTTGGCTAATCAGGGCAATATTGGAGTGGTTTTAGGGGTTATTGATGATGCTGAATCCATTTCTGACATTTCCAAAATTCAAAATGGCTGTTTAAACCGGAAGTGACCAGATTTTAACCGCCAGTGGGCCGATTTTGATGGATTTTAACCCTCAGGCATCATTAAAATTGACTGTACACTTATCCGTAAAATGACAAAAATGTCAAATTCAAACTAAATGCTATAAAAATTGAACCGATTAATATATATATATATTTTTTCCCTAAATCTCTTACAACTTCCGCCCTGCAACAAAGTAACCAAACATTCAATCATTTTGAGGATTTTAACCCTTTAAATGCCAGATTTATTACTTGATGTCACTGTTTTTTTTCTCCCAAAAAAACACGAAAAATTAGTTATTTTCAAAAAAAATAATTTTTTTTGGCTGGGGATTTAATTTCAAATCAGTCATGGATAGGTCCAAAATTATTCAAAATATTGACTTTGCAGCAGTTTTAGTTTTTGTGTAGCGCCAGTTTAAAGATTTTGGTCACACTAACGCGTATACGGACAAAAATGTCCCCATTGACTCCCATTCAAACCACATTTTTTAATCCCATAGCCATTGCAACAAATAATGATGCATTTTGTTATGTTAGGGTTTCATTCTTGAGAAAACTAGTCAAATTTGTTATTTTTTGTGCTCACCATTAAAATCAGCCATTTCCCCATTGTAGGCCTATGCATAAAGTGTCAATTCTTGGTGATAAAACACTTTAAAAACACAGCAGAAATACTTTTTCCAATGAAAACATGTTTTATTCACCATCAGACATAACTATTTACACAATACAACACACATTTCTTTTAGAGTGTATGGTTTTTTAGAGTGTATATGCATGTGCACATTCCATCTAGCAGGACTTGCAGCACGGCATTTTGTGCTCTTTGCAGTTGAATCTGCCACACTTGGTGCAAGACACACACACACACACAGAGAAAATGCAGGTCCAATGTAATACATATTTAAATAACCTCTTACAACTTACCTTAATAAATCAAGGTAAAAAAAAACAATCAAACAGGAAAAAAAGAGGCTTAAAATCCATCAAAATCGGCCCACTGGCGGTTAAAATCTGGTCACTTCCGGTTTAAACGGCCATTTTGAATTTTGGAAATGTCAGAAATGGATTCAGCATCATCAATAACCCCTAAAACCACTCCAATATTGCCCTGATTAGCCAAGCAGTTGTTGAAATATTGCCCATATAGGGCAATAGGGTATTATGCTAATTATGCTAATTATGCTAATTATGCTAATTATGCTAATTGCCCAATATATACAAGTTAGCATCCGGCAGTTTCTGAATGCTGGGGACTCATACTATATATTTCTAACATAAAACTTTGGGGTACTCAACATTTCCGGGTTCACAATGGGGCCCTATGGGCTGGCAAGTAGACTATTCCAGTACCAACAAGGACTTTAATAATTTGCACTTCAACCTGGCCTTCGCCTCCGGCCTACAGCTTTAGACAATATTTTAGCATCCCAGGGTGGTACCTGTGCAGTGATTGGGGTTGAATGTTGTGCTTATGTGAAAAATTATCATTGCATGCATTCAACACAATACTGATGAGGTGCACACCAGCAATATATATCAGCAAAACTTTTGAATGATTTGAATATAGTCTAGTATTTTTTGTTTTGTTTTTTGAATTATCTGTTTTAGCCAGTAGTAGCCCAGCTGCCCCGAGTGCAGCCACACCTTTCTTTGCCTTCTCAGGAAGTCTCTTCCTCTCGGAAGCAGGCGTGTGTTGAGTCAATGCAAGTCCACCCATCACACCTTCCTCCATCTTCTCTGTACACTCTGTATAAAACTCAAGCTAGCCCCACACTCGTCAGAAAGGATTTTATGACGACGCTGTGACTTCCTTTTACCACTGTCAGTGATTAATCCTCTGAACCAGCCACACAATTGGACCTGAAGAGTTTTTCTTTCACACGACCAAGCATCAGGATGTGAAGCTCATTCCTGCATTTTTTTAAAGATAAGACATCATGCCAACTGTGAAGCTCAAGTTTCAACTTGAGAACTGATTTCTTGTTAATATTCTTGTTATATCTACAAAGACTCAGCTGCTACTAAAGTCTGACGCTGCATATTGAATACATAATATGAGCGGGGTTTGATATGAAGTATTGATTAATATGTTGAAAGTGAAAGTGTATTTTCTAATGTTTGAGAAAGAAGCTCGTACCACGTTGGAGACCTGGCTGATGAGGAGATCGACCTTTTTGATGATGTCTCTGGTGTAGGGTTTGGCAGTTCTTTGCTGTGAAGCATCGGGTAGACAGACGAGACACAGACAGACGCTCACGAGAGCTAATCTTACTCTCGGCATGGCACCATCATCACATCACCACGACATCCTCGTTGGACAATACAACAGCCTCCACATTCCCAAATCTCCAAGTACAAATCTGTTTGATCAGATGTTGTGCGAACAGAGGTCCATGTTAGAAGCTCCACTGAACAACAAACAAATCTTCCTGTAATCCGCCAGTTTGAATCCCAGACTAGTCGAAGAAACAGCTTTTTCAGACTCCGCCAACTGTTGGGGTGCACTCAAGCAAGGCTGCAGCTGGATGTCAGAGAACAGAGTAGTTGGGAAAGATTGTGGTATCAAAAGATGACAGATGAGCTCTGAAAGGAACGTACCAAAATACTTAATCCAGATTTACATCTTGATTTACATCCTTCAGTAAATCCTGCCACCAGATGGTCCACAGCAGCACACAATAAACTAAAATAAAAAATGCAAGAAGCTACATGAGAAAAAACTGTGATCTCAGTTATTCTACCAGAGAACTTCTCTCAGTCTCCCTTCCCTCTCCTGTTACTCTGCTGTCTGCAACTCCTCTTTTCACTCTTTCACTCCTCCCAGCTTTTACACAAGGGTGGGGCCATGGCTGGACTCAGGGTTTCAGAAATACCAAGGTACCAAGGTAGCTGTACTTACTAGAGAGTTTGTTGTTGGCTGCACAAACATACACAGATGTCTATTTCACCCCCTATGTCTGAGGATATGAAGACCCAATGGATTATTTTTATTTTTGATGGAAATGTACCCAGAGCAATTACCAAAGTGGTGCTTTTGTGTGCTGACCATTTCAATTCAGAGCGCTTTCTTAGTGAGGGCCAGTGCAAAGCAGCATTCAAATCTGAACATTGAGCACGGATCAATCCATTGCATCGGGGTCAATTTCACTACCAGATTTTATTTTATTTTAAATAGAAAATAACATACACAAAATAAAAATGTTATTGGAAATTACATAAAATAAGTAATGCATTGCACAAATTACGTTTTAATTGTCTTCACTGCTGTCGTACCTGGGCAAAATAGGGCTCTATTTACATACAGATTAATACAGTAAACAGACGTTTGCAGCACACCTAGCATTTGCCTATATGAGGGAAGGCTGGCAAGGTTGCTAAACTATGCTGCTGTTGTTAAGGAAGCTCTGTCAGACCAACATGCGTTTTGCAGAGATGAGCGTATGTATTTGGGCAATTAGCAGAGATCCCCACTGTCTTCAACTTTTTTTTACGTGAATCAGTTTTTACCTTTTTTTTTAGAGCTCAGCCTACCTCTTTTAAACTCTTGTTTCATCGATGTATGGTGCGACTTGCCGTGTCAGTAGAGCCTGAAATGAGTTCAGGCTGAGATGAACTGCGCCTTTCCTAGAACGTAGTCGACAGCAGGCGGCGGAAGAACGAGGCGGAAACAAAAAGCTGCGGACACTTTCCATCAGCCTTCAAATAATTGACAGGGAGTCAGAAAAAATTACATCAAAGTTTCATCTGTAGGCTGTCTGTAGTTGGCGACCACGTTCGCATTAATTTATATGCAGGGCCGGAGTGGGACCTATTTTCAGCCCGGGAATTTTTGGCCCACACCAGCCCACTTTTTTCAGTGGTGGAAGTAATACATAAATAAAGGCGGCACAAAACTCTATCCTCTCACTATTTTTATTGGCACCAGGAAAAAAAGTCACTTAACCATGTAGCATGAACATGAAATAAGATGAAAATGAAAATATGTTAACAAATACTGGAATTTGAAAAAAAATCTACAGCATCAAAAGTCGCCTGAGCAGGGCACTGGTTTCTGCGACTTTGTTTATCACTGTTTCATTGTCTGTGGACATTAGTATGTCTTTCTCAGTGCATGCAAGCATGAAGGCCTCCAAATGCTCCTGTGACAGTGAGCTTCGTAGCCTATTCTTCACAAATGTCAAGGTTGAGAAGCTCCTCTCAAAACCAACCCGAGGGGTTGAGAGAGTCAAAAGGAACTAGCAGCATCAGACAGGCTCCACTGCAGCTCTGAGGCGACAAAATATTTAATTATGGGGTTATTTTAGCTACTGCATAACATGCATTGTTTTTATATGTAGGCCTATTTTCTTCATCATGATTGTGACCAGGCTTGGCACTTCACAAAATACCTTGAATAGGCTATCAGTAGGTCATAAAAAGGTACAGTCAACCGTCTCTGGTAGGCTACAGTATCATCCATGTTGACACCATTCTGAATATCTTGATATAATTTACAATTGTATCCCATTTCTTTTGTCTTTCATATTTTACATGAAACAGGCTTATGTTCATTTAAATAAGTAGATTATCTTCTACCTGTGCCCTCAGTCCTTGCCTCTTCAACGTCAGACTGGTTTATCTCTTCTGATGCTACAAAAAATAGAAGGGGTTATTTTATTGCTTGGGCAGTTGGGCTTACATGTCATGCTGGGGTTTACGTGTTGATTTGTTATGTGGCTAAACAAAATAAACTACGCTAATGAAGAATTGGTTTAAGGTTTTACAATTTACATGCTGATGTTGGCATTGCAAACGTAGCATAGGCTGGCTAAATTATTTAGCAGCTTGCTACGTCGCTAATTAATCACAAGATCCACCACATCTCTCTCTCTCTCTCTCTCTCTCTCTCTCTCTCTCTGTCTCTCTCTCTGTCTTTATCTGCTGCTGCTTAAACAGGTCAGTTATTTTTGGCGCATTTGGCAGCATCTTCCTTCAGTGCCCCTCTTTTTTTTTAACCTGGCCTTTTCGGCTCCTCCTGGCATTTCCCTGTTCCCCATAACGACAGGCTACCACAAGCTTGCGACTCGCTTTTGTTATCTGTACCGCAGGCATCTCTGAAGAAAAAAAAAAGAACCATGGCCCCAACCAACTCAAATATTAAGGAGGGTAGAACTAGATTAGATTGTACTATCTTAGTCATACTGCAATGCTGGGGCTGGAATGATTTAGGAAATGATAATTTAATGGCCAACGTTTTTTCAAGAAAGGAAAGCGGGGGTTGGGTCGGTCCTAGGCCGGGTCGGTCCAGGGAAGCCCCCCCCCCCCCCCAACCTCAGAGGTGGACCGGCCCACCGGGAAATCTCCCGAACTTCCCGATGGCCACCCAGGGCTTGTTTATACGTTTGTAAATATCTGTGAAAATCAGAATTAGAAAACTTAAGTATAATTGCTGGGGAAACGAAGAAAGAAAGAAAGAAAGAAAGAAAGAAAGAAAGAAAGAAAGAAAGAAAGAAAGAAAGAAAGAAAGAAAGAAAGAAATGCTCATGAATAGATAAGGGCTCATAGCAATGTGACCTAGACACATAAGTAAAGTCAAATAATAATGACACCAAATATATGTAATGTATGAACATAATATATGTATAAAAAATAATATACAGTATAGTGGTGTATCTGCTGTTGAGGTGGTAGAAGTATGTAGTATAGAGGTAGTGGTATCATAGAACATATTGCAAATACATATTATTATAGTATTATTGTATAATTGACAGTTATACATGTGTTTGTGTGTATCTGGCATTGTGTTCTATCTTTTCTACTTTTATGTCTGCCTCGTAATGCAGCTGTAGGCTAATTGCTTGTTTTGATAAGAGCTATATAAATAACCTATATTATCATCATCATCAACCACACAAAATACAGTATGCTTGTTAACAGATTGAACTTTAATTGCACAACATGAGACTAATAAACCACACTCTAGTGATAAATATTAGAATCTAAGGAAATTAGCATTTTCTATTCAACGTGGTTGTCAAAACAAAGCCAATCAGCTCTTAGATGAGGTGACAGCTAAGCATTTTTCATCATGCCCTGGGTCTTGCAGTCAGTGGAGAGCAACTGCGGCACCTGGCTCCATAAACTATGGCCACCTTGATCTCATGAGATTATCGTTGCCCACGTGTTCATGAAGTCAGAGCAAGTCAGGATCAAGACGGACACAAAACTAACCGGCATGCAATGTGTGACGATTGCCAGCGATCGATTCTGTGCAGGCATGGCTCATCTCCAACGATCCTATTCACACAGGCCCGAAGTGTAACTTTCAGCCAATCGTTGACCTTCTTTGGTCCCGCCCTCTGAGCTGTTAATCACAACGGAGCCAAGACAGCTATTGGGTCGAATGTTATTACGCCAGGAAAAGTAATTCCTTATAAGAACTCAATTTTGAACTCCAATTTGAGCTACAAGGAGGATTTTAACAACGAGGTAAGTTTTAACGAGTATTGACAAATTTCCTGGTACATTCTGTAACTTGGACAAAACGTAGACAAACAAACTTTCTCAAAAATCACACAACTTTGGTAAACATGGTAGAGGTCCATGTGAGCTAGGTGGCCGATGTTGTCGATGATTAATGACATGTAGTAACACTGGTATGGTCCTTTCATTGTTGTGAAACAATCGTAAAATATCATTTCATTTATATGATTAAATATGTTTTCGCTACCACCGCTCCCTTCCCTCCGGTCATTGTCTACGTTCATGTCGAAGTGGTGCACGTGAGTGCATGGCAACGTACATAACAAACAGTAGGGGCGGGGGTCGCTGCAGTATAGCTTTTTTATGGCTTTTTTATCTATTTATTTATTTAAGGACAAGTACAGCAGTACACGTTAATGTGCCAGATTGTAGCCTGGGGGTTAATTTCCATCTGGAGTCCATTAGGCAGGTTGATGAAATATTACAAAGAATTAAGTATTAAGTATTACAAGATACAGTATTAAAATTTGCTATATATATGATTTGCTATGTTAATAGCAACATCTATCTTCACACAGCGCCTGCAAAGAATGTTTCCATGAGTGCAGAGTTACAGGGAATATGTGAAAGGGGATAGAATACGGCTGCTTTTTTTTTTTGCAATTTGCAATTTGCACATGTAGAAATTATGGCATTTTTGCGTCTGCTATATTACAGCACAATTTATGCTGAAAGTGAAATATTCTGTGTAACCCATGTATTTTTAAAATTGACAGAATTTGTTGTCATCATTTTTGCACTGCCTGTTGCCATAACATTTGAGAAGCTGTTGGTGCAACTCCTGTTTCCGCTATACAGGCCAGCACATCAACTACATCTCTTAACAAGGGGTGTTGCATGTCAGACGGGCACACTGGAGACACAGTTATCCTTGAAGACTCTTCAAGCCCACATCAGAAGTACAGGTGTGTAGTCACCTTTAGTTACTCTACTTTTGATTAAGTTTGGTCAATCGTGGCACGAGCAGTATTGGCTGTTCACAAACAGCATTTCTCCATGCTGGTCAACAAACAATTCTGCTGTTTTCTATAGCGCTAATCTCTGCTGCGTCTATGTGTGTGTGTGTGTGTGTGTGTATGTGTATATGTGTGCTTGGATGGATATATATTCATCACAATACCTCATGTAGACCAACAATGTCTCATCCGTCATGGCTGAAATAACCACTATTGCTGCTTTGTACATGTTGTGAAGTTTCAGATAGGTAATCAAACGCTGTGCTGTCTGAGTTCATAAGAGGTGCTCAGTGTATTTAATTGTACTACAGCTGTATGAACCCAAGTTTATGTCAAAGCTCTTACCTTGAGAGAGCTCCAGCCAAGCAGCTGCAGAGTACAGATCAGCAATAAATCCAATCTAAAAGTGTAAAACCAAAACTGAACAGGTTCAAATACTGTCAGAACACGATTTGACTGATAAGATTATGGAACATAGTTCATTCACCTGCTGCTATTCAAACACTGAAGCCTGATATGTCTTTACATGTGTAGAGTCAAGAAGTTGAACAAAACAAAGTCATGAGTGAAAAAACAAAGTCAACAGAGTCAACAGAAAAAAAAGCAGGCAGAAAAAAACTGAAAAGCAGAAAAAAATGCAGACATGGTTTGGATTTTGCACCACATACTTTTATTTTTCATATATCTCACTGACTTTGAGGGTAACCGAATGAAATTAAATTTAGTTAATATTTCCCTTTTCACCAGTTCATAAAAATATTATCTTCTCTCAAATTTTATCACCAGTGCTCTGCAGAAACCACAAATCTAGACCTCCACATGTTTTGTGACATTTGACGGCCCCAAGTTTTGCAGCAATATTGTTTTCTGTGTTTATTTTAAGAAAATGAATATTGAATTGAGAATTTGAAAGGAAAATCTGACTTCAAACAATCCACATTCAAAAATGTGGTAAATACCATTTCAATCTTCAACACTAGTTTAATTTTTTGTTCAATATTTCTCTCCCTTTTTCTCTCCAATTTTCCATCAGTGGAAAAGTGCACATTGCAACCATTTTGAATGTCTGAGTGAGTGTATATCCTTCTTACACAACAAACATTGTGCACTATGAACTTGCATTAGTCATAAAACCTTTCATCCTGTGCAGAGTTCAGGCATGATTTTCCGCCTAATTTACTTTCTGTTTTTACCAAGCAGTGAAGCTCAAGATACAAGGTTTCTGAAGGGCACTGCCAACAGTAGAGAGTAAACAGGCAATGAACCAACTGAGTACATTAATATGGGAACAAACACAGCGTCAAAAACACACAGATATTGGCCTGGTCTGAAGTTAAAAGGAGAATTTACCAGACGCGTCATTTTTCAGACACTCTCTCTCACACTCACACACACACACACACACACACACACACACACACACACACACACACACACACACACACACACACACACACACACACACACACACTTGATGCATGCACCCAGGAGCTGAGGACACTGTGCAAAATATCAACATTACTTTAAGGATAATAAGTGCCAAAGAAAATAAGACTAACTTCATAAATAAACAATAAAATAAAGGAATAATAAAAATGGTTAAAAATATAAAGATTATTAAAAAAAACTTAAGCACTGGCATCGGATAGCCCGACATGACATGATGTTTGTTCAACAGAATATAAAAGAAAAGTATAAAAACAACACACAAACACAACAAAACAGTAATACATTAAGTGACTGTGATTGCATACAGCACTGGTTAGACACCTTCAAAGCTTCTGTGTTTGCAAAGATTAACAAAAACTCCAGCTCATTAAATGCTAAAAATGAACAGGCTTTTACAAAAGCATGTCATTAATTGTTCCTCAAAGTTTTTCCATCACATCCACAGAAACTGAACATTGAAGCTGATGTTGCATAGCATTGCAACATCAGCAGGGTAGTTCAATCTGCCATATGGATCTTTAAAGCAATTCCATTTGCATCCATTCAAAGTCATTAGTCCAGATTAAAAAATATGAGCCATGTGCAGGTAGAGTTTCCATTCTTGAAAGGGCATCTGTTCAATACTAGGGTATGAAGCTTTTCCAGAAGCTACCAGGACTCAAAGTGTAGTCTGCATTACATCTGACCCCAAATGCATCCCTTCACGGAAATCAGTGTCTAATAGGGTTGACATTCATAATATCCCATTACTTCCCAAATCAAAATACCCAATGCTTTGTCATTTGAAAAAGATCATTTTCAACATGGTGAACTCATGGAGTTACAGGGTTTCATTGTCAACAACAACCCAGGGAATAGCTCTTGGCCCGTCTCTTTTTTCTTTCATTACCTTTTCTTTAGATTTTTCTTGTCTTGTAAGGCCATGAAAGCAAGACTCCCATATTTTTTTCATAGCCTGTTGAGGTTTGGAGATAAAGGGGAAGGAAGGTGTGAAAGTCCATTGATGCTTACTCTCCTCACCATCTGCCCCTGTCCTGCTCCTCCAACTCCGGCTCCACCCTGCAGGGTTTGGGTCAGGCTAACTTGGGCGGTGCTGAAAGAGGTAATTCGGCCACTTCCAGCGATCTGGAGGTTGACCGTGGTGGCATAACTGGTCTTCTGGTTCCCCTGTTTGGTAGGAGATGAATGGGCAAATGGTAGTGGTGATGGGGGGGATGGGTCTGAGGGTACAAAAGGTGCTGTGGATTGGTAGTTGGGGTGCTGGTATGGGGAAGGTGGAGGGGAGGTCATGCGTGAAGAGGAGAGGTTTTGTTCACAGGAGGGCCGGGCAACGTATGCACAGATCAGCTGGCTACGACAATTACCCTCTTCTATCTCTGAGTCTCCCCACTCCGTCTGGCTGTCTGATGGAAAAGGAGAGAGAGCGCGGGAGAGAGGGGAGAGAGGAGGCGGAGAGGAGGCAATGATGGTGGATGTAGCACTTGCATCAACGCTATCAGTTCCTTTATATTTGTTTGAAAGCTCTCGTACATCAGGCCAGGGCACGCTGATGAAATGCTGCCCACCAAGGGTGCCCTTCCCTGGGGTAAGCCTGCTAGGTGAGAGTGGAGATTGAAGCCCAGCTCGAGGGCTGAGGCAGGATGGTGAGTTGCCGAGCGAGGACCACCCACTCCTGGGACTGGTTGGACAGGACTCCTGCTGTTCAAAGGATCCTCGGCTACTACTGCTAAAACCAAGCGACCTACGGCTGCTCTCTGCCCAAGAGCGGCGTACTCCACTATTGTTGCTTCGGGCTGGACTAGGGGGTCTGTCCACCAGGTTGGAGGAGTAAGACCTAAAGAGGGTTTGGCAGGTTGCAGGAGGACAGGCTGCAGAAGGGGAGGAGGATCTGGAATAACGCAGTGGGGCCAAAGAAGAAGAGGGAGTGGGGAAAGAGGCATTTTCCAGTGTTGGTGAGCCCAATGAGGAAGAAATGGAAGGGTTGGGAGTGCAAGGAATATATTTAGGGTTTCTAGGTTGAGGTGCAGCAACAGTATTTGTCCAAACGTCCATTGACACGCCAATAGGAGGCGGAGAGAGGATCCGAGGGCTTAGACCTGAGGAAGACTGCCCAAATGCTGAACTTGCTGAAGAGGTCCTGGGTAGCTCCAAAGTGAGGCCTAGTGAGTTATGGGAACTTGCAATTCCTACCCGTGTGCTCCGAGGGTGGGGAGGTTTGTTCGCCACGCGGGAGGTGTAATTATGTTGGGGGGGTGGGGAGCAAAGGCGAGTAAATGAGGCAGGGGTTGGAGAGGGAGATGGTGACTGAACTCGTGAGCTTGGTTCGGACACAGAAAATGGCCGAGCTACACGATTGTGTGACCCTGACCAGAGAGGATCAGGGGTTTGTTGCATTGCTGCGGCATTGGAGCTACCATTAGCTATAGGTGCCTTCTGTGGACTTACTGACCAACCTCCACTACTGTTGGCACAGTTAATGTTAAAGCTGTTGGTGTTACTTACATTGCTAATCGCTGTGTTTATGCCAGCTAAGCTAATGTTGTTGTTGTTGTTTACATTCTGTGATAAGTCTGTCTTGGAGTGAAGGAATGAGGGACGAGGGGAAGGAGCAGAAGGCTGGTGATGGGTCATAGAGGGGGAAGGGGTGCATTGGGAAAGATTGGGAGTTGACTGCATGAGAGACGGAGAAGGGCAAGATGACCAGAGAGAGGACACTGGACCTCTCGGATGTTGGTACCCATCTTTAGTGCATCCTAGCTGGGAATGCACAGGTGTACTGGGGCCCTGCTGACCAGGAGGGAGTTTAGGTAAAGGGGAGTGGCGTCGTGGATGAGAGGATGGTAAGGAAGACATGGATGAGGGGCTTTGATTTACCATGTTCATGGGTGGTGCTTGCTGCAGGATATTGTTCTTCTTTGCCATACTCTGACTAATGGATTGGCTAATACAGGAGGCAGCTAAGGATCTGGTGAATGCAGAGGAAGAAGCAATGGGAGAGGAGCATGGTGGAGAGCAGAGAGAAGAAGATGGTGTAGGGGAGAAAGGAGGACCTGCTCTTGTGGATGAAGACCTCCCGGAAGAAGAGGAAGAGGGAGTGAAAGCAGAGGAGGGTGTAGGAGAGGAGGCAGGGGGAGCTCCCATCAAGGAACCCCTCCCAGAAGGGGGAGTAGGAGACAAACAGGGTAGAGCCCTGGAGACAGTGTTCAGGGAGGTATCTTTAGCAGAATCAGGAGTGGGAGAAGATACTGGAACAACCCTGAATGGTGAGGAGCAAGGAGGCACTCGGACTGAGGAAGGGAAAGCTCTAACAGGGGAAGGGGACCGGTGCCTGAAGCTGGGTCTGAAGGCTGAGGGGGCTGCTGTGAGATCTGTGTCCCGGCCAGGAGTGGCATTGCCTGGGTAAGGTCTCTCCATCAGTTTGGGTGTCTCTAAGGAGGGTCTGGAGGACGGGTGGCTGCCTGTAGGAAGGCTGATGGGGGATTGTGTGATTGGTTCCCTGTAACTGACAAAGAAACACAGATTAACAAACAGAATTAGAAGGTAGGTATTTTTGCTGGAGGCATATTTCCTGCTAATAAAAATCTATCATGACATACCTGTGTAATTAATCAGAAGAGCCCTTGGACCCATTTTTACCCAATTTCACCATTAGAGGTTTGTTTTCATTACAAAACCTATCAAACCACATTCAGATTAAATGCTTTTTAAACATGTCAAGAGTTAATCTTTAGTCAGAAAAGGGTTGAGGGGGAGTTATGTAGTTATGCTCTATGTTGGTATCAGGTTTATGTTGACTGAGGAGCTTCTGCAAATCTTACCTCCGATAGTAAACATCTGTTAAGAGGTTGGTAGTGGCAATTTGTTATTTTTCCAAACATTGTGATTTAATCTACCACAGACATACCTGGTGTTAGACGGAGCCCATTTTCCCATTGTAGTGGGCAGGTCCTGCGGCCTCTGGCTGGTGAATGTTGGTAGACAGTCTATAGACGGCACAGATGAAGGGCGTGGTCGGGTAGGATTCGATTCTGACAATGGACTTGGTGCTCTTCCTCTGTGATCCTCTGGGGTTTCGGTGAGACTAGAAGCCTGTGAGGGGTCAAACGTTGTGTGCAAAGGCTGACTCAGGTGTGGAGGAGCAGTAAGTTCTCCTGAGGGTCTGAAATAAGGCGTCTTTCCTGGAAAGACCACTGCTGAACTTTGTACAAGCATCCTGGTTTGTGATGAAGAATCACGGGTTGTCTCATTTAATTTAATCTGCTCTCTTATGGGCTCATCTTTCTTTGGCCCTCCAGTGATCCCAGGTGTATTGGCACCTCCGTCCACGAGGTTAAGTGTTTCCTTCTGGGATAGCTCTGCAGTCAGTCCTAGGTGAGGCATCGTGGATCTGTTGTACTCAATTGGAGCCTGATTCTGTCTCGAGGCTACCATTAGTACCAGCTCAGGTCCTGTGCAAACCAAGTATTCAGGCCCTGCATTAACACTCTGCACGTCTTTGGTTAACATATCTTTGCCAGCAAGTCCTGTGGAAATGTTGTATTCTGGCCACTGTTTATCTTGTTCGGCAGCTGTTATATCACACTTATACTTGTTATGCTCATATCCATTTTTGGAAAAGTCCCACTGTGGCATGCAGTGAGTAGAGAGATTTGGCTCGGAGCATACTGCCTCGTTTATTATGTTTACAGATGTTGAGTCTTCTCTGACTGAGCATCCATCACTCAGCTCCAACCTGCAGACAACCAGGAGGATTATGAAACAGAACAGAATTAAATCTACAATGGTATATAATGGGTAACTAAACCTCAATATAACTTTTTCAGCTGAAAGACAATGAAAATGGGTTACGAGCCTGCTACTATTTAGTAGTGTTGCTGATTGATTCAGTTCAAATCTGGGGTTTAGGTATTCTTTAAACTGCGTTTATTTAAATGTTACTTTAAATTGATGAAAGACTAGTGGTTGAGATCATGAACTTATATTTACAATGTTTACTGAGATAATTAAATTGAGAAGTAGGGCCATTTCCTTATAGACTTCCATGCAATTGGACTTTAAAGAGTAGTACATTCCCTTTTTTAAATTTGCATAAGAAGGACTGTAAACAGCAGCAATGAAAAAAATTATCTGGGTAGATAATTGCTAACATTTAAATATGACAGGGAAACATTGTCCAATTGTTAATGATATATTCTGTCATATGCCCTAATGAGTCCAATAATAATCATGAAAGAAACCCCCAAAATTGAGACAAGAATGTAGCAAAATACACGGGGGCTCCTGGATGTAATAAATGTAAACAGGAATCGCCACCATTTAGCCCTGCACAGCTTCACCTGTTCATCAGGATTAAATACAGGTCACTGTAGTATAGGAGGTAGGTCACAGCATTTCCAGTCCTACTGTTTATTTGCGTATGTGCATTATTTACAGTTGCCAACAGTAGACACCACTACTTTGGGCTCATCTTGATGTTTGTTCATTTACCGCCTTGTAAAGTAAGTATTGTACAGTAATTCTGTAAATGTTATCCACTCACCTCTCTCTTTTCACTCTCTCTTCAGTATATGAGTAGACCATATTTTTATTCAGGGCTTCACCTCTCCCTTTGGAAGAGGTAGAGAAATAGTCCCTGAACTCGGTGACCCTACAATCCAAGTTCATGGTTGACGCCAAGGGGCTGCTACTGGCAGAGCAGCACAAACTGGAACTCTGATCTTCAGGTTGTGTTCTGAGGTGATGCTTGGATGCTGTAGAAGCATCAGTGGAGGTGTACCCGGGGTCGTAGCTCTTTGCCTGGTCCTGACTGGATAACTGGTCACTCAGCAAAGTGGCTGGATTTTCCCCAAGTGTGGGGTATGTCTGGGAGTTGTCACCTGACTGACAGCCCACACTGGAGTCTCCTTCTTTGGTCAAGGCAGAGATAAAGTCCCTGGGCCTGGAGAGGGTACACCCATTGGTCTCATGAGGACAGGCTGGGGTCAGTTCTTTGACAAACCCATGACTAAACAGCAGAGGCTCGCAGGTTGCTTTCATTGTCTCCTGGAAATCTAGAAGGGAACAACAGAGAACAAACCTGTGAGTAATGAATGATAAATGACCATAAATTAATAGTTTTTGCCTGTTAGCAGCATGGCTCTAAAGATGGCAATGTTGGCCAGTCTGATGGTCCAACACTTTGTTCCAGTGTGAAATCCTTGAGGCCCAAACTAGTTAATCTACAATAAAACCCAAGTCATTGAAGCTTGAGTTTTAAGATACATTTTTAAAATATCAACGTACCATTTGTCAGGCTCTCTGCTCTCTTTATAATCCTTTCCTCCTCGATCGTTTGGTCCTCCCGGCTCATGGTCTGGTGCTGGCTGTAATTCTTGGTCTGGTTATGGCTTTGGTGATGTGTCTGACTCCAGATCTGGCTTTTAGTTAAGATCTGTGACTGCTGTCTAGTTTGTGTTGTGGTCTGGCTCTGAACTTTGTTCTCTGAGATAGTTTTGGTTCCATATTTGGTCTCCAATTGATTATCTGATTGAGTGACTTCCACTTGGTATTGTGTTTGCTGCCGGTACTTCATTGGGGTCTGTGTTTCAGCCTGAACCTTTGACTGGCTGTCAGTTTGGTTCTGAGTTAGGTGTCCAGACAGTCTATTCAAGCACCATGATTGGTTCAATACAGCGCTAGCCCGTTTCTGATGCAGTGGGACCTTCATGGTGCTGGCTTTGGCACTGTACATCCGGGCCAATGTTTGGACCTTGCTCAAAATACGCTCTGAGTTTTCCATCAGCATGGGGTCTACCACAGGGCTGGCCTCAAATAACCCAATACTGGCTACATCTGATCCCATGCCCTCAAACAAGACTCGGTTAGCGGTGACAATCCTGGAGTGGCGGGACCATCGACCCACTTTTATCTGACTGGGAAGACCTTCAAGGTTACAGCGAGTCCCGGCTAGGTCTCTGTGTTTGTTTCCAGTCGAAATAGACTCAGTTTTGGTCTCAGTTTTTTTACATTGTTCTGCAGGTGGCAAAGGTGGCAGCTGCACTTTGTGGCTTCCATTTGGTTCTGCTGGGTTGGATGAGTTGGGTTCGTGCCCATTCCTTACCGATTGGTTTCCAGCATTGGCTTTGATTGTCTCTTTTCTGCACTTGGACTGTTCAGTAATTGATGTTCCAATTTCTTCCTCAGTGGCCACACTTGTCAACCCCTCTTTCTGGTCCTCCAGTCCTTCCTCCAATGGTCCTTTGCAGACTTTTATTTTGTTGTCCTGTATCTCTGCCTCTTCTCCAACAGACTTGTTTGGGCTCAACTGTAAATTCCAACCAACTTGGTTTGGGGTCTCCTTGTCTTGAAGCATGTTAGATATTGGGTCCTCTCCATCAAAATCCATGGAGGTGATTGGTTTATCTGCTTGTCCAACATACTCTGTATCTGTTGAGAGTGGAGCAGGGAAAGAGATTGCACCATTTGAGGACCCATCCATCTCTCTAGCAGTCCCTCCTTCCATTGGTTCAGTTTTTTCATATGTGGATTGTCCACTCTCTGACTCCTCCTGGTGACCACTCACATCAAAGCGTGATACCGACTCCTTCACCAAACCAGACGGGATTTGTGAGAAACTGTTTCTCCTTCTTGGCACCACTCCTTCTCCCTGTTCATCTTCTTCCTCTGCTCTGTCCTCTTCGGCCTCGGCTGCTGCCTCGTAGTAACTCCTGATCTTTTCAATGATCTTCTTGTCACGCTTAGTGAGGTGGGAGCCTCTTGTTGGTTGCTGGCATCTCTGGATGGGGTCATGAGGAAGATCTGGATTTGGAGACAAAGTGGTGGTATCAGTGTCCACCTCTTTCCTCTGTGAAGGACAACCGCTGCTGTTCTCTTGTTCTTTCTCTGCTGATATGGAAGGATGGAGTTCTGATGTTGTTGCAGGGATGATGCTCTCTTCTTCATCCATCTTCAACACTTCCCCTTCTGTCTCTCCATGCCCCTCCACTGCCTTCACCACTTCACTTGTTGCGTCTGGAATTTCCGTTGCAATCCTCTCATTTTCAAGTCCGTTTTCCTCTCCAGAGCCTCTAGTCTGACTTTGGAGGATGCTGTCATTCTCCATCTCTGCTTTTTCCTGCTCCTGTTGCATTATGGGTGTTTGTTCTGGAGTTGAGGGGCAAGCCACTGGGGGCAGTGGGCAGGTGAAGTTGGACTGGTTGGAAGGAGGCTTACTTTCTTCTGGTTCATCCCGAATGTGCTCCTGGAAGAGCAGTAAGACAACAGCATTTTAAAAAATTAGTGTGAACTCCAATAAAAGTAGTAGTAGTATACATCCAAAATATTATAAACATGTAAAATGTATTATTGCTTTATTATTCCAGTGTGGCACAGCTTCAAGGAATCACCAGAACGCAGTAAAAATGGTTGGTTGATCTGTTGGTCTGTCCAGTAATGGCCAGTTTGTTAAGTATGTTTGCCTAAGTGGATGAATCCTAATCGTTTTGGCAGGAACGAACGGCACTTCAAAATACAAATGTCCAAATTATATTTGTACTAAGCGAAACGGAAAAAAAATGTTTTTATTTACATGTATCACTAGATTTATTTATTGTTTCTCAAACTGCGGTGAGACTGTGTTGTAGAAGACAGCCTCTAATTGATATTAGCCAGACTTAAAACAGTTTGTTGCTGACTGCTAAAGAAATTTTGTTCAGCAGATCACTGTGGAATACATACAGTACAATAAGTGAGATTTAGAGTATTGGTCAATCAGGTGGCAAAATGAGTCCTCTTATAAACCTGGTTGAAATACATGTATAGTGTATTCTAACCGTTGTGTCAGTGTGGATGGCGGTGAGTCCCTCCCTGGCTCTACTCTGGTTGATGAACTCCAGGATCTCTTCGGTGATGGATAGGGTGGGAGGAGGGCTGAGGGCAGTCAACTCCTCTTCCTCCTCGAACTCCTCATACAAACAGAATAGAAAAGGATGCATTTTACAATAGGGTAAGATTATTACAAGCATGAGGGTTTTTATATATTATGTAAGTTGATTAAGTCAAATAAATGTACAATGCAGTCTTGGAACTTATTGACAACATTTACACAAAACTCAATATTTAAATAGTAAATAAGGGAATACTTTGTCACATCACATTTGTAGGTCACTTTGCATATGGGAATTAGCATTTATTTTGCGGGAAACCGTGTTGAGTCATAAATGTGGACTCCAGGAAGACTAGCTGTGCTTTAGGGCACAGCGAACAGGGTTCCTATAATCACCCAAACTAAATGAAACTCTATCCCTGGCACGGTAAAATACCTCTTCCTCTTGGTTCAGTCGTAGCTGTGGCGTCAGGTCTGATTCGTTCCTCTCGGTCTCCACCTCGATGACGGAGGATGCCAACGTGCTGCTGCTGCCGGCTGAGCATAGACTGTCTGCCTGGCAGAGCTCGCCATCACTGCCCGCCTGCTGCAAAAACACCATCAAACCGCACGGTCAGCATTTCACCTTCCGGATGTTTACGTCATCATAAACATACGATGTATACTTCCAGTTTTCCTTTTTTAATGGCATCATTAGATTTGAACAAAACCCACATCAGTCCAGTTGCATTTCTCTCTGTAGGTCAAATTTTCAAATGATGACTCACTAACACATCACAAACATACACCAAGCTGCAGAGACTGGGGAGTCAAAAGAATAATTACATCACATGCTTAACTATTTCTATTATCACTTATTGAAAATAATTTTAATAACTTCTTGTATTTACGTGTGAGAACCAAGACACTATAGTCTGTGTTTGACAATACAATTTGAAATATTATTTTAAGTACAGATTGATTGGAATTGTGGTTGTGATCTGGGAGAAAAACATTTAGCTTAAAACATAAATTAAGTTTAGTTGTATGGAAACATAATTTTGTCGGAGACAGGGTTGATATGAAACTCTCTTACCTTCAAAGCTGAAGGATTTCCCGGATGAAGAGAGGAAGAAGTTGAAGGAAAAGAACATGACATCAATATTTCACATAGTTTAACAGCCACTTAAATCGCACGCAACAACTGTAAGCCAGTGTTAATATCATGTCTCTGATCTCTTGTTTCAACAGGCTAGAGTTCTTTTTTAACTTGCCAGCCCAGCTGGCTGCAGCCCAGCGCTACGCCAAACTATCAAACCCTGCGGTCACACTGCCAGGAATATTGAAAAATAAATCAACAAGTCCATAAACTACACAGCTGACAGGCTATCATTTCCTGTAACATTCCCAACACATTAAATGTAATACTTTCTTTTTCTTTACATTTACACGTGGGGTAAACCTCACATTTACTGCGTAAAATAAATGAGTCTAACTATTACAATCAAGTCCCTTTTTCATCATCAGGGTGTCAGTTTATTGTTCAGCAGAAGAAGAAATATAATATCAAATGTTTTGCAAAGTCAATGATAGCCCTGATGTGGTGAATACTTTCAATACAATTTCTGCATATTGACACCAATGATTTTGTTTAATAAACAATTAGCATTTGTTATTTAAACCTGAAACATTCATTTTCGGAATCTCACCGTTGGGATGAAATGCTGCTTCAATGTCTTTGGCCGGAGCTGGAAAAGAAACAAAGACTTTATATAACCTGCTGGCTCAACAATGTGGCAGTTTATAACATCAAGCCACTCTTAGGCAGTGATAAATGTTATTGATAAGTCGCGAAGCACATTAAGAAGTCATATTAATGCTGCGTCATGCAACGAGTGTCAAACTTTTTATTCGTCGTACGTGATCTGGTTTCCTTCAGTCACAGGAAGTAAAATATTCATAATCTCACGACTTTGTATCACAGCTAAACATCTAGGCATCAAAATAATAAAAACTGAGGTCTTGTCCAATGTAGTAGATAATGTGGACTCTTTAATTGAACCCTCTCTGTCTACCTGACTGTCTCCTGGAGCGTCTGTATGGCAGGTTTCCGTCCAGCAGCAGTGGCAGACTCTTCCTGGACTTCTCAGGCGTGTACATTTGCAGCTCTGGAGGCTCTGGAGAGACAAACAGAGTGAAGAGTTAGTTTAGAAAAACCTGCTGTTTAACTGGAAAGAGCTGAGTCTCTGGTTCTAGTCACAGACTGAATACAAGAAGCGGACGTCGTCACCGTAACGAAACCCATTTGTTTGAGTATAGTTTTGATGCCATGTTGCTTTTTGGACGTCACCATGTTGGCCGTCACCATCACCATGTTGCTTTTTGGTGGTTGCCGTCTTGGTTTTTGGTCATTTTTTTCTTTAGGACCATTTTATAGTGTGGTCACACTATGTAGTGAGAATTATTATACTCTGTATAGTCGACTCCAAGTTACCCATAATTCATTGCAAATTAGTGTAGTGTGGTCACTAACGGAGCACTTTATACCATCTGAAGGAAAATAGACAGATGGAAGAGAGGAGAGAGCCCAGCATCACTGAGACAAATCCATGAAAACAATATATTTAATGGAAACACAAACGGCCACAAAGTACTTTGATTTGTTTATTTATTTGATAAAATATGTTCATTGCTCCACAGGAGCAAACAGGAGGAAAACCCAGCTTTTGTTGGGGACTATTTTCAGCAAATTAATCCACATTATCACTTGGAGAATAAAAATCTAAATTTTTTTAATCTGCAGCAGGAAGTAAAAGACAACTGACCCTGACCTGACTGACGTCTGCCTCTGTGATAGCCATGGATATCGTCCGATCGTGGCGATGCGGAGGACTTCTTCAGGTTGTCCTGGTCGAAGTAAGGAGCTGAAATACAGGTGATGTCAGCCCGCCTGCTCATGTTAGAACCACCTATTCAGAGTCTGTTTGTGTATTTATGCATTCATGGTGAAGAACAATCTATCCGATGAAACGCTGGCAGGAATGTAATAAGTGTGTGTGTGAGTGTGTGTGTGTGTGTGTGTGTGTGTGCGTGTGTGCGTGCGTGTGTGTGTGTGTGAGTGAGTGTGTGTGCGTGTGTACTCACATTGACAGAAGTTGTCTCCCAGGACCTGCCTCGCCTGGAAAGAATGTTAAAACATCTCAGTGAGACACTGACCCAGACAATAGTCATAACATTAGCTAAACATAAGGAGGAACTGATAAGAGACAGAAGATAAACGTCTCGCTTCATAAGGGGGATAAGAAGATGGCTGCTGCTTCACAAAGTGTTATTTGACAGTCTGTGTGGGAACTCCATGTCACATTTTTGTTGACAGAGGAAAACTTTAACTAACAATATATAACTCATCTCACTCATCTTACTTTTACTCATCAATATTATTATATGTGCACATACCTCAGGTCTCAGTTTTTCACACCCAGTATGAACATATGCCACACTAACACAACTCACTTTCATACATAAACACACACACTTACATAATACCCCCTTTAACAAAAAAGAAAACCTGTACCATATTCTAATCACAAATAACACCTGTTTCACGCGTCCTATGTAAATATCTGTGTATTTCATATTACATCTTTTGTCTGTAAACATTTTTAATGTTTTGATGAACATTCAGGTGCAGCTCTGATGGATCAGCTTCAGTGAAGAGTCAGTGTGACGACCAGCAGGGGGCAGCAAAGACCAACAGAAGACTACAAGTAAGCCTACCAGACTACCATTAAGACTGCCGTACCCAAGCACTCTTGACCCACAAAGTCATGTTTGTTTCAGTGTGAGTGCTCCGTACTGTACGCTTCCTCGGCCCTGGCTCATTAGAAGAGGTGTGCTTCGGGACGGTACTGTTGCTCATGCACGAGCTCAAGCACGGTACACGCAACATGGACATAAGGTACTCTTCCTCCCTTCTTACCTTCCATATCCCGCCTCTCTCCCTCCCTTCTTCCTTCCTTCCCTTCAAACCTTTTTCCCTCCTCCATCTTTACCTTCCATCCTCCCTCCCTCCCTCCTTCCTTCCTTCCTTCCTCCCCTCCTCCCTTCTTACCTTCTGTGGGAGAGAAGCAGGATGGTTTTCAACGATCAGTCTCTTAAGGTAATGAACCCACAGTCTCTTCTCCTCCTGGTTTTTTGTCTGCAGTGATAATACACACGTATTAAATATGGAGATCAGGAGCAACAGGAAGTACATCTCAATTGTAATTATTGTGAGTTGTAATTATGTTAATAAATGTCTTAGACTTGGACCCGGACTTGGACTCTGAGGGGACTTGACTGTGACTTGACTCACCTGGACGACATGCTGCAGTTTGGGAATTGTCTGATCGGACACTTTGAAGCAGAGAGGATCCTTCAGAGTCTCAACCAGCAGCAGATTACAACACTGCGGCAGAGAGACAGGGGCATGAAGACAGACGCTTGTCCACACGTTACACAGAGACACTAATGTTTCTGCACCAAACTGTAGCTGCAATTTAAATGAATCAAATTACAAATATATGCGTGCTGTAGACGAACTGCTCAAGCCTCTTCTTGGCGATAAGCAGCATCGTATCGAACAGGAAGAAAGCTCTCTCCTTCTTCACTCTGTGGACCTTGAAGGAACCTTCCAGAACCAGCTCTCCAAACCCGCTGAGGTCCGGCCCGCTCCAGTTCACCAGCAGTGACTCGATTTCCTGTCAGGAGGAAGGTGAAAGGTCATGCAGAGGTTGTAGTGAATGCATTAGTTCTGCAGAAAACATTCAAAGAACCTGCGTCAGCATCAGTCATTATCGTACAGGTAGTAGAATAATACTTGTTCCACTTCATTTGTGCCCAAGTTACAAATTGTCAGCTGTGCTAGAAAATATTGAGGGTTAAGTTAGGTGTAAAAAAAAAAAAAAACGAAGAGATGCATGAATGAAAGTTGACAGGAAACAGTGAAAAAAAAAAAAAACAATCTCTGAAGGAAATGTCCTCCATCTCAGCTGCTTGGAGGTCAAAGGTCAACACCTGGATGCTTCCTGAGGTTCAAACTTTTGAAAGTGCTAAACTATTCCTAAACATAGAAAAGAGTCACAACTGTGTGTTAATGAGTCAGCTCCACTGCTGAGTCCCCCAGCTGTGGAGACAACCTTTGACCTTTCACAACCAAGAGTCACACGTGTATAGGAAGCTAAAGAGTTTGAGCCAATCTGTTTGAGAGCTCTGGACCACTCGTTGCTGAGATTCTGTTGGTCCAGGAGGCTCGGAAGTACCAGGAGTAGAGCTTCAACTGGGTTGTTAGCTTAACATGCAATGTTCAATATAACCCAACCAACCCCAAAGTGCCAGAGTTTACTTATAAATGTTTTAAATAAAAAAGCACTATTTTAAATAAAAGACACAGAAGAGGAGGGTGGAGTACAGTAATGTTGACTCATGCAGATGTAACATTAAAAAATGAGAAACGTTTATGAACAGGAGAATAAATAAATCATTTCCACCATAAATTGATGCATAAAAATTCCCCCTAATTTCCTGGGAGTGATCCTCAAACTTAGAACTGCTGCTTGTGATCACAATGACACACTGATTAAGTGGCAGCGGTGTCTAGTTTAGGGATGTTTGAACTGAATCTTTACTGACTGAATGGAACAGATGAAAATTAAAAAAAGAGTCAAAGAGGCAACAAGTGTTGACACCCAGCTGGAGCTGAGAGGATGCCAACAGACACACACATACACATACACAATCATACACAACGCTAACACATTGCCACGTTTGTCATGATGTGAACACGTGTCAGAGGAAGTTCTGTAATTATGCTGCTCTAGAGCTTGACACCTAAAGGTGAACCAGCTGCTGTCCCGTCTCTGCAGGCCTGAAGTCCAAAAGCTGCTTGCAGGAGTTTTAAAGTCTTCAATTTGTTATGTTTGAATTACATAAAATATAAACGCGAAAGTTGTTTGGGTATTAAATTGCAGCGTATAACCTCTCACCTGTAGTCGTACGGCATGCTCCTGCTTCCTCTTCATGTCGTTGATGTACCAGGCAACCGCTGTCATGGTGATGATGGCGTCCTCGATGACCTCATAACCGGGGTCGCTCTTATCAAAGTGCTTGGCAAGTTCCTGAGAAGACATTTGATAAGTTTATCGCCAACACACTTCTCGAAACATTTGTTCTGAAACAGTGAATGATGAGAAGAATTCAACAGAAGGAAACAATCCAAACGGGCTGACGCAGCAGACACCACTGAAGCAGGACCAGCTGAGGATTGTGGGAAAAACCCAGCGCAGCTCCAAACACATGTTTGACCAGTGTTTATGCTGGCCGGTGCAGACAGAGCAACAACAACACACAGAGAACAAAGACCAAGCTTTAAAATGGCTCCTCTCAGAGGTGGGCTTGGACTGGAACCAGTGAAGAGACGCAACACGTTTACTGGGAAAAGCTACATGTGTGTGTGTCCTGTTTTATGTTTTATGGATGACACCATCAGCTGGATATCTTTAGAGACACATTTGTAGAGGTTGGGACTGGAGATTGGAGTGAAACCTGGAATTTATTAGAGAAATAAATATATCTCAGTTAGGGTCTAAAATTGGGACGTCCCAGTCCTTTAATATTGGGTAAGGATGCCTGATTCCTACTTCACTGTGTAAATGGTGCAGTTTAATTCAAGTCTGATTAATCCAGTCGCATCGCATCACATGATGCACTAAAACCTAACTACTTAAAACACGTCCACGTAAACAGCAATGTGTAGGCTATCAGTCTTTTATATAAGTGTATATAAGTATAATATAAGTGTGGTTCATTGATGTACAAATGGTCATTTTGGGAGTGGAGTGAATTTTCTGTAATATTTTGTGCTTATAGTGATCAACGGACTATATGGATCAAAAGGTTGCTCAAAATGTCCTTGAGCAAGACACTGAACCCACGTTGCTCCCACTGGTGCTAATGCTTAGGACGGGTTAAATGCAGGGGTCAGATTTCAATCGTATGTGACGATTGAAATAAAGTTTAAGTTTGAGTTTCCAATCCTTCTAAAATCTAAATCAAGCTTTTATGTTCGGGTTTGAATGCACTTGTTGTTTATTGCTTTGGACAAAAATGTCCCTGGAAAGAAATGTGGTTTACCAGCAAAAATAGAAATATATGCCTGTCCCACTACGGGATCAATATCCACATACAAATCATCACATGGTGATGTCATTGTCTTGTGCTTTTTTTATTGGTGCCGACCTCTGATGACAGTTAAACGGTACAGATGTGAGCTGATAATGATGTACAACAAGAATCCACATGTGGGACACACACTGCAGCCGTTCATCTTCAAAATCAAAGAGGAGACACTCTGTGTCCTCAGCCGTCCTCTGTCTCTCTGTCTCTCTCTCTCGCCATGTGTCTCACTGAGGGGAAGAAAACTTTATTGCTGTGTAATTTTACTCAAAAATACTGTGTTTACTGACAGGAGGCAGACTCCTTGGCTCCTTCACATATTTAACACACGGCTAAAAGTATTCAATTTTAAAGATCAGTGTTAAAAATACTGAGGAAGTCTGTTTGTTTGAATGCCGTAGTCCTTTGGTGGACCGAACCAAGTATTTGAAGTGTTACAGGTTGTCGCAGGTGGTATTTCATGCACTTAGTGTAGCATTTGGAGTATTACCTGTAGCAGGTGGTATTTAAAGGAACTTTAATATTGAAAGTATTATGTGTAGTAGCAGGTGGAATTAAACGGAATATTGGATAATTATCTACAGTATCAGGTGATATTTGAGGTAATAAGTGTAGTATTCAAAGTATTATTATATTAGCTGGTATTTGAGATACTGAGTGCAGTATTTGTAGTGTTACCTGTAGTAGCAGGTGGTATTTGAGGTACTGGATGCAGTATTTTTAGTATTACCTATTGTAGCAGTTGGTATTTGAGATACTGAGTGCAGTATTTGTAGTGTTACCTGTAGGAGCAGGTGGTATTTGAGAATCCTCTGGACTGGTTTGAGCAGGTAGGTCTCCAGAGGTAAAGAATGATTCAGAGTCGTTTGTCTCTCATGGAAGAAACAAACGAGACTTTTGTTTTTCATACAGTCCCTCAGGACCGCCACCGAACTGTGGAGAAAGACAGAGAGACAGACAGACAGACAGACAGACAGAGGAGGAGAGAAAACAAGGGACATTATTGTTTGTTGCAGCTGGTGTAAATCTGGTGTAAATCAAGCTTCATCTCAGTTGGGTTCCTTTTCCCACTCAAATAATCCAACAAGTTTATGGTTCAAGACTCAATGAGAACTCGATAATCAGAACCAGAACTAGAACCAGAATCTAAGGTGGCTGATGGATGTCCAGCTTAGATTACATGCTGTTGACTCCTCTGATGAAAATTTGTCACAACATGAAGGAAAGAGAAATGTAGTAAGAAGGAGGGATGGAAGAGGAGGTGAGGAAATGATGGAGGAGGAGGGAGAAAAGGACAGATGGAGAAGATTATGAAGGAGGACTCCACCGCTATTTGGAGCTTTGACAAATATTCATTACAAGTTGAGGGAAGAAGGAGAGGACCTGCAGAAAGAGTCTAAATGATGTAGGGAGGTATATGAGATTACAAAGGATAGAAGAAAAGGTTTATTCACCACAATCTGAACAAAGAGTGAGGAATCAATGACAAAGACACGGAGATGATGCTTCATCAAGTTGAACAAAGAAAGTTCGAGGGCGCCCCGATGAGATGATGGAGGAGACTGTTCAAAGTCCTTCCACACATTAAGAAGGAAAGGGACTACATTAACGACAAGTTGTCCAGATGATTTGAGGAGACACAAGGGGGGAAAGTAGAAGACTCCTCAGCTGTTGAGTCTTCTGACAAACATCCATCACAACAGGAAGCCAAAGAATCTTGGACACCAGCGGTGAGATGGGACGGAGGGAAGAGACAGCAGCAAGAACAGGAAGTCTGAACAACGAGGGGTGAAGGAAGAGGAGGGAGGTCAAGGTTATGGCGGGGATCCAGATGACATCACTGGATAGAGTCCAGGAGTTCACAGCAGCAGAAATATCTTCTACAGACATGAAGTCTGAACCTTGAAACAAACCACTTTGATTGCAGATTTCTTTCTAAATTACCTTTTAAAACGTGAAACAGTAGATATGTTTATCTCATGACACACATTGAAAAACACTTTGGTAAACACACAACATTGCACAAAAACGGCACGCATGAAAAATACACCAGAGACATTGGTAGAAGTCATGCTTGGAAAGATTCCCATGGTTTGTGTTCCAGCAGCATGTGAGAGACGAAGAGATTGTTTCATTCATTCATAAACTCTTCGCCTTATGTTGTTGTCATTCCCTAGAGAGGAATCAGGGCTCGTCAGATTCTTACAGAGTAATTAGACAATTAGAGCTGCTCCCAGGGGTTTGGGTTCATCTCCACCAATCAGAAGTAAGATGACACCAACCTAGAATACTATTAACCTCCTTGATTCTCTCCTTCTCCTTCAATCTGCCTTTAAGTTTTATCAACACAGTCTCATGAAGTAGTCACGAAATGTTAATAGTTGTGTGCATGGACATGGAATTGTCTATTTATTTCATGTGCACGAAAACATGTCAATGGAAAGTTAATGAGGGTCTTTTTTCAAAGTGGACACATGAATTAAACACATCCATGTGACTCTGCAACGTCCTGGAGCTGACGTAGTGTTACATATTGAGAAGGACTACTTATGGTTGGGTGGATGTGAAATGGAAAGTATCAATGCGTTAGAATGATTTCAGCATATTTTCCAGAAATGAGTGTGAGACAGAATGAGGGAGATTGTTGCGTCTGAGGAAACAGTTCAGGGATCTGATTATTCTCTCTGTATGATCGGCATGCCTCTTGGAAAGATAAACGCATTCAGACAGCCTTTGTAACATCTGGTGAGAATGAGTCTCAAACCTTGAAATTGTTTCAGATTTCAATCTCGATCAAATGCATGAAGACGCTGCGTTAAATGGACCACCGGTACAACCAGAGACAGCACGAGGACGTCAGCAGTTCTGCTTGGAACTAAATATTGAGCTTTTTATTTCAACGCAGTTGCCAGGAAAAATGTGGCCATTGTACATTTTGGATACGATGAGTGTCCAGAAACATCGATGTCACATGGTTGTGAATTGAGAAAAAAAACAAACTACTAGGTTAATGGTAGAAAAAGGATCATGCTGTGTTATGATAATCTAACAATCTAAGGAAACAACTGTAAATAACTACACTAACAATTTAAAACGATTCATCTGAAAGTCATTTTCTCAACATATCAATTAGTTGGCAATAAAATGTCAGGAAATTAGTCTGTTTTTTGTCTCAAATATATTCAGTTCACTGTTTAAGAATAAAAAAAAACAGAAAATATTTAGAAATGTATTTTTATTACTCAAACCATTTCATCATTTATCATAATAATTGGTGATTATTTTAATAGTTGACAACTAATCGATAGATCTTTGCAGCTCTACGACCAATAAGAGACAACCGTTACCCTTTGAAATGCACTCGTAAGGTTGTGAGTCAGGATCAGGGTTGAGCTGTCTCAATCCAAAATGACATTTTGAATTAATGGAAATGTATTTTGTTTTACTGGCGGTAGACACTGTATTTGCATACCGGTATTTATTTACTTTGCACAGCAACCGCTGCACATCAGTTTGACTCAGAACAGAAAAAGTTATATCTGGTCTTCAACATCCTCCGTAAAGGACTCTAAACTCAATAACCTGCACTCTCAGCTACACTTTCACTTCCATGTGTTTTACCATTACAGGAATGTTTCCCTCCTCCGAAGCCTCTCTAGCTCTACAGCTCATCAATTTACAGTATTAAAAACAGCATCCAGGTGGAGTTTAGCAGCACAAACGATCCCACCATCTGTCTGGGTCCTCCCTCTGGATCGACCTACTGAGGTTACATCCACGTCTGTTAATGTCATTTTAATAGCAGCCCATTTCATGAAACATGACACTGATACATAGCCTTGTGATATTTCTGAGAAACAGAGACCTCCTTAAAAGGACTTTAATTCTGCTGGAGGTAGTTTTGTTATTTCTCTTTTCACGCAGGATAGCTAACCAAACAAAGACTCATCTTGTTCTCCCGGTGGGGCGACACGCGACTTCAGAAACCGGCAATCCAGCAGATTCCCGTCCAAATGTGACCCAGTAAATCACAGTGGAATCATGTCTTCTGTTCTGGTGATCTCATCACTGTCTCTATGTCACTTTAGAATAACACACATTTATACATGTGCATCTTGTGGCTGTTGACCTAATAATTAATGAGGTTGTGACACAAAACTCACCAAATATAATCTATTGAACCAGTTGGTTTGTTCATATCGATAATGACTCACCAATTCATGGTGTTGGTGTCCCTCTGACCTTGCAATACCATCAGGAACTTACACACACAGAAAAATCACCACCTAACGGACAGATTTTCATGAAATCTGCTGGACACATTCACGCCTCGTGTCCGTGTTCACAAATCAGTATGACAAACTGTGAGAATGTGCTGCGTATCTTTGCACAGTTTGTTTAAAGATGAATGCATCTCTGCCACATGCCTGAGGTATGACATGACGTCCTGAAATGTACCCAGTATGCAGCAGCAGAACAAGTGAGAAACGATCCAGCAGGCGAAGCAGCAGTGAGAGCTGTTTTTTTTTTTTTGGTTTGGTGGTCTGAAAGCGTTTGACCTACTTATTTTTGCTGGAGTTTAATGTAGCTTTAAGGAGGCGAGAGGCAGAGAGCAGAGTGATGTGAAGGAGGGATCGAAGTATACACTGAAGGGATTTAAAAACACACACACAAATGCTTTTATGTACGTGTGGAGGTCCTTGAAGGCGTTTACTGTGTATACATGCAAAGTGTATTAACATGCAGACACACGCAAAGAGAGCTGGGCAGTGATCCAGTCCGAGCAAACATCTGTCTGTCATGATGGCGGTGTGAGACGAGATGATGCTCATAAGAACACACTGAATGAGACAAAGCCTGGTGGACATCTGCACAGTAAACACTAATACTTTTAAAGAGACTATCACTCCATTTTCCCGAAAGACGTTCCTCCTCTGAGCAGCAACGAAGCTCGTCTCAGAGGAGAAAGGAGAAGAAGAAGAAGAAGAAGAAGACAGGAAGACAGCAGCCATTGTTTGCATCAACATGCTGTATATGATGCAAACATAGTTGTGTAAATATGCACGACGAGCAAAGAACCTCAACTCTTAGTCCACCTACCATTGTGGTTTTGGTGTTATCGTATTTCAAATGCCTATTTGTCACATCACACTACAGCCTTGTTCACACCAAACGCGATGCACATTACGTATGAAATGTAAGATACTATCGTAGTGAAACTCAATGCTGATTGGCTTCACGTCAGAGCATCACATGCAAACCAATCTCCAGTATAAACAGTGCGATTGCTGAGCACCACTACACTAAACATTAAAACATGAAGGTTTGTAACGACACTACAAACACGCGCTCTGCTTTGTGCTTGTTTGGCATTCGAAAACACACTTCTTACAAAACACTACGTTCAGACACAAGTTCAGGAATGAAATCTCTTGGAAACATTTTGGAAAACATTTCTATTCAAAATGCAAAGCAGATCTGGAATTGGCAACGGACACTGATGATCACTGTCCTGTATTTCTACTTTTCTTTGTGCTTTTTTTTTTGTTGTAAACAAAAAAAACAGCTGGTTATATTTATTGTGAAGCCTTTCTGTTTTTGTGTTGATTGAAATGAGAGGAGATGTGCTGAAACAGTCTTTCACAGAAGCCTGGATGAGAACATTAGTATGAGTATGTTAGTATGTCATTCAAATGGTTCAGGTCTGCAGCATTTTGTTGCAAAAATACAGTTTAAAAGAAGATTCTTAGGTTTTGATTTAAGAGTTTCATTTTGACATAAACAATGTTTACTGTCACCATAACACACAACTGCATTAGTGCCTCCTGTCTTCTGTTAGAAGCTGCATTCAGCAGCAGAACGATATATTAATAACATGTAAAGATGGAGCTACAGTTCAGATGTAGTATTTGTGTATTAGATTTATTGTTTCTTTCATGATAATTAAGATCATGTTCGAGAACAATATGAATATGTGGGGAATGAACTGGGGTTTGATTGTTTTTCATTTTGTTGCTAAAGTTGAATTCATGACTTTGTGTCAGAATCAAAACCAAAATGTTGGTTTTGTGACACACAGACACACAAACAGACACACACACACATGTTTGGCTTAAGGGTGTATGTCTTCTTCAGCTCCACAAATCAAACCTCTCTGCCCCCCCCCCCCCCCCCTCTTTTCCACTGAAACACATTTGTGTTTTATGCTCTCGACATAAAACAAGTCGCTCCACACACATCATTGTTCGTTGTCAGAACAAAACTCATCTATTTTATCAGGAACGTTTTTTCCAAAGAAAAATGTAGATTTTCCTGGCTTACGTCTGCTTTCATGTTTCAGCATCAAACTCACTCAGAACAGAACATAACTCATGCTGGCGCCCAATACAGGCTGCAGAACAAACTGATCATACTGATAATGCATCGACTGGTACCATTTGTCCTGACGGTGGCGCTACAGGAAACGTCACTAAAACCTACAGGAATCATCTTCTGGGGAGCAGGAATATTCATGGAAAATGTTGGAAGTCGAAGTAAATCTTTTTCCCATTATTCTCATTCTGCATCTCATCTATTGTTCTTGTTTCATCTTTCACACTGAAATTATTATCATAACTTTCATCCAGATTTCTTTTCAGAATAATAATTTATTCTCATGGCGGCACATTTGTTCCTCATTGTTTTGTAATATTTTATAATTGTATACACACACACACACACACACACACACAGACATTTTCATCGGGACCAGTGACGTTGCAGTCACATGATATGCATGTTAACCAATAGGCCACCAGTTGTCCAGCACCTTCATCATTTCTGATCTACTTCAAAGTAAAGGCACTTATTTACTGCAAAACATGATGTTGTGTGTGTAATCTTTTTTAAAATGCTCAAGATTACCCTCGAGAGAAAGGAATAAGAACCGAGCTCAGATGTATGAAACACATGTTGACCACACAGTCAACAGACTGAGATGAATCCACTTACTTTGGGTAGTTCATGCAGTAGAGAGTGTAGATATCAAAGGCTTCACTCTAAAAAGGATGAGAGAACAAACATTAACGTCAGAGGTCGGAAAAATGTGTCAAACTCTTTTTTTTTCCTCCGTGTGAATGAACCCAGGGGTCAGCAATGACTCACATTCTCTGCTTCCTCTTAAACAACACATACCAGAAACAAAGTGAGTTAAACTCTTTTCCCACGTCTCTCATCCAGCCAACATATTAAGCTGATGACATACCTCCCATCAGGGTTCTTACACGGTGGACGTGAATCACAATCCCTCCCCTCCACTTATATGTGGCGCCGCGTTTGTCTATGAATTTGATTTGCATAAATGCGATTCACGTACACATTGACACGTATCTGCTTTCTAAGTGCAGGATCTCCGGAGAAACGAGGTCATGTTTCTACAGAAGGATTTGGGACACGGAGAAAGACATCTCTGTTTTAGACGCTGGAAGCATCTTAAAATAACCGTGGTCCTCTCTAACAGTTTAATCTAATGTCCACCAGTCTGAAACAAACAGGAAGTTGTCCGCTTTCGGATTCATTCAAGTAAATCTAAAGTGTGATGTGATTATGAAACATGATACTTTAGTACAAGAACCTGCAGAACAGAACATTATAGTGGGCCAGACAGCAAAACAAACATGTTATTTTGATATATAGCTGACTCTTACTCCTGAATCCAAACCTTCACCCTTAAAGCCGAACAGTTTGTCCTGAAGGTGGCGCTAGAGTTAACCGTTTTGTGTATCCTCTGGAGTGCAGGCATGGGATTAGGACCACCACTTTGAAGTTTGTGTTTTGTGTCTCTTTCTTGTCATTTTACATCTTTTTTGGTAATTTGTGTTTCTTTGTTGTCGTTTCATGTTTTTTTTTTGTCTGGTGTCATTTTCCTGTACATTGTTTTGGGATGTTATATTATTTTTTTGTGTCTTTGACGTCTTTTTCAGTTGTTCTTTGTCTCCGTGTTCATCCTTTAGTGTCTTTTTTGGTCATTTGTCAGCGGGGGGCCCTTTTTTGTGTATAAGTTCTGGGGATCTGGGGATCATGAAAATCCACAGTAAATGTAATGGAGACCGGATCAGTAGTCTGGCTCTGGACTAAAGTGTTCAGATAGACCTGGCGCCTGCAGGCAGCTGCTCAGGAGACATTTTCACGCCGTCCGTCGATGTAACATGTGACACCAGTATGACTGCTGTCCCACACAGAGGACGTGTGTCCACTGGGCGTCGGTCCGACCAGCAGCTGGTTTCTGGACTGACGTGTGTGTGCTGCACTCAATGGAGGGTCCAGTTCTACTGGTGGTTTACTGGGTGTTTGGGGTTCACTCTGTCATGTTTTCTGTCAACAGCCTCACACACACACACACAGCTGTCGTGTACTCACCCTCTCTACAAAGCACTCGGCGATGGCTGCAGCGTGAGGACTCCTCTCTAAGTCTTCCAGGAGATCACTGAAGAGACAGACAGACGGGTCACAGTGAGACAGGTTGGAGTTTTCCTTTGCATCAACATCCCAGTGACACCACCACATCCCAAAGATTTGTTTTATTCAAAGTCTCCAAAGAACTGAACATTGTAGATTAAAGCTCTGCATGGAAAGGAACTTTATTACAGTGATTATCAATAACCCACACTGAACTGATGATGATGCTGCTGAGGACCTCCTCCGGCCTTGGTGGCAGTCCAGGACAAACCGGTATTTTTTAATATACTGCACTGCATGATCATGATGTTTTAAGGCAAAGTGAAAATAGAAAAAAAAATAGATTTTTGTTATTGTTGTGTAATTAACCTTATCAAAGGCTCAGGTTTACAAAACAATACTTTCATTGATTACATTTTTCTGATAATGTCTTTGTCCTTCATGACGACTCCAGACCTGCTCTCCTGCTGCCAAAAGAATCTCAGAATGTTCCTCTGACGTAGAGTTGACGCGGTGGAGATGTTTTGTAACAGCGATCGTGTGGATTTTTTTTTTTTTTTTTTTAAACGTGTAGACAAGACCTGAACTGGTGTTTTCTATTGTCACAACAACAATCCCTGCGATCAGATAGCTGAGTTTGTGGGTGGTTCCTGTAAACACACCCTGCACCTTCTCTGCTGGGTCTTGCAGGACCTGCAGGACCACACTGACAACAACGGATAGAAAACACTATAAACTGGTCTTTATTCTCTCACAGTAAAGTTCTTGTTCACAGACAGTTTGAGTTGTTGGGAGCAACGGAAAACATGCAACACTGTAGGAAGTAACAATCCTGTTGTAGTTACTGTACAGTTCAGTCACAGTGTTTCAGCTGGCTGACATTCATCCTGAAAACTCTGCCTCCGTTCCCACAATCAATCCTCATCGACATCCATCCATCCTGCCAAAGGCTTATGCATGCACATACACACACACACACAGACACACACAAACAGACACACACACACACACACACAAATCATTTCTTTATCTCTACATCTTAAATCTCTGTATCCATCCAACCATCAGCCAAGACGTTAACAACTCTGCTAACACACACACACACACACACACACACACAGACACCCACACCCACACACACACTAACACACACACAGACACACACACACGCACACACACACAAACAGACACCCACACACACCCACACACACTAATACACACACACGCACAAAAACACACACACATACACACTAACACACACACACAAACACACACACTAAAAAACACACACACACTCAAAAACACACACACACACATACACGATCACACACATACACGATCACACACACACACAATGCACACACACACACACACACACACACACACACAGACACACACAAACAGACACACACACACACACACACACACACACACACAAATCATTTCTTTATCTCTACATCTTAAATCTCTGTATCCATCCAACCATCAGCCAAGACGTTAACAACTCTGCTAACACACACACACACACACACACACACACAGACACCCACACCCACACACACTAACACACACACACACACCCACACACACACACAGACACCCACACCCACTAACACACACACACACACGCACACACACACACAGACACCCACACACACCCACACACACTAATACACACACACGCACACAAACACACACACATACACACACATACACACTAACACACACACACAGACACACACACACACTAAAAAACACACACACACTCAAAAACACACACACACACATACACGATCACACACATACACGATCACACACACACACAATGCACACACACACACACACAAATACATAATCACGCACACACGCACACACAAACACACACACACACACACACAAATACATAATCACACACACACACACACACAGACACCCACACCCACTAACACACACACAGACACACACAAACGCACACACACACACAGACACCCACACACACCCACACACACTAATACACACACACGCACACAAACACACACACATACACACACATACACACTAACACACACACACAGACACACACACACACTAAAAAACACACACACACACACTCAAAAACACACACACACACATACACGATCACACACATACACGATCACACACACACACAATGCACACACACACACACAAATACATAATCACGCACACACGCACGCACACACACACACACACACACAAATACATAATCACACACACACACACACGGTCCAAGTTGTGGAACCTGAACCCTCTGACTGTAGAGGAAGTGTCGGACATGAAGGCCTCAAACAACACTGATGTCAGACTGTTCAGACACCATATTCAACGCTTCATTGAGAGTCTTGTTTCGGACTCGTTTTAGTGGGAAGATGTTCACACACTGGTGACAGTAACATTGACCTCTGGAGGCCTCATGGTCACACTACAAAACTACACTGAAATAACCTGTAAAGCACATTATTCTGTGGAATGAGTGAGCATGAGTGAAGGGCCTGGTTGGTCCTGTACAGAAAACAATCCTGCCTTGTTTGGCCCTAAAGTTGAACAAATCTAGTCCTGTTTAGGAACCACAGTAGTCTTGTTTGGCCCTCTCGCTAAACTAAACTAGTCTCTTTGTTGACTTGTTTTTGGCAACGCCTTAGTGCTCCTGTAAAGTTGTATTCATCAACTCTATTCGGTCATTCAATATTTCTGCACCACTTCACTTCTGGAGGAAACGCACATGAACACAGCTCTGGAGTTTGTCTCTGTGGATGCCTACTATGAAGTTTTCGAGTGCTCAGCAGACAGAAAGCAGCTGCAGCAGCCACCTCTACACATCATCGTCCTACTTTCCAGGAGAAATTCAGCAGAAAATGAATATTTATTTACAGTTGGGCTTGACCTCAGAGTGGTTTCCCATTTCTGGATTTCTGCTCGCAAAGCTTTGTCTTGTTTCAGTCTCAGACTCATGATGAGTGATTTTCTCTTAAACACCACATGGTCTCATTTCTGAAACGAGGCCATGAGGGAAGAGTGGTAATATAAATTTGGCTCAGGCCTCCAGCCATTTATTTGGTTTATTCTCTACGCATGTGATCTACAGTGTGTTGTCATATCTCATAGGAGGCTGAGTCATTTTCATGACTTATAGATAGGCTACTTCAAATATTTTGGCAACCAATTTGTAATTTCAAAATCTATAAGAAAGAAAATGTTAAGACATTATGTAAAAGAAGAGAAAATATATTATTTCAGTGGATGGTGTGAGACAGACTGGTGTTGTTTTCGCAGACACATTAATAACATACGTATATGAGGAGCACATCCAATAATATTACAGAATTCACAGGAGGCAGACGTCATGGTGATAACAGTGATTTTTCAGGTGTGAACTTTTAGAAAGATTTTAGCTCGAAATTCAAACTCTCGTTTTAAAAACCAGAATGATTGATATGAAATGTATTTGGGGTTCAGACACCTTTTCTGTCTCCGAAGTCCGAACCAAGATGGAAAACTTTATTACTTCTTAACCAATGCAGCGCAGAGCAGATCCCTCCTTCCAATCTGACCTTTCACAATAAAATCTGTCATGCCGCCAGTATGTAAAGGACTTAACATTTACTTTTGCTCGAAAATAAACATAATATTTGTAGCCAATTATTCCCCCGATAACTAAATCAGTATACGACTTGATACCTTATATTTGGGAGTGTTAATATTCCAACTCAACTGTATCTGCATCATGAACACTTGTTATTTTACTTGGAAAAATAAAGCATGAAAAGTGAAGCATATGGAGCCTTAAGTGTTTGACTTGGCAGCCGTTTAACATTTCTTCTTTTATGGTAATCATGTACCTTGCATGTGTTGAGGACATTTAAAGAGCTCTGTGCAGCAGAAACTTTCCCCATTGTACAGTTAAAAGATAACACACGACTCCTGAGAACTTGAGTAGTAAAATGAACTGTTGCAGGAAAACTTCTGGAACAATCTGACACGTTTTGTTTTCACTTCCTGGAACAGATTTTTGTTGCTAGGCAGTATGGTGGGCCAAACGTCCGAGGACTATGTGAACAATATATCAGGAAACACCGGAGGAGCCTGACTGGATTCAATGGAGACTCTTTACTGCTAAATATATTTTACATGACATCATATGAATTTGGACACAAAGGAGAGAGACGTTAAAATGAACTGATGGTTCTGAACGAGGCAGGAGGACATCCAACAATCTGACAAGAGCTTAAACTAGAGCATACATCTGGAGAGGAGACGACTAGGAGAGGAGGGGAGGCAAGGAGGGGAGGCAAGGAGAGGATAAAAGCAGGGCAAGCAAGGAGGGGAATGGAGGCAAGAAGGGGAGGCAAGGAGGGGAGACGAGGAGAGGAGGCAAGGAGGGGAGACAAGGAGGGGAGGCAAGGAGAGGATAAAAGCAGGGCAAGCAAGGAGACGAGGGGAGGCAAGGAGGGGAGGCAAGGAGGGGAGACAAGGAGAGGACACAAGGAGAGGAGGCAAGGAGGGGAGAGGAGGAAAGGAGGGGAGACAAGGAGAGGCCACAAGGAGAGGAGGCAAGGAGGGAAGGCAAGGAGAGGAGACAAGGAGGGGAGACAAGGAGAGGAGGCAAGGAGGGGAGACAAGGAGGGGAGGCAAGGAGAGGATAAAAGCAGGGCAAGCAAGGAGACGAGGGGAGGCAAGGAGGGGAGGCAAGGAGAGGAGACAAGGAGAGGAGGCAAGGAGAGGAGACAAGGAGAGGAGGCAAGGAGGGGAGACAAGGAGAGGACACAAGGAGAGGAGGCAAGGAGGGGAGAGGAGGAAAGGAGGGGAGACAAGGAGAGGCCACAAGGAGAGGAGGCAAGGAGGGAAGGCAAGGAGAGGAGACAAGGAGGGGAGACAAGGAGAGGAGGAAAGGAGGGGAGACAAGGAGAGGAGGCAAGGAGGGGAGACAAGGAGAGGACACAAGGAGAGGAGGCAATGAGGGGATGCAAGGAGGGGAGAGGAGGCAAGGAGAGGAGGCAAGGAGGGGAGGCAAGGGGGGGGGGAGGAGGCAAGGAGGGGATGCAAGGAGAGGAGACGAGGAGAGGAGACAAGGAGGGGAGACAAGGAGGGGAGAGGAGGCAAGGAGAGGAGGCAAGGAGGGGATAAAAGCAGGGCAAGCAAGGAGGTGGAAACTAGGTGAGGAGGCAAGAGGAGGAGACAAAGAGAGGAGGCAAGTAGGGCAAGCAATGAGAAGAGGCAAGGAGGGGAGAGGAGGCAAGCAGAGGATAAAAGGAGGGCAAGCAAGGAAGAGAGATGAGACAAGGAGAGGAGGAGAGGAGGCAAGGAGAGCAGAGGAAACAAAGGATGGAGAGGAGACAAGGAGGTATAGCAAAGTAACTTTCATCTCATGTGTATTCTGGTTCCCTGGTGAAACTGTTGCTGTGTTGCTGCAGAAGCATGAAGGTACACCAAACAGCACAGGTGTGGAATAATTCATTATCCTTTTCACAACGGGGTGTATGTAGGCCAATTAGGGCCTCGCCCTCAAAGCCTCATGGGAGCTGTAGTTGTTAAATGCTTTTCAAATAAATCCTTGTTTCACAGTATAAAAGTTTACAAGGTGCTCAGATTTACAACCAGTAAGTTCATCTCTTAAATACTGGACTTCAGTTAATGGACTTTAGGTACTTTACTTCAGCATGTGGACTTTATGCTAGTACTTTTTACACTACGTGTTTTGACTCCTAACAATAATCAGAAATGGTGATGTATTATTATAATATATTATGAGGTTACACCACAGAACTCTCACTGAAGTCTTGGTTAACAAGCTGAAATCAAGTCTTTCATTATCACACACACACACACAACCCACACACACACACACACAACACACATGCACACACACACACACACACACACACACACACACACACTCTCTCTCTCTCTCTCTATCCTCTGGCGTCAGGCCTCATTTTGTGGCCGGCGTAAATCATTAGTGGGTGATTGTGGGAGAAGAAGAGGGGATTCTGGATGTTTTTTTAATTGTTTTTTTTATGGAGAGACCACATTGTGAAGTTGGTAGAGAGACAATGACGGACAGAGAGAGAGAGAGAGAAACTATGCCACAATAAGAGTAGTTTAATCAGGCAAACAGAAAATATAGAGACAGACAGACAGACAGAGGGTCAGAAGGAAGACATCAGAACACAGAGAGAGAAATATATGTCTGATAATTAGAGACAGAGAGAAAACATGTTTATTATGGGAGTAAAGACGAAAAAAGGAGAGATAATAAGAGAATAAAGGCCTAAAGAGGGCCGTTAAAGTGGCAGTCCGTAATATTTTCATCTATTTAATTGTCAAGTTACTATCTATCAAAGAGTGAGTTAAAACAATGGTGATTGATCAGATGACCCATGAAAGTGCTTCTACTTGCTGTTTTGCCAAGAAATAGGATCTCCGTGTCTGTGGCGACATTTCTACACAAAATTCAAAATTAGTGAGGCTTTTTACGTCAGTCAGCAGCGGTTGGTCTACCCAGGTGGTGCTACTCACGGAAGTATGTATGCTGTAATTGGAAATCGGTAACTTCCAAATGCTGAGTCAGGCTCCCTCTAGTCTAAAGTTTAACCGGCACAGCCAGGTACATTTCATTACTGCTGACTCACAATGGAGGATCAACAGCCAGAGAAAGAAGACCATTCAACTTCCAGTCCGGAGAGAAAGAAACAGCAAACTAATGGAAGTGAAGAACGGCAAGTAATCAAGAGCAAAGTGACCGCCAACGAGGGAAAACGACGCACCTCCTTTCAGTGTGGAGCATTTGAAGTCATCACGCAGATGAGAGACAGTCGACACTGTTGGGTGAGGGAGATGAAGTCCCAGAGGCTCACCTGCAATTCCATCTACCGCCAAAGAGGCCGCTAGAAGCAACTACATCAGTTTTTGTTTCATGTTTAACCAAAATATTTTCCCCTCAAATCTGGGCATGTGTCGAAGACTCAATCCAGAGTTTCTGATCCAATAAATGAGAGGATAATTTGCTGAGTTGGATGAAAGATGATAATTCTTATTATTGTGTGTTATTCATTATTCTGTGTTCACATTGTAACACAGATGACGTTGCTGAAACACATGTCATAAAGGCATTTATAGAGATATGGTTTGTTGTCAATCTCACCATACACAACACAACAAAACAAAAAATGTTACAAAACAACATCATACGGTTTCGTAAAAAACATTATAGTTTGGAGTATGAAATTGAGGTAAATCAAAACACACAAAAGTACTTGGTTGGGTTGAGATAACAAGTATTTGGTTCACACGGGACCCTAACAGGGTCTCCTGGGCCTTCTGGATCAGCCTGGACCTCCAAAGAGGTAAGTAAGTTAGCAAGTAAGTTCCCACACAACAAAAATGCATTGTGAATTAATGGACACATAGTTGTTATGGATCATATTTGCTTTTGACACATCACAGTCTGTCATCACAAGTCTGGGTGGTGGACAGTTACAAAAACACAAGACTTTCCCCAGGAGACTGGTGATGATAATCATGACCAATGGTGTTGGTTTGTTTCAATTTCAGTATTTTAAGACAAGCCATGTTGTTTGTTTCACGAAACCCAACCATGAAGTTTTACTGCCTCAACCTTACTTTGTAGTTTTGAGCGTTTTTTTGCTATATTTTCTTTGATAGGCACGTGTTTCAAACTGTTTCAAACTTTGCGTTTGGTCTGGACATAAAAACCACCTCTCTCCGGAAACATAACTGTGTTACGAGTGTGCAGGTTAGTTGTAAGGGAACATCATTTTGGAGAAGAAGGTTTTGCCTGGTCGAAGCCCTCTGTTTTTTGACCCGTCCACCACCCAGACCTCCTCCCTGAAACTGAAAGTTATTTGTGATACAAGTAGGGTTGAGCAGGGGAGTATGAGAGTCCCCTAACTCTGGCTCCAGATAATGTCTTCATTTAAGATGTATCCAGCATTAGTTAAGTTAGTCAACATTATTTCAGTGTTGTTTCTTTATGTTTATTAAAGTAATTTAACATTTGGATTTAGCTTTTCACAGTAAACCCTGCTGAGCCTTCGCTCCCCTCACATTTAATCATGTCACTTCCCTTCAGGGGTTTTAACTGCTAGATACACAAACCAAACCCTAACCCAACGCGACCCCGGGACCCCCGTGACCTCTGAACGCCCGAGCCGGGCCCTCCTATTGCAGGCCGGGGCCAAACCAAACATAACAGGGGCCGATGTGTCTGGTTTTCATCGTCACACAGAACCAGCCGAGTCTTTAACAGAGTGATAAACAGCAGATGACGGTGAGGCATCTGAGTTATGCTGCTTCCCTGAACTGACTGTTTATGGAGGAGGAGGAGAGTTATATAAGAGAAGAGTGATAAAAGGAGAGGAACATGAAGAAATACATAAAAGCATTTTAGTTTAGGTGAGTCAGTTTGACGAGGGACATAATTCAAATTTAAATTATTCTTTGGGTAGTTTTACAATCAGAGAGAGATGTTAACACAGCTTAGTTGTGTTCACATTCTATCAAGTTAAATCCACAACAAATACGGTAATTAAATTTAAGTTAAAATGAATTGCTGAATAAGTTACATGTTAACTTTTCAATAAGTTATATCTTAATGTACTGAGATCAATTTCCAAATAACATCTGATACATTGCAGCTAATAATTTTTCATTTATTTGGCATAACAAGCACACATTTCTATTCAAATGCTATAAATTATGGATTTCTCACTTCATGTCAACATGTTGTGATTATATTTACAGAAACTCAATTTCAATGAAGTGACAGTGTAAAACTACTGTATTTGGATTTACGTTTCTATTTTTAAACTGTATTTCTTCAGGCGCATTATTTCATTTTATATAAAAACAGCCTACCTGATATCAATATTGTGCAAAATGACTGTTATATAGCAAAGATATCAAGTCTTGTTCATTAATTGTTTTATTTGGGGGGGAAGTTGAACTTGAACTCAAATCTGTATCAGAAAACTGGACTGAAAGAAAGTATTGCGTACTTGAGTAAACTTTCAGACTTCAGACTCTTTTAGCAAGACCAACCTGTAATTAGAGACGGCAGCAGCAGCTGCTTCAGGTGTGTTTTATTTACGACATGTCTCATGTTCATCACTTATCTCCTTCAATTATCTTAAATAATCCACACACACACAGACAGTTGGTACTCATTCATAGCCGTAAAATGTGATTTTACTATCAGGAAAAGGGAAAGAATGCATCAGGAGCAGTGAGAAAATCTTTTGTTTCACTAGTTCTGTACTGGAAATATTATCACTAGTTATAGACTGGAAATCTAAACAGCCCAAAGTGGGGTTTACCTGGGGTCTAACTCGCTAATACCCGACTCTAATTCTGGAAACACTTAAAATTTTAAGTTTAAGTTTGATTAATTTGTTGTTGTTTATTTGGAGGTAACATAAACTCAAATGTATCCTCATAAAACGGTTTGCATTGCATCTTACAAAAAGTGATTTTGTTTGTGTTTTTTTCTGTGTATTTTCCTACAAATGTCCCGCAGAAACCCCTGCAGTGTTTAGGCATCAACACTACTTGATTAGGTTTAGTTGGTTTGGGCTCAAATAACTACAGAAGAGATGTTGCTTAAGTATGGAGGTTATGTGACAAATAAGTCAACGTTCTGGTTAGACATGGGACATGAACAATGGTCTTCTGGGTGAAAGTCCTGTGTTTGTTGATCTTTAAACTACCTCACCTGGCATAATTTTTAAGTGGTTTATACAAATTGATTACATGGGTTGTATACAAATGATATTCTAGTACATTACATTTCGTAGGTAAACCTCAGAACAGTGAGAACTGCTAGAAAGTATAAATGTGGGTGGAGTGAAGACTTTTCTACTTTAGTCTCCATATTTCAGAGATGACTTAATCACTTTCAAACGTATCCGTAAAGCTACCATAACACAGAGAGAGAGAGAACTTCGCTGTTGAGGGAGAATTTTAAAGGATTACGTTTGGATTTGTTCGCTCACATGAACAATATGAACATTGAAACCAGTTTGTTTTTTTTGTACATCTCCCTCCTGTACTCAGTCAAATACACTGTAAAAGATGGAGGAAGAATGACTACTATGCGGCTTCAACAAGTCAAGTGTGTTTCTTTCTACATGAAATATATCCTCAGCTTCTTTACAGTAATTATACCTGTCGAGATTGTACAAACCACTATCGAATGAACCAAGTCTCACGATGGGAGCAGCAGACCACCCTGCAGAGACACTAAGTCACTGATCACACAGTATTTACGGTTGGCTGTCTTGTATTTGATGCTTTTTTAATTCATGGTGGGTGTTGAACTATAAAAACATACCTGGGTGCAAAAGTTGAACAAATCCCTCAGAGTTGTGTTTGAATTATGGCTCTCAGTACTGTAATTATACAACTATCAGTGAGAGTTTTACATGAAAGAGCAAGAGCTTCACATCAACCCTGAAGAAAAAATGACATCTAACCAAGAATTTTACCTTCAATGCCTTTATTCTACCGTTTGTCTGACTGCAGCAGCTGTTTGCTATACAGACTTCAGGCCACCGTCTGCGTTTGATTCAATACAACACGATACAATGTTTGACTTCTAGGTTACAATATACATCAGTCAGCAATGGAAATGCATTATGGTCCGTGTTTACCAAGTATGTCACTTTAACAAATGCCAATTATCTAATGAGACAAAGCAAATAAAATATAAACTCTAAAAAATGACCAAAAAGGGGAGAAAACAAATGTACACAATGCCAGAATCACCAACGGGTGAATGGCGAGGTGCAAAACAGAACTCAACATCCATCCATCCATCCATCCATTCTCTACCGCTTATCCAGTATCCAGGGTCCCGGGGGGGGCTGGAGCCGATCCCAGCTGTCATTGGGCGAAGGCAGGGTACACCCTGGACAGGACGCCAGTCTATCACAGGGCCGACATGTAGAGACAGACAACCATTCACGCTCACATTCACACCTACGGGCAATTTAGAGTCACCAATTAACCTATCCCCATCCTGCATGTCTTTGGACTGTGGGAGGAAGCCGGAGAACCCGGAGAGAACCCACGCTTACACGGGGAGAACATGCAAACTCCACACAGAAGGAACCCAGGGCCGACCCGGGGATCGAACCCGGGACCCTCTTGCTAGAACTCAACATATACTGTTTTAATCTAAGATTTATAATACAGTATATGTTGAGCATTGTTTTGCAGCCACAACTGGCCCACCAAAGGGCCCACTGATGACTTTACAAAGTGTGGATGGTGTAGAGAAGTCATTAATCCCAATGTTTTTATAAAATGTGGTGTCCTAACAAGAGCTAACGCTGATCCAGGATCTGCCAGTAAAACCTTTTCTGAATGTACTTCTTTGCACTAAAAGAAAAGCAAACATGTGTTGCTGTTGTTGTTGTTGTTGTTGTTTATAGGTTATTATGCAATGGTTTTACTGCTCTATCCCACCTTGGAGCAAATTCCACTGATACATATGTTCTATTTTTTATGTAATGCTTGTGGGGCTATTATGTTTTCATATTCTTATGGGTTAGGGTTAGGTGTATTTTTCCATAGACTGCATGATTAATTATTTCCTCTGCTGTAAATTCATAAACAGGTGGTTTGGCTGGAAGAGGAACTTAACAGTACCAGAGAATATTGTGCTTTTATTTATTTTATTTTCTGCTTTTTGGATACTGAGAGAAACGGACAGGAAAAGCAGGGAGAGAGGGATGACATGGGCTGCATCGACTTGAACCCACTCTCACTTGTGTACACTCTACCTGCTGAGCTCCCAGGGTGGCCACAGGACAAACTACACCATTTTAGGCATTTCAGTCAAAATACTAATTGTTATATAGATTTTATTATAGCCACACGTGTAGCTTCAGTGTTTAATTAAAGTTTAATTTAGGGCCCGACCGATATGGTTTTTTCAGGGCCGATACCGATACCGATATTTATGAAAATGGGAGGCCGATAACCGATATGTGCAACCGATAAATAGAATAGAATTAAAAATGGCACACACTGACTCGAACTTCCATTAAGTGTTTTTAATAGTAAACATTTTAAATATAAATTGCCTCTTTTTGTTGCATATACATCGGTTTCAGTACTTTTCATTGAGATAACAGTATTATAGAGCAGTACATGCTTAGAAAAGAGGCCAAAGTATTATTTAGAAATACATTTTAATATTATTAATTGAATTTCATCTCAAACATTGCAAATTGAAAACTTTAACAGTGTGAAACTGTGACAAAGTAAACACTCATTAATTACTCATCAGAACTAAATATCTGCGCTGTTTTTCTTGGCGTGTGTCCGGCAGACGGAGCAAAACATGACACCCGTCGAGTCGTCGTACTGAAGCCATTCCCTGTCAGTCTTCCACTTTCCCAGTGCACAACAAATATGACCGCATTTGTCAATTGCGGTATTTTATTTTGAAAACTGCTTTTATTTTGAAAAATGACCGGATTGTCTCGTGTTTCTTTGTGTGATTAACTGCCAGAATAGACGTGTTCGCTCGTCTATAATAGAGCAGACGCCGAAACGATCGCTTCACGACACGGGACGGCCGCGGCTATTCGCAGCGCTTCCGCGGCCAGTGTGAACCGAGCTCACTGCGCCAAACTTTTAAAGACGCGCACGCTACGTTGCTTCGGGGGAACTATTTTCTACAGCGGTGACGTCGGGGGCGCTACTTCAGTGTGACACACAACAAATCACCGGTTTAGCTTGACGTTTGCTACCGTCATAATTTATCAGTTTACAGCCACTACAATGTTTTGTTATATCATGCATAATTTATTGCAAGAGCACGACCATCGGGACAAACATTTACCCGCCCCATGGCATGTATCCCTCCACAATTAAGTCGCCAGGGGAATATTTTAGTCGCATTTGGCGAGTGGCGACCGTTAGTTTACAGCCCTGTCTGCAACGTTGGTGTGTTTGTGACATATTGCAGGGGATATTGCTTCGTATATGCTTACCTCGAAGGAAATGTGTTTTCTCTGCTTTAAGTTGTATCCGCACGCAGCACCGTCCTTAGCCCCACGTGGCCGTCTAGAAACCGCTCACGAGTCACAGGGAGCGTGAAGGCACCCCGCCCCGCTTGCAGCCTTGAGTGTTGATTGGTTGTATTCCGTGTGCCAAACCAATCAGATGCTATGACGGGCGAGGCAACTTGGCAAGGCTCATGAATTCCAAGTGGCAAGAGCGGAAGGCGCGTTCAGAACGAAACGGCTGCAAAATTGGTTGTGAAAATTATATGAACTTATCGGTGGGAATTTATGGAAAGTATGGCCGATACCGATATCCCTAAAATGTTAAATATCGGCCCGATATATCGGTGCGGCCGATAATCGGTCGGGCCCTAGTTTAATTACACTCCAGCAAAGATGCCTTATCACAAGCTCTTCCTGTGGTTTACTGATATACACTTCCTGTCTCCTAAGTGGGCGTGGTCATGAGGTCTTCGAGTTGTGTGAATATCAATACGAGCATCATTGAGGGCCTCTGATACAGATGCTCAGATCTTATATCATGTTATAAAATCATTTACCAGTTCATTCCCGCTACGCAGGAACAATTACAACGTAACACACTTAAGTTGTTTGATTTTACTCGTTTAGTCTGCCTCTCTATGCTTTGTGACATTAAGACTCCACGGCTAGTGCAATGCCTCACCTCAGCGAGTCAGAGACTTGCCATGAGTTGGTTTACTTTATAAGGAAGTGACTCGCTACAGCAGAGAAATGGCCAGCGCTCTGACCTTCCTGCTGCGCTGATTTGAATGGGAACGACTCCTCTACTATTTGATTTCTATGGGGGAGCGTGTGCATATAGAACTAGGGGCACAATATATATATATATATATATATATATATATATAATATACACAACATTATCAGTAAAACGACTAATAACAACATTTTCTTACCAATAAAAACTATTTTTCATCCAAATAACCAAATATACACAACACTATCAGTAAAACGACTAATAACATTTTCTTACCAATAAAAACTATTTTTCATCCAAATAACCACCATAAATAACAAAGGCATTAAAAATAGTATTGGAATGTCTATTTTGAGGCTATTTTTTCACATATATGTTCCATTAGTTATCCATGCTTTAGCACATCCACATGAAACCTACAGTATAACATTTAATCTCCATTAGTTATGGACGGTCTCCCTGCCTCCCAAGAGTCGTTCTTCTTCTGCTCCATAAATAACTTTTTCGGTACGACTGGTTTTGGTGTTAACTTTCACCAGGGTTCCCAGGAGGGATTCAGAGAAACGAAGACATGAGATACAAGGAGGAACCCACACACAGTTACACACTAGAGGAAGTTAAGACCAGTTAGAAATGTAGACGTTGAGAGTGAAGACATTATCTCTGGTGGTCTCCACTTCAAAGGGCTGTGTGAGGGTTCAGGTCTAAGGTTAGAATCAGGTTTAGGTTAACTGAGGAATGTATTATGTCATCGAGGGTCCTCACAAGGACACATGTCATTGTGACCCCTGGTTAGCGTGGAGGGGCGAGAGCTCAGATCTTAAACCACAGGGGAGAGAAACGTGAGAACGCGCAGAGAAAATTAATTTAACATGAGAATGTTTCGACGAAATAAAATCACACAGTTCATCAATACACGTGACATCACCCATCCCAGCTCATCAATCAGCGGGCTGACTCAGCTGCTGGGTCCTGGCCCAGTGCATCATGGGAAAACAATGTGGTTCGAGTTTGTCTGTTACTTCAGCAAAAGTATTAATAACACAATGTTGAAGTAGAGCATTCATCACACTCAAACATCCAAATAAACTTAGTCCCAAAAGTAAAAGCATGGGCGTCGGACCCATAGTATGAGGGTGGGACAAGTCCCATTACTTTGGACCCGCCCACTTTTACATGTCAATAAGGCGTTTGTCTGTCCACTCGCCACCTTTTTCACTTTCAGTTGATTTCAGTGTAACAGCTGATCCGTTGTAAGAGGTTCCTGTTCTGATAAGTAACAGCTGACTGGTCCACAACATGTATAGTTAATTACCAGGATGTCGGTTTCTGTCACTTGTGAAAATGAGCTCAAAATAGAAGCTCAGCTCACGTTATTATTAATGGGAAAGAATATAATACATAAGGATAAATCCACCACAGGATGTAGTTTATTGGAGAGAGTACTCTGACTACAGATGTTCCCTTCACTTAACTCATTGTTTTGATTACATCAACAAAAAATCATTTAACAGAAATTGCAATTGCATGCAAGCATAAATAGATCCCCTTAATTAGTCGTGGAATCAATTTATGTACTTTTACTTTGATCTGACAGGAGCCGACCACTTTACAAATGTACCCATATTTCTTTTTTCTCGTTATAGCAGATAAGAAGTATCAAAACATGTTAATATGCATCAGAATACAAATAACATACATAACATAATAACAACATGTGAAAAAAGCTCCCTGAACAAACGCATTTCCCCACGTCATTCATGAGAGAAGATGCTATATTTCATATTTGTTCCAGTGTTAGATAACAAGCTTTTGATCCTTCTTGTTAGATGTAAAACTGCATGTCGTTGTCTTCATCAGTCAAATGAATCGACTCCAATTAGTCTCATCAGTAGATGTTCAGTATTAAGTACAACCAGCGGGTCATTCATCCTCACTTTAGTTGATGGTGCTAATTACCTTCATTGTGCACACATGGCCTTATTCACTCCTGTAACACACACACACACACACACACACACACACACACTGCTGGATGTTGTCATGTTGAAGCTATGTTGGATGATGTAGCCTCTCTGGGCTTGTTATGACTATCCATCTGGTACCGTGTGTGTGCCTGTGTGTGTGTCTGTGTGTGTGTGTGTGTGTGTGTCTGTGTGAATGTGTCTGTGACTCAGGATGAGGGGGTTTTTCTTATTTTCTCTCCTTTCTCGGACAAAGAAAAAAGAGAGAGAAACCAGGTCAGAAACTTTGCATGACCCTGAGAGAGACAGACAGACAGACAGACAGACAGACGATGAAGGAGGTTTGAGGGGATTTCCCAGAGCTTTAATTACCTCATTAAGAACAATTAACGTAATGGACTTAAATCAAATTCATTGCAGAGAGAGAGAGGGGAAGGAACTCTCTGTCGCTCTCTATCACTCTGTCTGTCTGTCTGTCTGTCTGTCTGTCTGTCTGTCTCTCTCTCTCTATCTCTGTCTGTCTCTCTCTCTCTCTCTCTCTGTCTGTCTCTCACTCTCTCACTCTGTCTGTCTGTCTGTCTGTCTGTCTGTCTGTCTGTCTGTCTGTCTGTCTGTCTGTCTCTCTCTCTCTCTCTCTCTCTCTCTCTCTCTCTCTCTCTCTCTCTCTCTCTCTCTCTCTCTCTCTCTCTCTCTGTCTGTCTGTCTGTCTGTCTCTCACTCTGTCTGTCTTAGTCTTTGTCTCTCATACACATTTCCCATGGGAACTTGGGACAGGAAGCCTGGAAGAAATGAAAACTGTGTGTGTGTGAGTGTGTGTGTGTGTGTGTGTGTGTGTGTGTGTGTGTGTGTGTGTGTGTGTGAGTGTGTGTGTGTGTGTGTGTGTGTGTGTGTGCGTGTGTGTGTGTGTGTGTGCATGCATGCGTGTGTGTATGTGCGTGTGTTGGGTCAAACACAAAGAAAGTGAGGTGTGAAAACACGACGATCAGCAGGGTGGAGGGTTATGTGTATGTGACATATTTTAACAGCTTCCTTGCCAGCCCCCAGCCCCCCCCCCCCCCCCCATACACCCACACACACACACACACACACACACACACACACCCCAATGAAGCCCAGGGCTCCTCCTGAAAGCCACGGTGTAACTCAAACCCTGCAAACCATGAAGACGTGTCTCACTGGGACGTTAGCAGCAGAGCATTCAGCAGTAAGAGAGTATGTCAGCTGCAGAGGCATCACTTATCCTCCGGCTGCAGACTAACTCTCTCCTCTCTGCGGACGTCTGTAAAATCGACCACAATGCACTGCAGCAGAGGCCGTTTGGCTGAACATACCAGGAGGGACGGCTGCTCAAACTAGCGTGACACAGACACATTCCTGCTCCATGAAACCTGAAGTCATATGAGCTCAACAGCTGCTGCATGCTTTCATCCCCCCAAAACCCCAACAGAGCATGATTTTATGGTGGGAATCAAACCCGCAGCCTCGTCCGTGCCTTGCTCTCTTCACGTCTACCTCTGAATGTTTTCCGCGTATATCCGTCTCTATGTGTGTTAGCCACACAATATTTTCCCGGAACTCAAAGCCACGAATGATTTTCTTGTTTTCTCAGTTTTTCACAGTTACATGAAACGCTGGCTAACGCATCACGTCAAACGCATGCACTTCCTGTTCACACCACCGTGATGAAACGGCGTCACGAAGCAGATTCACTGTTTTCAAATGCAAACGGCTCATTCAGCCTCACTTCACGGGCGTTTAGTCAAGCACTGTACAGTATGTACAACTTCAAAGTACTTCACTTCTATTTCCTGCTGCTTTATACTTCATCTCAGAGCCAATGTTCTACTTTTCACTGCACTCCATGTCTCTGACAGCTACTTTACAGATTTAGATAATTAAACTAAATAAATGATGATGTATTATTAAATACTCAACTACCAGCAGTATATAAAGTCATTAGAAATATTAATCTATTTATATCTGCTTTTATTTCAGCATGATGTTTTACGTTTTTATGCTCGCATTCATGCATTTACTTTTTCATTTCATCTATTTATGCATTTGTTTATTTTTTTATGACAGCAACAGCATAAAACATACAGTATGACAGTATGTTACAAAAGGTGCACAGATTGCAGGTAGTTGGACATGTTTCCTGTTTTGTGTTCAGTGTTTGCTGCTTATCAGAATGTGTGTGTGTGTGTGTGTGTGTGTGTGTGTGTGTGTGTGTGTGTGTGTGTGTGTGTGCGTGTGTGTTACCTGTTGAACTCATAGATGTCCTCTATGTTGCAGAACAGCGTGCTGACCTGCTCTGGTTTCAGCGGCAGAGAGCCACAGTCGATGATACAGCCGAGATAATCCTGCAGACACACAGAAAGTTTATCAGGGTGGAAATATGTTTCAAAAACTTTGGTTTCCAGTGAATGATTCAGAATCTTATGTTGCATAGCAGTGTGTAAAAGTTAAAATGACTCATCACCAAAGCACCGTGTAGACTGTTGAGTCAACACACACGTTTCACTAATTAGACCAATCCAAGGGAAAGAAACTAGAGCTGGCTGATTTCTATTAAATTTTATAATGATGGCGTGATTATTTATATGAAAACTTTTTTAGATAGGTGGTACCTTCTGTCACAACATCTCCTCACTACCAGAACACACATCATTACACAACCTGTAAGAAATCACCTGCACTGTCAGACACGCTGGCATCAGACAGGAAGTCAAACAGGAAACAACAAAGGAGAAAAACAGGAAGTTCATGAGCACCAGAGTGATCGGCGTCTGATCCTAGTCTGATCTGAGCAGATCTCATCTTAAGTTAATAATGTGATGAACTGCAGATGGGTCCTCAAAATCACTAATAACTAATGAGACATTGATTGATAGTGTTGTGTGGCCTAGCTAACTGAATACAACCCTCTTAATTAACTTATAAAAAAAGAAGATAAAATAATATAGAGGAGAGTCATTGTGGGAGTCACGATTCTCCAAACCCTCAATTCTATTTGACGATGATGTCATTGTTATTATGGAGTATTTGATGCCTGAAACTGTTGTTAGCATATTCATATTCTTTTTTAAAAAGATAAATGGCATCAAGGGTGATATTTCTTTTGGAAAGTACCACAATAAGACTATACAGTAAGATTTAAATAATATATTTAATGTTATTTATAACTGTTAAACTACCAAAAGAAGTTCCAGGAGATGGCAGGAGGGTTTTCATTTTTCAAAACCATTTTAATTTGTGTCCGTGTGCACTATTCAGTTAAAAATAATGTTGTGACTATGAAATGCCTTGAAACTGTGTTGAGATTAGATTATGTTTGCTGTACCTTTGCTTCATTTTTGTGACTTTTTCACAAACTCACAATGTGCAGCTGCAGCCAGAGAGACACAGTTTCGTCTTTCAAGTGTTTTTTTTCTTTGCTGATGGAGATAAAACAAATACTGGGAGAATCACAGATGCTGCTTTTGACTTCAAAGGTCGAAATCGAAAGCTCATTCTGATCGCAGCGACAGCATTTAGGCAACAGGGTTTGGAATTGTTCCTAATTGATAATTATTACTTATAACTTTGCCCTCTCTTAAAATATTTCAACATTTAATTATCACTGTGTTCTGTCTGTCATGTTGTAATGGAAACTTTCACAAACTAAAATCCATCATCCAATCCTGTCACATGAGGTCATTTCCTGTAGTAGCTTTACTAAGATTACAGTGGAGGGGAGAGAGATGAGATAATAGCAGACGGAGAGACAGTTTTTAAAAGTCCAGAAACCACAAAGACGTTTCACATCATCACACAGATTTATTAGTAACCCGTCACCAAACCCACTGACACACTGAAGCAAACAGAAGTCCGCACGCTAAAACACTCGGACTGACTGCCAAGCAGAAGATTTGGACAAAAAGAAGGAGAGATTTGTCCAAGGAGGAAGAGAAATTTGGCAAAAGAGGAAATATTCTGTGAGTGAAGTCAGCTCGCCTGCTTAAGTCAAACTGGGATCCATGACGTCTCCCTACAGGGTCACTGAAAAGAAAATCCTCCGATTATATTATAATCCAATTCACTACAATAAAAAAGACCTTTCTCAGCCAAAATAAAATAATCTGTTTCTGTTTAACATGAAGGCAGCGCTGCATCTACACCTACAACTCATTACACCTGCATTTAGTTATTGGTGCTGCTGGTCTTTTAGTGTCCCAGATCAAACACTTATTTTCCTGCTTTTATGTATGATTTATCTGATTTTTGTATTTATTGTATTTTCTGGAGATGTTCTCTGCGGGGCCATAAAACTGAAAACCCATCTTGGTTGCACAAAAGTATTTGATCACCACAGCAACTTTTTTGCCAGCTTTTGTGTTTGAACCCCTGGACTGGGGTCAGTTATTGATGCATCCATGGAGCATCGCCATTGGTTATTAGATGAAACAGCTCTCTGATTGGTCAGAAAATGTGCTGGGGAAGATATTCTGAATGGAAACCAATGAAAGCAAACTATATTTACCAGGATTGTCAAATATGCAGACAATGTTTCTGGATAAAAAACTCTGTGTGTGTGTGTGTGTGTGTGTGTGTGTGTGTGTGTGTGTGTGTGTGTGCTGTGTGCGTTTGTATATCAAATGCACAGCATAAGGTATTTCAGAACAAACACACAATGTGGCTTCAAACAAACAATCATCATTCTCTCGTTCCTTCTGTTTCTGGTTTTTGCCTAAATTGGCTACAATAACAAGCACTCTATGTGTTTGTGTGTGTGTGTGTGTGTGTGTGTGTGTGTGTGTGTGTGTGTGTGTTGTGTGTGTATAATGAGCGCCATATATGCATCTCAGCGCCTGGACCACATCATCACCTTTCCGCTGTAACAGGGAAAGCACCGGCAACCTGGGTGTAGAGCAGCGGAGAGTAAAGGGGGAAAAAACAGAGAGAGATGAGGGAAAATGAGAGAGCTCACAAGAAAAAAAAGAAAAGACCAAACAAAAGGAATAAGCAAAGAAAGAAGAAGAAAGAAGAAGAAAGAAGACTAGATAGTAAAGACTCAAGAAGAAGAAGAAGAAGAAGAAGAAGAAGAAGAAGAGAGGAGGAATGAGGAAGAGATGAGGAACAAAACAAATGAAGGAGAAGAATGGAGAGGGGGGAAGTAGAGCGAAAAAACAATGGATGAAAAAAAGAGAAGAAGAAAGGAATGATGTCTTTGTGTGAAAGTGGGTCAACCATTCAAACACAATAAAAATTTAAATCTAGATATGTTTTATTTGTATAAAGTCCTTCAAAGTATATGAAACATATTGTTTGTCTTAGATGAACCTTTATGCAGATGACACCATTACCACCATGATGATGATGATGATGGTGATGAAAGAAGAGTGCTGATAAATGATGTGCTTTTTACAACAGCTACAACACTACTCTTATTATTTTAGATATTATTACACACCAGACATCAGGCAAGCATTCATTCACTTAGATAGATGAATCCAAAGGATCTGAGTATGTTATATATATTTTAATTTCAAATTTCATTCTAAAATTGGGAGTGTTTTTCAATGCGATGGATAAAATCCTACATCATCCCATCACTGCTGTTAGTAACTGCACTACTTTCTGACAATGTGTACATTTCATTCATCATCTTTATGGTTTATATTTTGTTGCACAGTTTCCCTGCAACTGCTGCAAGATGTGGCTTTTATCTTATCGTAATCTAACTGTTGGATCTGCTGCTCGCTGAAGATGAAACTAGAAACTGGAGGAGAAGACGTCTCTTGGTTGGGACGTGATCTTTTTTCCCCTTCTCGCTCCCCAAATCTGCGACCCAACGTTCACCTCCTTTTTCCCTCTACATTTTTCTCTGTCGTCATGTCCTTTTTTCCGTTCTTTCTTTCGCTCCTTTTCTCCTTTCTTTTGCTGCTTCTGCTCTTTCCCTTTAACTGTTTTCTCCTTCCCCCCTTTCTTGTCCCCCAATCTCAACACTGAACCCCCCCCCACCTTTTCCCTACTTCTTCTTACCCCCCCTCCCCCCCTCCGATCTGTCCCTCCCCCATCTCTGTGTCCCCGTCTCTCCTCCTCCCCCTTGGTTTCCTGTCCCACTTGGCTGCAGGTCAACAGCAGGATCTCATCTCATGTTCACTCCACAACGTTTCTCTCTCTTAGAAAACTCACATAAAAAAAAAAAACTCCATCAGATGAAAGTATTCCACTTCTTTCTAATTCACTTATTGCAGTGATTTCTCTCTTGAAAAAAAGCCAGGAAGAACAAAAATAATTTATTGGTATAAAAAAAAACATGAATGAAAGGCGTTGAACCAGGTGGAGTGATCTCAGCCGGCTTTATGACAAATGATTATTAAAAAGGTTATAGACAATGAGTTTATAAGTCAGTGACGAGTGAAGCTGGTTTCACTCTTTTCCTCTTTCTGAGTTGTTATTGTTCCCTCACACAAACACACACACACACACACACACACACACTCACACACACACACACACTCACACACACACACACACAAGCCTATTATGGTAGTTGGTTCAGATTCCCAGTGAGCGTGACATCATACAGCCTCAATCAAAACCAGACTTCAGCAAAAACCTCAAATGCAGAGAGCAGCAGGAATGAAGGCTTACATTAGACACACACACACACACACACACACACCACTATCATTTATCAGATCTCCTTTCCATCACGAGAAAGGAATTCTGGGATTGCACTGAGCTCACTGAAGTTGCTCAAGTTAAAAGCGTTTCTATCGTCTGACTAGAAGCGACTAACGATCTGCCGGTAGACTCCTTTAGTGATGACAGCAGGACGATGGTACTCGGCGTGTGCGTTTGACGGAGACCTCTGAGTGTTCGATGAAGTCCAACAAGAGTGTAACAGAAAGAGAGAGTCAGGAGGGATTAACCAACGAAGAAGAAAAATGTGGTGATGAGAGAGACAGTTCGTCCTCTGTGGAAGGTTGGAGAAGAAGAAACCAACAGACAGCTGATGAACCTGATGACAGCCGAGGCACGAGTGAGTGTGTGAGGGTGTGTGTGTGTGTGTGTGTGTGTGTGTGTGTGTCATGGCAGAGGATGAAAGTAGCAGTAAATTCTCTCTTTTACTTCAAGGGGTTTCACACTCAATCCGACAGATGGAGGCTAACACACACACACACACACTCACACACACACACACACAAACACTGCCTGGCTGACTCATGGAGCACCTGGACCAATGATAGATGAGACACACACACACACAAGCAACCCACCAAGTCAGCAAATTCTCACAAATCTGTTTTTTTTTTTTTTTTTTTCATTCAAAACTCCTTCTAAAAAAAAGGTAATTTTTTATTCATGAAGAACTTTCTTCCAGACGTTTGTCAGATGCATTCCTCATGTGAAACGCTGGTTGATTTCCTGCAGTGCAACAGCAAAAACAGCAGTAAATCTCTCTGTTTCGATGTCGATCCAAACTGTTTGGAAGTAACTTTGAAGGCTCACATTTAACACATAACATTTAAATCAGATTTTCCAAAGCAGCACTTGTACAACAGACGTAGCTCAAAGACAAATATGGTCAACACAGGGAGAGGGAGGGGAGGTAGATGGGCCAAGCAAAGACTAATGTTAGTGTCCCGTGTCAAACTAAAGGTAAACGTTGACATCTTGTAAGTCATTAGTAACATAAATCGTTATTGTCGTTAGTCACATCACATGATTTGTTAGTCAGTCAAGTGAACATCAACCACACTCTTGTCCTAAAGTGGTTTTGTTGCCTTAACCTAACTTCCGGTAAAGACGGACATTTATTTTGAAAAGTCAGCCACTGACGCATGATAAAGTGAGCTGCGTTATTTGACATAATCGGGGAGAGAGCGCGTTGAACAACGCAGAATATATTAAGTGTAAAGACAAGATCAGCCTGAAGAAGACAAGAAGAGGAAGACGAGGACGATGAAGACGGGCAGAAAAAAATGTGTGTGGAGGCCGGCTGCAGGTAAACTGGCCCTGAGGCATTCACACCTGGCCAGTAAATCTAGACTACAGCAAGCTCCTCCCACACACACACACACGCACACACACACACTCACAGCTGTACTGTACTGTACTGTGTACAGTTTGGTTACCACGCCAACCAGTCAGTGGTTTTGCTGACTGCTGATAACCTGATCTTGTAGCGTACGTGTTGCCACGGCGCTGAGATTGACAGTAACATCACGCTGCGCATCAGCGCTTGCAGATGGTGCCGACGTCTCATACGTCTCTATGTGAAGGAGAAAGTGTCATTCAAATTGTTGGCGTTCTTCTCTGCAGTGAGAGTAGCAGGGGCGACCCACGATAATAAATAATGTAATAAAAGCTACCCAGCGAGGCTCGTTGGCTCCAGCAGGCTGAGTAAGAAAACATCTCTAAAAATCACACTGACATTTTAAAAACATTACTATAGAATCACAGCTACAGCATAACTTTACTTTGCATTACTCCATATGTCATATGTCATAGAGAGATAGTTAAATCAAGTCAATTGTATTTATGTAACGCCATATCACAACAGAAGAAAGAGCCACGTTGGTCCACAGAAAAAAGTTTTTAGTTTCACAATAACAGCTCTGAGATCGTAGATGCATTTTCTTGGGGGGTCGGATCTCTTGACCTGCGTCCATGTCACATGACAGCCAAGCTCAACAACAACAAATATTCAGAACTGACGTTCTCAACATTAAACCATCATATTGTTGAGTTATCGAGGACATTTTCATGTTGTTTGTTGAGATTCAAGCGGCTGCATTCAATGACTCTCTGGCGAGACGTGAAGGCATCTTTGTAATAACCAAAAAAAGACCATGTGCATTCAGATGTATTTCAATGCTAATCTTTTCCACTGACATTTGTCGTGTACCAATTCAGTGGTCGATGACGAACTAAAGACTGCGAAAGTCGAAACGAAGTGTTGTGACATTCAGCGACGAGATATTATGAGCAAACATAAGTTGACATATGATCACTAGAGATAATGTGAAGTTGGACTGTTTATTTCATAACTGTGTTCTGAGACGCTTCCGTAATGTGGTTTCTTTTGGAGTTCAGCAGTTACCTGATGTCTTCCACATCATGAAAACAGGGAACCTTTCTGGAATCAGCTACTCTGATGTTCGCTGTCGGCCGGACAAAACAACTCGTTTGATGACGTCACCATTCTAAACCGTTGGAAAATATCTAATGAGTAATCATTAGTAAGTGCTCTGGTACTTACCTCCACGATGCTCTTCAGATCTCTGACGTACGCTTGTTCTGTCTCCACGATCTCCAGAAGGACTCGCTCCAACCGTGAAAACTGTCTGGGTGTGGCCGCCACCGCCGCCGGATTGGCTGCATGTCCATTATTGGGGTTACCTCCACCTGTGGCGTTGGCAACACAGACTCCTCCTCCAGGAACTCCTCCCCCATGTGACGTCCCGAGGGGAGTGAGGTCCAGGCTGATGTCCGAGCCATTCCTCTTCGGTGTGGAGGAGGAGGAGGCGTTGTAGGTCGGCACGGCGCCGTACGGCAGAGAGGAAGAGGAGGAGGAAGAGGAGGAGTGGGATGTGTCCTGCAGGGAGACGGAGGACGCAGAGGAGGAGAGGGAGGCAGGACGCTCACCATCCGAGCAGACGGTGTTGACAGAGGTGCAGGAGGAAGACGAGGCTCCTCGCTCACCGGACGACATCATCCTACCCACAATCCCACTCAGAGACGATACTGAGGAGGGACGCTTGGCCGCTGCAGAGAGACAGACCGAAAGAGACGATCAGTTCATTATTTCTATAATATATATTCAACATATATAGAAGCAAGTCAGAACATGAATAAAATAAAATAAGGTACTATTCATTTCAACTTGAAACATGGAGTAGCAGAAAAAATAAATGGAAATACAAAGATTTACTCATATCATGTTAAACGAAGACATTCATGTGTCAAGTGTTTTTACATCAGTCAGTTCTGCACAAAAATAAAACATCCGCAATTTTGCACTTCCTGTTCCCTCGTCTCTAAGTCAAAGTGTTTTCTGAATGTGTTTTTGGTTCGATGCCTTAAATAAGGTCTGTGTTTAACAAAAGCTAAAGAGATTTTAACGTTTAGTTCTGCAATATAAAATACGTCAGTAAATACCCCTCTGGTGAATTCTGAGGCTTTTACGGTCGCTAACAAATGGCTAAATGAGTCTACTAAGGCTGTTTTCACATATAGTCCTCTGTAAAGGAACCAAACTCCGTCCTCTTAAAGTGGACCAACAGAAAAAAGCCTCAGCTATCTTTGTGATTACGTTGTCACATTATTGACACTTTAGTTACCTTCATCACTCTGCAGGTCAATGACATGATTCCAGTTACTTCCACACAGAAATAAAGTGCTGTTTCTCATTCACTTCCTCTAAAACAGCTGTTATATATTCATGTGAATATAACAGCTCCTTCAAACAAGTGGATTCATTCAATTGTCATATTACAAGATTACATTTACATCATTTACTCAATACTATTTGTTACTGAATAGAGCATGAACGCATCATAATAAGCCAATCAGGACTGAGCTCTCCACCAGCAGCTCCTGATGACTCAAATGTGGATTTGCTGTTCATAATGTCGACCGGTGACCAGAAATCGTTAAAGCCGATCTTCGGATCACCTATTTTATTGAATTTCTACCAACAACAATCGGCAAACCTTTAGGGCAAAAAAACAACAGCAGAGGAATCATATTTGTCATACATCAGAAGAACATAACCCACAACAAAATACATTCGGACACTTCTGAAACAAATGCGTCATCCCTGCAGCTGCTCTATTCACACCAAACATATTCACCTGTGGTATCTGTCACATGTAAACAACACAAATTTGTGAGAGACAGTCAAGTCAAAGTTAAAGAAAGTCTCCATCATTTCATCCAGAGTTGTGCAGCTTCAACCAAACGAAACAAGGACCGATCGCCATCAGCCAACATGCTACCTGCCAAAGGAGCCGGTCAATCGAACCATCAGTTGATCCAAATGTGCCCAATAGACTTTCCTCCTCACTTTAACTGACAGTCGTGTTGTGTCTGTAAATGAAGCCCGATGGCGGGGGTTACCTTGTTTCCTGTTCTGCTGACTGACACACAATAAAGGATGTGTGTGTTGGCATCAGATACCTGCACCGTCGAGCCACTTCCCTCCACTGGGCAGCAGCCAGTCAAATGGCTTCGCTCTCTAACTGTGTGTCCAGTCTATCAAATGATTTTTTTCTGATTGTTCAAATAGAGTAGCTCAGGGTTGGAGAGCAACACTGCAGCTGTCTTCCTGTGTGAACAGGAAGTGTTTGTGCAACAGAGCATCACCCCACACTGATGCTCTCTTCTCTTTTTGTCCATATTACAGTCGCTGAATGTGAAACGAGCAACATCTTTAAAGGAGATGTCATGAAAGATAAAAACTTCCCGTTTTGAAACGATCATGTATTTTTTCTTCCTTTTTCAAAGAACAAATGCATTTCTTTATCTCATATAGTTCCTCAAATTGTCGGTGTTTGCTTTAATGAAGCTGCAGCAGATTCAACCTTTTAGGTAATGCAATTATTCAGCGTCTTTCTGAGGATGAGATGTGAAGACAGGAGTCAGGATATGGTTGGCCAAAAATTAGCATAAAGACCGAAAAACAACAGCTAACCCCTGATGGCAGATACAACCTCTTTAGCTGATTCCATCTCCCACATGTGAATCCTACACAAACAGAAATCATGCTTATCAATAATGCTTCCCAATTAGGTTCTCTAGGGACCATTTCAGGCTGTTCCTGGTCTCTGTAGAGGGATGACATTACCAAACCAGGCAACCTGTCTTTAAAGACTATAAGGAGACTTTTGATTGACAGTTTCCCTCATTTTTCTTCTCCTCTCATAAAACACATTTCCTCATATTTAAAAATGTAATGATATATCTTTTCCTTCGTCACAACTTCATGGAACCCTGTAATCATTTCATTTTTGGTCTCCACCCAGACAGCAGCACACCTGTCCTGCATGCTGGCACAAAGATGGAGAAGCATTTAAAGTTCATTAGCGTTTAAATTCCAGACATCCCGGCAGGAGGAATTTCCGAGCAGAGAGTGTTAAATGAGAACATTTTCCTATATGCACTCATAAGGTTTTTTTTCTTTCCCTCCGAGGTGAGACCCCGGCTTCATAAAGAACACAGGTTCTTACAGGAATAACTGTAACAGCTGCCAGCAGTGTTGTAAAGCTGTTAACCTCCTCGTCCATGTGGTGAATGTGGTGCACACTCCTGTGCTTTAAAGAGCTGTAGTTGTTCCATATGAGGAGGTGATGTTTCACCTGGAAAAACACTACCATAGCTAATAAAACCTGTCGGACTTTACTGAAAGATCAAACCCACAATTGTTTAACTAGTGTTGGAGGGTGTATTCAGAACATTTACTGCAATAAAAGTGCTAATACCACAACGGGAAAATACTCTACTACAAGTAAAACCCCTGCAATAAAAAAGTTGTTTGGATGAGCGGCTCTTTAGACAAGACCAAGATGTAAAACTCTTCATCTCTCTGCTTTTTCCCGACTTCAGACCCCCTCCTTCCTCCCTCCCCCTCCCCTCTCTCTTATCAGCTCTGGCTCTGCACCAACACAAAAAAAACATGACTTCAACCTCCTCTTATAACCAGTGCTAACCCAGGCATCACCGTCATCGCCTCCAAACCATCATCAAAGCACCTTAGAGAGAAATGAGTGTGTTCACGGCAAACTGACAAACAGAAGAACAAAGAGAGAAAGAGAAAACAACCAACCACCAATACTGACAGTTTGACGCTGCAGTTTCACATTAAAATCCATCCTCCACTTTAAAATGCCAAATTCCTTATTAGATGTTTCATGTCTAAAGAAAGAATAATCTTTAGATACAGGAAATTTGACTGTTTTATTAATTGATCACAATAACAGAAAACAAGCAAAAGCTTAGATAATATAAATAAGAAAAATGAAATAAGAAGATATAAAATGTACTAAATGATCTGTATGTTATGGACAAACTAATAGAGCAAAGAAATGCTACATTTATGAAAAATAAAGATTGTAAGTTGTTCTGCAGCTTCTCAAAAAGTTTGATTTCCTGTTGTTGGCACTGTGAGGGTGTGTGTTTGTGTGTGCTTTTGTACTTCTATCGTTATGAGGACCACTCTGAGTTTTAGATATATTTGAGTGAGGACAATTGTTGCATTTAGGGTTCAGATTTGGTTTCATGGAGCAGTTCAGTTTTGCACCCGCAACCATGTGTGTGTGTGGGGGGGGGCTGATGCAAAGTTGAAAGCTGTGCACCTGACTTAAAATACAGGATGTGGTTTGGTGAATGTCACTCTATCTCTATCTTTCTCATTAACACCTCTCTCCCCAAAATAACAGCTGTCAATCGGGGTGTCGGCAGGCCTTTCTCCATCTTATGGTAATGCAGAAGATTTATCCTAAAATTTATTTAAAAGGCCGCAGTGACCTTTGAACACTAATCAGTCCATCCTTCAGTCAAGGTGGATGTTTGTTAGGAATGTGGAAGACCCACCACCAAGATCCTAATCAAACTAAATATGTCAGACTACTAGGAGCCCTGCATGCTGTCAGTGATGTTGGATGGGTTGATCAGACTAAAATTTAGGGAACCACCGATCGTTCCTTGAGGAATTCCTTCCTTCAGTCTTTGATGGGCCTCCAATGTTCCACCTCAAACACGTGGGTAGTCGTCAAACATGACACCGCCTGCTCATTTTCGTGTTCCAGTGTTGTTAAGTCTGACAGGAACATGAACCCTTAACTCCACATCAGGAGGAACTCTGTCTCTGATACATAAGAGTTAGTGGGCTGACATCCACCCTAAAACACAATCCACACAGAGGGAGGGACCTCCGGGAGCTGAGCCACATATACAGAGACTAGTGCACAATTAAAAGGTGTTTTGGTAGTTTTTAAATGGTAACTTATAATGTGTCATTAGTTAACACATCTGCATATCCTGTAATGGTATGGAAAACAGAAAACATATGAGCGTGTGTTTTAATTTTTATTTTGGTAGCATAAATAATTTCTTTATATTTAGCGTTGTAAATATGTTTAAACGTTCTATTATTTATTAAATAAAATGACAAGATCAGAACAATTGGAATTAAGACAATATTAAGAAAAGAGATCAAGATTTATATTACTTCATACACTCATAATATCGTCCTATAATAATGCTGCTCACAGTTCAATATTGTTGGCATCTTTCTTTCTTGAACTGCAATTATATTTTGTTATGTTATCTTCTACAAAACTAAAAAACAACTATTAAAAGTACTATTTAGAAAAAACGCCTGAGTCTACGTTGATTCTCTTTGTTGCAAATTGTAATAGAGACACAATTTTACCTTTCAGCTGTCAGTGCTAGTTTAAGGTGGAATTCCCCTTTAAATACATGCTGTGAAACTATACGGTGGAGTGGATTCCAGCGTGTGTTATTACGGTAATAAGAGAGCAGCTCCTCGCTGTCATTATGTGTTCAACAGTGATGCAACAACGTTTCTTAGAAAAGAACAAATCACACCTGCTTTACAACTCAGTGCAACACGTGGAGCTACCGAGAAAGGATGTGTTTTATATATAGGTTTCATTTGTTTCTACTAAGGTAGGCCTAGAGAGAGTAAGAACATACAGATGAACTCATTAACCATCATTTATATTTGACGACATTTTAGAGATCCTCAATTTGGTGGAAGTCAAATAAAAAGAAGTGTGTCTCAGACTTGTGATAATCTGATGTGAGCAGGACAGTGGAGAGATGGCCCGAAGAGGTTGGAGTTTCATGATCAGTCCACATGTTCCTCTTCTAATGGAGCTAATTTAATTCCAGCTTATCAAATATAATTGAATTTCCTAAAATGTTGTACCGGATCAACCTAAATTGAACACAGAAATAAAACCTGGGAGATAAAGCTGTGTGTTTTCTTTGTTCAGTGCGTTTGTGTGTGTCTGTGTGTGCGCACACTGCAGCAGAGACAACGCAACATGTTAAACCGAGACAGAGACAGGAAGTGAGTCCAAGTGAGACAAGAGGACTGATGTGAGCAGCCCGTCCACTTGACCTTTGACCCCTTCACAGCACTGCCAAACACACGTGCATCCTCACAGCTTCCTTGTGTTTACATTCAATCCTCCACATAAGAGTGAACTCCCTGAAACAATCTGCTAATTTTACCCCAACGTTATTGTCTGTGTTTTTTAATATGACCTTCACTTGAGCGGTGACTTGAATTCTTCTTCTCTGGTATTTCTACTTTAATTCAACACATTGCCACAAGTTAACAATCTTGATAATGATGTCTATAGATTTGCTTTAAGTTCACTTTCTTTCTGCCTGTTTTCATGTATCTTCATCTTTTTTGTTTCTTTGTTGAGCTGTTTGAATAACAGCAGGGAGGCTTTACAAACCAGCCAATCACATACGAGACAGAGTTGTTCTCCTCCCTCTTCGACACTGCTTTCTCCTCCTCCTCCTCCTCCTCCTCCTTCTCCTCCTCCTTTCTGTTTCTATTGTATCCTTCATTTTTCTGCAGCCTTATCTTGGGCGTTCTCTATTTTCTGCTTCGTTCCTTTCTATGGTTATAATCAACAGATCGGCTGTGGCATTTTATTGTGTGTGTGTGTGTGTGTGTGTGTGTGTGTGTGTGTGTGCTGTGTGTGTGTGTGTGTGTGTGTGTGTGTGAATGCCACGGCAGAAACATTGTTCAGGGCTACACTTTATCACCACAAACCATACAACTTCCTACACACAGAGCATATTGGTGTGTGTGTGTGTGTGTGCGTGTGTGTGTGTGTGCATGTGTGCGTATTTGTTTACCTACATGCCAAGCAACAATCGGTGCATAGATTGTATGTGTGTGCATGTATGTGTGTTTGAATGCTAACTATGGAAGCCAATATAACAGTTAAGCAACTAAACAGCATGGTGGCTGTGTGTAATTACACGTCATTACTGAGCCTCTGTGTGTGTGTGTGTGTGTGTGTGTGTGTGTGTGTGTGTGTGTGTGTGTGTAATAGCAGTCCACTCTGCTCGGCCTCTGTCTGGTTTGGTGACAGGAAGTCACAGCTCAGAGGGAAAGTTGATGGAAACACTGAAATAAATCTGTTTATATGTCAACAAACAAAAACTAACTGAGATACTATGCACATTCTTTATATTCACACTTAATCAAAGGTTTTAATCGTGTATCTGCAGGTCTTTCACAAATAAACCAAAAAGTTAACGACTCTGGTGGGACTCGAACCCACAACCTTTGAATCACTTCTCCTGTGTTTAACTAGAAGTCCAATGCGCTATCCATTGCGCCACAGAGCCATGGTATTTACAGGGTTTAATTTAGTTGCAGTTGGTATGTGCAGCTGTGTTATAAATAGAGGCAACAGAGTGGTGAGAACAACTGCGTCGGACTGAAGGAATCACTGCAGAAATTAAGATTATGTTGAATTTACAGTGTAAAATGCTGGATACCAGAAATGTTTTACTTTTGGCCACATTACTAGTTTTTATGCAGATGTCCCGTTGCCCACATGCTGTCATCGCCACCCACGTCCTGTCATCGTCACAACTCATTGTTGCCGATATCTTGTTGCCGTCATTGTTGCCAATGACCTGTCCTCTACAGCCTGTGGACGTCCCTACGTCCTGTCGTCGTCAACGAAGTCCTATCGCCGTCCCTATGGCTTGTCGTTATCCCTACAACGTCCTTCTCAGTCGTCGTCGCTAATATAAAGTCGCCTTCGTCCTGTCAACTACGTCCTGTCTGTGTCACCTACATATTGTCATTTTTGTCTACGTCCTGCCACCTACGTACAGAGGAATTGTCATTGTTATTTGTGATATTGGACTGTTTAAATAAATTTGATGAAATTATCATTTGGCAAAAGATTTTATATGTTTTTTGATAAAATCAGCAATCAACAATCCATCCATCCATCCATCCATTTTCTTCCGCTTATCCGGTACCGGGTCGCGGGGGCAGCTGCCTGAGCAGGGACGCCCAGACTTCCCTCTCCCCGGACACTTCCCCCAGCTCCTCCGGGAGGACCCCAAGGCGTTCCCAGGCCAGCCGGGTGACATAGTCACTCCAGCGTGTCCTGGGTCTTCCTCGGGGTCATAGCAAATATGATATACAACAAATTTGATGCAATTTGACTTGTCATATAAAATGTCATATCCACCACTAAAGAAAAAGAAAATAAATGGCATATCCACCACTAATTAATTAACAAATTACATGATGCACAAAAACCTGGATTAAAATCATCTCATCTGCCACCAACAGACAAATTCCTACCTTCATAGCAGGTAGTCCCTTTGTTGTTTTTAAATGTGCTATACATATAAAGTTGACTTACGTATTACACATATTCGCAGCTTCATTTACTGCATTTAAAACTTGCAGTGGCGGAAGGGGACCGGTTCTTATTATGGTCTAAATCACCGCAGGACACCCCAGCGACGGTTCATGAGACCGGTTGTTAGTATATAGCCAGTAGAGGCGCTAGTGGACCAGTTCTATGTTAAACACCATAGAACAAGACGGTCTTCCTGCTGCCAAGCCCGTAAGAATTTGCAGCCAGTAGGACAGACAGCAAGAGGAAAATATATATTTTAATGAGAAAACTAATTTACTCCCAACACCCAATTCCACCAGCTCAGTGAATTGTCTCTACAACCAAGCCCTGCCCCGTACCTGTGTTGCTAGGCGATCTCTGGCTGCCACGCCGTGACCCCTCAGGCATGGTGCGATGATGTCACAGGAAGTAGAAACCTGGAGAGAAGAAGACCCTGGTTAGCTTCAACACTGACTCTCTGTCCCAGTGCAGCCTTTCTCTTTCTTCTACGACATAAAAGCGCAGCAGAAACACAAAGAGACTTAACACACACAAAGAAGCAGGAGGTAAAAAAACCTTCACTCGTCTTTCTTTAAGAGAAGAAGAGGAGGTCTGTATGAAAGAATTCTCTCTTTTCTCGTGAGGACGTATGTAATGTTTGGCTGGAGGACAAGAATGTGGTCTCTTCTCTCTGTGTGTTTGTGTGTGTGTGTGTGTGTGTGTGTGTGTGTGTGTCTACTGCAGGATTACAGCGTCCTACAAAGTCATTGATACAGTAACACAGATTGACCCAATTAGTCCATCGTACGTAAACGGGTGTTTCTGCAGCAGCTGTCTGCTGGATGACTAAGAGATGTGGGTCACATGTGGGGGGGTTGAGAGGGTTTAGGGGGGTCAGTAACACAAAACAGATACACTGCAGGTCTGCAGGTTGCTGGTTGAAATCCCTGTGTGGAAATGCCAGCAGATTGTCCTTTATTTGCTGGAGAGGAAACTAAAAGTGAATTCACTAGAACGCCAGACAATAAGGTTCACTGGATTACATCAATGCATTTCAACAACATTTGTACACTTTCTTCAGTATGTTTTGACAATAGGACGGTGAACATTAGTGAAAAGTGGCGGTACAGATAAACTACGGATGGTTAGGTTTTGGCAAAACTTGGTGAAGTTTAGGAAAGATCTGGCTACTGTTTACAAAAAAAAGGTAAGCTTCATTTTTAAGCTCTGGTTCCTGCATTAATCACATGACTGTAAACTCAGCACATTTTCACTCTCCACCTCTCTACGTCTGCCTGCATTGGCATGAAATGTTGTGAGGCGTGGAATTGTGCAATATGGACGTAATTCCTGGAATTTGGACAGAATATTTACAGGCCCCTGTGATATAATTGATAGCTATTCTATTTTAGGAGGAGAATTTCAAGGGTTGTGGGTGCGAGTCCCACCTGAGTCGGGAATTATGATATTACAGAAGTTAAAAAGAACCTCATACCTGCAGGATTGTATTTTTGTGCGTTCAATGGAAAATAATGTATGTGTGTGTGTGTGTGTGTGTGTGTGTGTGTGTGTGTGTGTGTGTGTGTGTGTGTGTGTGTGTGTAATTTGGCCAAACTCGTCATCACCTACCAAGGTATTTCCAGGTGCATCCGCCTCAGACACACCTCATGACACACACACACACACTCACACACACACACACACATGCCCCTGTGAGCGACGATGGCAGCAGGCCAACACTCTCACTTACAGCAGCATCAGTACATGTGTGTGTGTGTGTGTGTGTGTGTGTGTGTGTGTGTGTGTGTGTGTGTGTGTGTGTGTGTTTGTGTTATTGAAGCCCTATCTCGTTGCTAAGGCAACTGGAGAGACTTGTAGACAGCAACATTCAATTTAAACTGAGCCGTCAAACACAACTTCAGTTTCTCCACTTTGGGCCCTTTATCTGAGCTCCACAATGGAAGCAGCTTTAGAAAACTTGATCCCTGTTTTCTCAGCCTTTAATATGTTTCCATCAACCTTACAAGTAGCCGAATCATCTCTGACCACCTCCTGTCTGCATGTACACATGGATGAACAGACATCGCTGGATTACTGTGATACTGAGGTAAATCTTAAATGTGATGATCATAAATCATGAGGGGCCTGCTTTAAATTAAAAATAAATACGACTATCCAGATAATGGAAATTCACCACAATCAACGTATAGTTTTTTAAACACGGATATAATCTTTATTTTCCTATCCCAAGATATGATTGACTCAAATCTTAATCTAGTGGTCATGATTTTTAAGTAACTTAATATCCTCCACATTCAAAAAGAACCAAACATTTTCAGGTTAATTTGAATTCGTCAATGTTCCAGTGTGAAAGTACAGCAGTTCATATGTATATACAGGTGACATCACACACATGGATTCCTCTGTTATTTATGGTTTTTGAGTTCAAACACAAACGACTTGTTGTGAAAATAGAGATTAATGACAGTGATTAGAGACCAAATTGGAGAAATAATTAGATTGATTAGACATACTTGTGCCTTAATGAGCCTTTTACTGTAGGTCTGCAGGCCTAAACTATCACAATGAACACACACATATATCTATACTATCACTGTGTGTGTGTGTGTGTGTGTGTGTGTGTGTGTGTGTGTGTGTGCGTGCATGCGTTTACATTTCCCCTTGCCTCGACATTGCCTCTATGGGGTTCATGTTTATATGAGATCACTGACAGAACGAGGCCTCCTGGGTTTCAGCCCTCAGCGTTGCCTCCCAGGCTGCTCACAGCCAGCTCTCCCAACCAGATTGTATGTGTACTGTGTTTGGCAAGTCCTTTCAAGTTAAAACAATCGACTTATTAGTTAAACTAAAAGGCTGTGGGTTTGAGTCAAACCTACACACTAACATTGTACATGCAGCAGTGATTTAATGGAAGGGCTTGAGTGTTTACATGAATAAAACTGCTGTTTATCATTTCAGGGACATGTAATACATGCAATTAATAACCTTCAGTGGTGAACTTTCAGACTTAAGGCTTGTGCTAATATGCTAATATCATATTTCTTTTTGGCATAAAATAAAGCATCACATTGAAAGCATCCACAATCCAGAGGGATTGACAAAGATGTACAAGATGGTTCTTTGGTGCAACGGATAACGCATTAGCCTTTGAGCTAAAGACTCTAAAAGTAATTCAAAGGTTGTGGGTTTGAGTCCCAAGTGAGTCAGTGTTATTGTTTACATGAAAAGCTCAGTAATTGCACAAGAAAACATTCACATTAACAAACTACTCAAACCAATCAAGACTAACATTCTTCTCATGTCCCCCTGAGTGAGATGGATCCAATGAAATCTTTGTGTTGGACTGACTGATACTGGACCAGTGAGAAGATCATACAATTTAGTTGACCAATAGATTTACTCTGATTTTTAAAAGTGATTTTTTTCTCCAATTATATCATGATGTGTTCAAATGTAATCTTGTAAAATGAAACTTGAAAATGAATCCAGTTATTTTTTATAACGCGGAGCAAAACATTACTGTACTACAACGTATATATGTGGACTATAACACCCTTATCTGATGGGAAAATGTTCTTTGACGGTTCAAAAGATAACCGAGTGACTCATAATCTGAAATAACAATTTGAAGCCATAAAGTCCAATAAAAATGTCACAAAGAGACATATCTCTAAATTATATTCATGCCATTCATAGAAGGTCACGCACACACAATGGCTGCTGTTGCTCGCTGTTTCGGTCTGAGACAATGTGAGGAGGCCACACTGACCCAGAGAGGGAAACGCGCACACACACACACACACACACACACACACACACACACACACACACACACACACACACACACACACACACACACACACACAGAAAGTGGTCCAAGGCTAAACAGACACAGCGACAGATCTGCTGTAAAGAGAACAGACACTCGTCTTTTATTTGCACTTTTATTTATTTTATATATAAAAATTATATTTAAAAAAATAATATTTATTTATCCATCCATCCATTTTCTACCGCTTATCCTGTATTTTAGGGTCACGGGATATGTATTTATTTATAATGCAAAAAATATTTCACATTTTCTTGATATTTTTTGCATCTTATCTGAAATCAATTCTTTGTGCATGACCATAATGTCAATTCAAATGTCACCATATGTTTGTAGATGATAACAGAACGTTGTTGAACAGTGTGATGATGTGAGGAGGTTTCGTGGAACATACATTTTTGGCTGAAAATTGTAACATAATGCAAGCTGCAGTCTTAGTATTGTTGCCGGGAGCGCTACAACATGAACCAACAAGAGGAAGCTGACTCAAAATAACCACAGCTGACTAGTTGTAGGTGAAAAAGTTTGTATGAATCAGCATATTTACTTGATAGTTTGTCACATCTTCATTCAGACGTCACTGTGTTATATGTTAAACACAGGTTTGATATTTAAATACTTGTTTTTAAAAATGTGTTTATGGTCAATCGGCTGTCTTTCTGTGTTGAACCAGTGAAGGGGAACTATGTGGACACTATGTAGGCTGGCGTGACACTGTGTGTGGTCTCACTGTGTGTGTGTGTGTGTGTGTGTGTACGTGTGTGTGTGTGTGTGTGTGTGTGTGAGTGTGTGTGTGTCTGTCTGTCTTTGTATGCACACAAAACACTGTATTTTTCTTTCATGCTCACTCTCACACACACAAACACACAATAGGTCCACTCTGTTGTCCTGCTGTTTCCATTGTACTCACAGCGTCGACGAGCTCCTCACACACATACACACACACACACACACACACACACACACACACACACACAGTGATGGCACTGTGACTGACAGTTGGTTACGTTCACACACAGAGTTATATAAAATAAATATTTGTCCTCGAAATGTATATAGTATTTATATATATAATATATATATATATATATATATATATATATATATGATACAAATAATAAAATGCTGAATTCTCTAAGTTATTCAAAGGTTGTGGGTTCAAGTTTTGGGTTCGAGTCCTCATCATTGTTTTGATGTGGAGGCCACAGACAGCTGCTCTCTCCTCCTTCCTGACTGGTTCTTCTCTAGTTCTGGGTTCTGCTCGTGTCCTTGTCACTACATGAGGTGGAACCTGCAGCCTAATCAGGTTCACAGGTAGTCCAACTCCTCCAGGATGTGAGGTCACAAGACGGTTTGCTGTGTCTCCCAGCACAGTCTCAAGAGCTGACCGGCTGTTACACCAGGAGAGCTGGACAGGACCGTAGGAGGGCATCAATCCAGCACCAGGACCGGCATCTGTTCCTTTGTGGAGGAGGACCAGGAGGAGCACTGACCTCCCGCAGGCTGCTGGTGTTCATGTTTCTGACCAAACTGTCAGAAACAGACTCATGAGGGTGGCATGAGGGCCAGACCTCCTCTAGTGGGACCTGGTCTCACAGTCCAGCACTGTGCAGCTCCATTGGCATTCACTGGAGAACACCAGAATGGGCAGGTCCGCCATTTGAGACTCAGCGTGATGCTGCCTGTAACATCCTCCAGCATGGCCGTTTTGGTGGTGGGTCAGTGATGGTCTCGGGAGGCACATCCTTGGAAGGTCACTGACCTCCATGCCGCCAAGTACCGCCGCATGATTTTCAAATCACGCTACCAAAGAAAAAAAAATGAAAAGTCTTTGTTTTCTAACATCTTTCTGAAGCTGTTTCATCACCATCTTTTACAGCTGTGAGCAGCATCTTTGGTTCCTTTGTGCGTTGCTTTGTGGGACAATGGTCGAGTCAACAATGGGCTGCATTCACTCAGTGACCGTTGGCATTATACTTCATTTTGTTTTCCAGTGTGAACATACTTCAAAGTCTAAGGCTGCTCAGAATGTGTCCCTGACTAGCTCTAAAATGCTAACTATAAACATAAGCCTGGGAACATTAACACTGCAAACTTCTTCAAAAGCAAGAGAAGACAAGATAAGATACGCTTGCACACAGCTGCAACCAGCTTACAACAATGCAAGTAAAAAAGACAGATTGTCTTTATAACCAGGCCAGTGTAGTTATGGCATGTGGTAAATTAAGGCAAAACATCAGTAGCAGTAAACACACACCAGAGCTGATGAATGTCTTTATCAAATACTTAATATTTTTTAAAAGAAAAGGCAAATATTCAGGCGTACCATTTTGCATGTCATAACAGTAAAGGGCAAATATATTCTGTTGTGTTTATTTATTTTATTCTACTCTATTGTCAAGTGTTGTATTGTGGGAAGCAGAGACCTCTCAGTGGGCATTTGAACCATCGCTGGGAAACTACGTTAATCTGTCGTCGTCTGCTGAGGAGAAAAGATTGTTCTGGCTCAGTGTGTGTGTGTGTGTGTGTGTGTGTGTCTCAAATTAGTGGAAAGAAACAAAATGACAGAGAGTTTTTATGGTAAGAATGGAATGATAAAGCAAGAGGGGGGGGGGGGGGCAGTGATTCATGATGGGAATGTACAGACACCAGTCACCAGGAGGCATCAAACAGACACACACACACACACACACACTCACACACACACACTTGAACCCAATCATACCTGCAAACACCTGGTGAAAACCATAACCACAATGAACACAGGAGTATTGTTTCTACAGAGCTCAACAATGAAGCTGCTCTTCAAAGCCCCTTTGTCTTCAGTTGTCATCAAATCGTTCAAATCAGCTGAACATTCTTTAGCTTTGTTTGGTTAATATTTGCCAAACATTTCAAATAAAGCTAGAGAGAACACTATTACTTTACCACAAGGTGATTTATTCAACAATTAACTCCTCATAACAGCAATGAAGGACAGATTTTAATATTGACTCTGGGTCTCAAACCCGCAACTTTGATTCATTTCTTCTGTATTAAACAACAACAAAACATGCATTCATACTTCTGTTCTTATTTTTATTCTCCAGAACAAAGGAGGGATCCATTAAAACAAAAATTACTCAAACGTCTCTCTCTTCAGTATATTTACTGTATGTATCCTTCTATTTATGTGTGTGTGTGTGTGTGTGTGTGTGTGTGTGTGTGTGTGTGTGTGTGTGTGTGTGTGTGTGTATGTAATGTACATGTACTATATGTATACATGTATTTATGTGTGTGTGCTGTCTATGTTGTTTACTACGTAGCTGAGGTCAGAAACTGCGGTATACATCTGTCGCCTGAGCACCACACACACACACACACACACACACACACACACACACACACACACACACACACACACACACACACACACACACACACACGTCACAGTAGATCCTCTGTCCAACCTCAGATGATGCTAAATTGTGGGACTAATTATTATAAACGACAAACACCGGTCGCTGAGGAAACGATCCTCCCACATCCCATAATTATCTTGCATGGGCTCGATATTAAAACTGCTTCCACAGACTTTGAAATCAATGGCTCCTTGTGCTCAGTCTCCCAGTTGAAGAGAGTCGAGACTGGATGGCTCAAAGTGATGATTTAAAAAAAATTGCGTAATGTAGTAATCGCGTTACATACATGTGCAGTTAGTTTGGAAGTTCACAAGTGCTCATGAATGTGGTGGGACTCGAACCCCCGTACCCCCACACCCAAAACCCAATGCTTCACAGGGCCACTGTGACCACAAAAAAGCCCACACATCACAAAGGGGTTCATTAAATCTGGAATCCTTGAGTTTGTTGGTTCACTTTTGCTTTTGTCATCATGGTAAACCCACTTGCATTAGCTTTAACTTGAGGTGCAATGCACTGTCCAATTTGTCATTCAGCGAAACATCTAAAGTTCAACTCTGGTGGGACTCAACCCACAAGTGTCCAGTATGCAAACAACCTTAACATTCCTTCACCAGAATGTTTCATTTACGTACTACTGAACGTGTAAACTGCAGTTGTCCATTAAATCACACTGCTGCAGGTGAAGCTTGAGTTTACATAGCAGTATATTCATATAATTCAAGTAGAAATCCAACAGCTCGAATGTTCAACAGTGTAGTTTGTCTTTGAGAGGAATATCTAAAGGTCGACTCTGGTGGGACTCGAACCCACAACCTTTGAATGCCTTCTATTCAAGCCTACTAGAAGTCCAATGCGCTATCCATTGCGCCACAGAGCCACACATTACAAAGGCAGGCATAAAATGGTCTAAAGTGTGGAACCCAGAATAGAAGTGTGTTTGGAAGGTCAGTTTGTTTGGACTGATGGAGGGAGAGAGGAGAACGGATGTGAAAGTGTGAAAGAAGAAGAGGAGGAGGCGGAGGCTTCAGTGTGTCCAAATAAACTAAGTCCATATTGAAAATCATGCCCCATGTTTATTATTCTGACAAACTTTCTCTGAGTCCTCCTTCATCACCTTTCAGTCCAATTCATGAGAGTTCCTCTTCAAGTAATTCTTTATTTAAAAAAAGGTTTTAAAAAAAAGACAATGCCTGGACCTGTGTTTAGCTTTTTATAAGACACAACAATAATCAGTCATTATTAAAGATATGAGAAAGCAAAAAAAACGAGGGAAGTAAACGCAGATGCCGGATGGACAACTGATCATTTGAGCAACTTGCAAAGGATTATGGGATATTGGAGACACACTAGCTGCATGGAAGCTGCATCTCTTGGACAAATCAACAAACTGATGCATTTGTCTTTGTAAAAGCACGCACGCACACATGCACGCACACACACACACACACACAATACACCAGTAAGAATGACGTGTGAGTTGAAGTGTGTTATTAGTGAAATCGATGCCCATAAGGACACACACACCACACACACACACACAATTATCATTCCATTAGAGTTTTTCTTAGGCTGTAATCGAAGGGCCGCATTGGCTAAGGATTCAGCCTTGACACACACGGTACATAGCCAAGACGCGCGCACACACACACACACACACACACACACACACACACACACACCATCAAGTTAAAGGTTGAGTAGGTGGTTCTATTCAGAAAAAATTACTTGAAATCTTCATAGCATACCAATAGCAATGAATAAATGAAATGCTCTGACTCTAAAAACCCCGTCCAATTAAAAAAGTTGGGCCGGACAAAATAATTGGACGACCTGCCTGTCTTCCAATGCTTACTTCCTGATTGCACTCTGCCGATCTCGAGCACACCTTTGGCGTTCTGGGGGAGTGGCTTTGAACAGAGGTCTGAACGAAGGGGGCGGGACTTTTTCTGTTTGGCAATGCGTTTAAAGTCAAAGTCTCTGTGGTTTTTCCAAATGACCTACTCGACCTTTAAGTGGTGTGTGTGATTAGTCATGGCTGGATATCAGCCAATGAGAAAAGATGTTCCCTCCGTGTAGACACATTGAGAAAAATAATATTTTAGGCACAATGTTCCTGTTTTTTCAGGAGACTTGAACTCATCACTACATTTTTAATAACCTGTCATCTGTGTCTTCTACAAAATACGAGATGTGTTCAAGTGACATTGCTTGTCCTGGTGGTGCCTTCACCGATAACGGGAACACACACTTTCAGAATATCTGGTTTCAATTAAAACATTAGTATGGTATCAGTCTATATGTTTCTGATGGTTTCTTATTTGCAAAACCAACAATGTGTTAGCCAAACTAGTTCCTGTCTGTATCTCTCTTCAGGTTTGAAGCCCATGGGTTCCTACTGAATCCTTGAATCTTTAAAAACACAAACATATTGTTTAGTGAGGAAATCACTGTAGTTTTTATCAAACAAACAGGGGTATAATGACTGTGGCCTAGTTTTTGTTGTCAAAGGCTTATTGTGACAGATCTGTTGTAATCAGTGTCATCTGTCGCTCTACATCACGCTGACATTTTTGTGTGGGAAGGTTGCTTAAAACAAGTGTTTGAAAGATGAGACAAAGCATACAGATTCATGTTGTCTCTCCCTTTAGAGTTATAAACATCTACTAGTCTACAAGTACTTCAAAACCTTACTTAATGACAGTACTTGTAAATGGTCATTCATGTGTTGCTAAATAACGGGAGTTTTGCAGTTTTAGTAACTGATGAGTAAAATATGTTTGAAAGTTTACTTCCGTGTGATTCAACTGGGATTTAAACTGTTTGTAAGTCCTCACAGCGCCCCCTACATGCTGCAATATCCACCACGGCCTCCAGCAGCGCCTGGAGCGAACACACTGGTGAGTGGTCTCTAAGGGAAAGGTCGATTAAATCAAAGGGTTCATCCTCTGGGGGACAGGAGAACAGTGGATATAATGCACACTGAATAGACGAGCACTGATATATAAAGATGATGTAGTGCAAAAGACACGTGCACGCGGACAGTCTCCAAACTTGAACAAGAAACACGCACGCGCGCACAGCTTCATGTCTGAGAGAAAATCTTGAACGAAGCTTTCAAATGATCGATAATGTGATCGATTGGAGGGAAGGTTAGTGCGTTTATTGTGAAAGTTTCTTGTTTTACTCAATGTGGTTAATGCCAGCTGATCGATGCTTTTATTTATATTTCTATGTACTTTATGTGTTTCTAAATCCTTTTCGTGTCATTTTGGAGGGATGCCACTTTAAACCGCAGACCTCGGCCGCCACATGTATCTAACCTCATACTGTTTGTACAATTGCAACATAAAAAAAACAACCAGAGTAAAAAGTGAGCGTACCTCGGTGCCGCCGGGCAGCGGAGACATGTACGTCCAGCAGCCGGTGAGTCCTGCAGACCCCGCCAGTCTCGGCTCCGGTCGCCTCCCCTCTCACGGTCTTTCTCCGGTCTTCCGGCTGTGTGTACGCGGCCGGATAGCAATGCATCTGATCAAACCGCGTCCGTCAACTGCGCTCTCTCACGCTCAAGCACGAAGAGTATTTCCAAAGAAACGTTCAGTCCTCCCGAAGCTCCACTAACCTACTTGGCGAAGCTTTTACGCACCAAAAGCAAAAAGAAAAAGAATAGCACACCCATCCAACATGTGTCCGGTCAGGTCTTCATGTGAACTCTGAATCCGCTTGAAAAATGAAGTGAAGAAAAGAGGAATAAAAGTTTACTGGCTGACAGTTTGGAGTCAATGTCCCGGTGAAAGATGTGATTTGGTGGTTTGGAGATGAGCTCCAGTCGACTCGACCCCGTCTGCTGCTGCAGGGAGTGAGGGGGGGAGAGGGGGGAGAGGGGGGAGGGGGGGAGGGAGGTCCAAGAACCACCAGGGGAGGGGGGAGACCTGCCAGCTGTTTACAAGAGAACAAACTTTCTATGAAAAAGTTTCACTCTGCGGTCCAGAGAAAGTAATCAGAGTATGAGACACAGCTGTGACTCATTACATTGATTGAGTTTCATTAGTTTCACCTCTCAGCAGGTGAGAGAAGCAGGGAATGAACTGTTATTGTGGTCACCGATTACTTACATGTTATATCTGCCTGACCCTGGACAGCAGTATTCACATTATTTATTGCAGTCAAAGTATTCATACCACACTGTGGAAATACCCCAATGTAAGTACTGCATCCAAAGCCTAAGTGAAGTAAAAGTGCAGTAAAATCTTCCCTGCCAGAGTTTTACTAAAGACATCTGTGTCAAATTACAGAACAACTCAACTTAACTGTTTATTGCCACTAATTGTATCTAATTTTAGACATTTATCTACAGTATATTTGAATTTCGTAATTGAATTAAAAAAAGTTGAAGTGAATATTTGAGAAATTTGCAAATATATTTCAACATTTTTATGGGGGAAAAATTCTTCGAACAAATTTGTTCTACTATGTTCTTACCTATAATACTTTGATTATAGCACTTAAGGTACTACAATAAACAGACTGTGTTCTAGTGCTTAGAGCAGATCAGAAACACATTCAGCAAAAACATGCATTCATCACTGTTTATCTGTCTGTGCTAACTGAAAAAAAGTAGCAGGATAAGGGGAGGACACTGACCTCTCACTTGAAGAAAAATCAGATGCAGACCTTTAAGTAATAAGTTTGAGGACCCTGGTATAGAACATAAGAGAATATACATTCCATAACATTGCTGTAGTTTATTGCAAACAAACAAGTATTTTGCATGTGAACAATGAATAGTGAAGAGTGAATAAAATATAAACATAAGAAAGACTAAGGGATTGTAGGTCCTCCCTCAGTCCCTTTAGTAAATCCTCCCATCCCTTCACGTTTGTAGTTGCACAGTCAGCTCTATAAAAGCACAAGTTAACACAAGTTAGTTATATCTTCACAAAATTGCCGATTAACTTTAATAACGTAACAATCTCTAAGATGTTCATTTCAATAAATGCCTGATCCAAGTTAAACTCTCACCAAAAAGCAATCTAGACTTATTTTGTGAACGTATATGAGTCAAACCTTTGTGTAAATGCATAATTACAACAAAAGAGTCACTTTTAAGATTTAAGCTAATTTTCAATTGAGTGCAAGGGCACTCTTATGCTAGCATCAAAATTGCTAGAAAACACTAAGAAGGCTCGACACAACATGAAACTTTGCTTGTAGTATCACCAGGGTCTCTACACATGAACACGAGCATTGAAAACATTGTTTGTGTATACAGAGTTTACTAAAAAGAAGGTTTTTTAAACTACTCACGTTAGCAGTAGCATCTCCGGTGCGCCGCTATCATGCCTTTGCACTCCATTGAAAATTAGCTCGCCTGAAAACGAAACTATTGAAAATCTTAAAAGTGACTCTTTTGTTTTACCCCGAAGGTTTCACTCATAGCTCTTAGCCACTGTATTAGAGATTATCGTCTTTACTGGTTTACTTTTTTTGCTGACTTCAAATGAGTCAAAGGGTGCCCACCTATATTTACCAAACTATTCACTGAAAGGCTGGAAAACTAGTGTGAAGTTAATGACGTTAAATTAATGAATGGTAAGATAATGACACATAATTGTACAATAAAAACAACTTTATGAAGGTTAGCAACACCTATGGCTAATTGAGCTCAAGCTAGCTACAGAGCTTGCTTCACTTAGCCCTATTTAGTAACCTGAACTAATGACACATCTGAAATGTCAACAGTTCAATAATCAGGCAGATAAAATACTGGACACTATCAATTTTGGGAGATAAGCATAACTTTACTTTACCTGCTCTGTCGAACTCCACATGGACTGGACTTGAGAAGGGCACATCCTTTCTCCGTGACAGAAAATACTGTTTCATGCTGTTAAATCACAGTTTCTTATTGTTAACTGAGCATTAACTCTTAATTTACATGTGAGCATGAATATTTATATTTTACAGTCAGTGCTTGTTGAGATTCCATGCAGCTCTTTCCTCCTGTAATATCAGTGAATATAGCTTTTTATAATTACAGTCAGCTTGCTGCTCAGGACTTAATTTTAAAGATGTGAAGTTTTCATTATTAACATCCTCCTGCAGTTTAATTTTACACCTCTACACACACGCACACACACACACACACACACACACACACACGCACACACACACACACGCACACAAACACAGAGGGACATTCCTGACTACATCTGCTCCTTCTAAGAAACCAGTTTACCAGTTTGGACCAGTCTGAGCTTTATACTGGACAAACACAACCTGAGGTAAATACACACACACACACACACACACACACACACACACACACACACACACTCACACACACACACACACACACTGATGGAATGCATACACAAACAGCAGCAGATGTAAGCAAGCATGGACACTAAACAATATGGACACACACACGCACACACACACACACACACACACGCACACACACACACACACATGCACACACACACACACACACACACACACACACACAGAGGGTAAACAGTGGTTGTGAGCTGGCACCGTTCCTGACAGTGTTATTCCAAACTCAGACATTCCTAAACTCACTTTCCTCCCGACAATTACCCTCCGAACTCTGTGTGTGTGTGTGTGTGTGTGTGTGTGTATTTACCTCAGGTTGTGTTTGTCCAGTATAAAGCTCAGACTGGTAAACTGGTTGCTTAGAAGGTGTGTGTGAATTGTTTGACTCCAGTCAGTGTGTCACATTCTTTATTTGCTACGTTACCAGATTCAAACTGGTAATGGTGGTTTGTTGGCTGCGGACTGACTAACTTATACTGGAATAGTTACCAGTATTGGCTCAGTTTCTCTTCAACACATACTTTGCATTTTGAGGGACTCGTAATGCTCCTCCAGTCTCCATGTGTTTGGTGGACTTGGAGAGGCGTTAAGGAGCAGTCCGTGGGTACAGTAGGTACCAGGTCGGCGTCCGTGTTGGCCTCGACCAGGGTTGTCCCTTGCCACTGATCCTGTCTGTGATTTTCATGGACAGGATGTCAAGGTGCAGCCGGGGGCAGGAGAGTGTCATGTTTGGGGACCTCAGAAGGTCATCTCTGCTCTTTGCAGAAGATGTGGTTCTGTTGGATCCTTCAGAACTTGACCCTAATGACACTGATGCTAATGATGCATTCTGTTAGGACCAAGCGGCAACCTCTGGTTTTGAAAAATGAAGCCACTGCTGAAGTGCCTTGAAGCCGCATTCTTTCTAATGACCATCAGGGGGAAACTCTTCTCTGATTGTATTGAAATCTATGAATGAATGATCCTACTTCTCATTTGATTTAGTATCTCAATAAACATTGTAATAACAAGTTTATGTTCTCAATCTCTAGTTTTAAGTCTTCTTCATTTTGTAAATGATGGTCCATTTAGAGTCAAAATAGACCATAAAGTAGGGTACGCTTTAGGGCAGGGGCTACTTGTGATGGACAGCTCGCTACCACGGCGGTGTCTTGGTTGGGAGTTGTCCGTGTTTTGGCTGGACCATAGAGGACCAGCCCTATAAGTGGGTCTGTGGCTGACTATGTAAGTTAGTAACTGACAAATAAAGTTCCACTAGTGGTCAGTCCAGTGAGGTAGACCTAGACGTCAACAAGGGGCGTTGCTCATGAGGCTGCGTGCACAGTCGTCAGAGCAGCAGATACAGTTGCATTCACGCCTCGATACGGAGACGCACATCACTGCTGCAGTGTTTAATATGAAATGCACAGCTGGATTGACAAGCTAAAGAGTTCACCATTTATCACAGCCTGAAAGTTCCCCCACAGTAGACATAGCTAGCGTTAGCACAGCACACATAGCTAGCGTTAGCACAGCACACATAGCTAGAGTTAGCACAGCAGCCGTAGCTAGCGTTATCACGTCTGCAGCCAGCGTCTGAACAATCTCACTTCACCCCAGTAAAACAGAAGCATCACAAACTTCATCATCAATTAGCCTATCCCCATCCTGCATGTCTTTGGACTGTGGGAGGAAGCCAAAGAACCTAGAGAGAAACCACGCTTACACGGGGAGAACAGTTTGTATGTTCACGGGGATAACATGCAAATTCCACACGGGAATCGAACCCAGGACCCTCTTGCTGTGAGGCAAGAGTGCTACCCACTATGCCACCGTGCAGCTGGTACTGACATAAACAATCCAAATATACAATGTACAAGTATCTTGGTTTTATTGTGTGCTGTAATTCCATGATGAACGTTAATAGATGAGGTCATAAACAGTGTTAAGATAAGATAAAAGTGACGTTGGCTTTGAAAATAAATGATGAAAAAATGTTTGTGTTTGGTTAGCTGTGAACAGAGAAAGATGAGGATACAGGATGGATTTGAACCAGATGTATTTTAGACCAGCAGGACCCAGAATGAGAATGCAGCCTCCTAATCAGATAAAACACCCGTCAGCTGTGAGGACTTTCTGGCTCTTTCTTCTTCTTCTTCTTCTTCTTCTTCTTCTTCTTCTTCTTCTTCTTCTTCTTCTTCATGGTATCTGGGTTTCCGTGTCTCGGCCGCTTCCTGTGTGGTGGATCAGCTAACAGCCCCTGCATGAAGTCACCGGAGCTCGTATTGATATTCCATCTCTAATAAGCGACCACATTTCCACTGCTAATGACACGGTGGCGGCCATCTTGGCTCTGTGTGCTGTCTCATTACAGGCATTTGAGAAACTGGTGGCACGATGCGCCCAAAACCTCCAAACCTGATGGAATGTAATTAAGTACATTAACTCAAGTACAAAACTGAGGTACTTGTACTTTACTTGAGTTTTTCCATTTTGTGTAACTTCCTACACTACATGCATCAGTTTTAGTTACTTTACAAATATATTAAGTACTTTTACTTGCAGTGGAATATTTTCACAGCGTAGTAATAATAATATTTTTACCGTAGTAAAGCATCAGAATACTTCCTCCACGACTGGTTTTTATATTTGTTTTTATAGTTTACGTGGAAAATGTGAGAAAAGAACAAACACAGAGGAAGTCAGAGGTCAGAGGTCATCAGCTGGAGGAAAATGTGAGTGTGTGTGTGTGTGTGTTTAAAGGAGGAAGAAGACTGTTTTAAAGTCTACAGGTGGCTTTTAAAAGCTGGACAGACGTGTTGAGGTGAGTCACAGTGACTCCTGTAAAGAGTATTTATATTTATAAAAATGAAAAAGCTGCTTCCACCCGTTAAACAAGGCTCTGATTCCCTACCTTAACAGTTTTTGAATCTGTTCATTTATCTGTTACATTATTATTAGTTATTATTAGTTATTATATATAGAAATAGTTTTTAGGTTGTGCAGATTTATTTTCAACTTACTGTAGTTTATTTTTCAAAATGTTATACGCTGTTGAATCAGTGAACGTTAAGACAGGTGTGCATCATCAGGTCCTCTGCAGCCTCTGATCAACTCCAGTCAATGTTTTTTTAACGTCTCATTCTTGTTGTTGAAGCAGCAGATTTTGTTCATTAAATCAGAATTCTGCTCAGATCATTTTATGGTCTTTAATTAGCAGAAGAGAGGAGAAGCTTTCCAGCCCTGTTACTGATTACAGACTTACAGAGTATGTGTGTGTGTGTGTGCGTGCGTGTGTGTGTGCAAGTGCGTGTGTGCGTGTGTGGGTTTCGAGCCATTTTGGCCTAATCTCCCCTCATATTTGCCAAGAAGCACTTACAGCTGTGGTGGATGTGACCTAGATGTTGGTTGTGGTCTCTGGACCTGGACCGGACTGCCGAGACTCGACACCACATATGAAACATCTGGGTGTGTTCTGAGGGGAACACGGATTCCAGCCTGATGTTACAGAAACTGGTTTAATATTTGAGGAAATCAGCATCTTTGCTTCGTTTTCTGGGCGTCGATGTCAAAGATGCTCGATGACAAAGGTCAGCATATGGAGCTGCATTCGGCCACCTCCAGTAAAAGCGATGCATCGGCATCTTTTCTTTCTATTTTGTGCGGCCGCAGAGCTTCAAAGCGTTCAAAATCTGCTCATTTAAAAGCATGATTTGTGGATTGAGAAATGTAATAAATTATTTTAAATGGCTCTTTTGAAATACACGTTTTACTTTATAGATGAAACTGAGCTCAAGGAAAATCACATGACAGTAATCTCACTGAAACATGGAATACTTTTTACTTCATTAACAAATATTTGGGAAACATTTTACATTTCTGATAAACACTGACTGCTAATCCCAAATAATCCCATAATGATTCATATTGGTAATAGATCAATACCAGATGAACACACGTGATGTGTGAACATTCCTTGCGGACATGTCAGCATGACGTCAGCTCCCAATGGTCTGATAACACAGGCATGTTAACTGCTGTGTGTCTGAAAAAGTCAAGACTGTTTATGATTATCCTGTGTGTGTTCACGATGTCTTTATTCACGTCTACTGTTTCAGCCTGAGGGCAACACACACACACACACACACACACACACACACACACGCATGCACGCACACACTCACACACACACACATACACACCATCACAGGAACAAGTCATCACACTCACACATTAATACGCCCACACTTTCTGCAGCCTCTTACACAGAGTCTGACCCCTGAGGCCAGTCATCTGTAACCACAAGTGATTCAACACATAACACTAACACACACACACACACATACACACACACACACACACACACACACACACATGCACACTGTCATTGTTCTGGCTGTGTGGGAAACTGGAGGGCAGTCCACACCCTCAGACTTTGATAAGCATTTTGAGACATAATGAAATAGATCATCATTTTAAAGAAATTATTTAAAATGTATAAATGAACAAAGAAACTCACATTCTTTGTTATGAATTGTTCTTTTATAATGTTTTTGTGGTGTTTCTTTTTTTTTATTTGTATCTTTTATGTCGCATCAAACTATATTATCTTCTATATCCAAACTTATTTTCTGTTCTTCCTAGTTTCATATTTTTGTTCTAAGACCATATTTTCTACTGAATGCAGCCTTTGTCCTAAAGCCACAGTTCTATATTTAGCATCACACTTTGATATATATTTTTCTCAAGCAGACTTTCTGCAGACCTCACCAGAATCCACTGAGAAAATTTCCCACAATGCAGTGCAATGTGGATGTGCCAATGAAGAAGTGAGACATAATACTAAAACAAGTATTTTCAATGTGAGACTGAAGTTAAGTGTAACTAAAACCAAAAAAATGACACTTTGCTGAGCTCAGCCCAACGTGACGGAGTAGCATCAGGGGACACAAGTGAGACATCATGTCCTCTCTCCTCCTCTACGTGTAGCTGCCGGTGGCAACCAGGTGAACTGTAAATGTTTGGTCCGTAGCTTCTAATCACATCCAAATTACAGAGAAGCATGAGACGTGACTGTGTGTGTGTGTGTGTGTGTGTGTGTGTGTGTGTGTGTGTGTGTGTGTGTGTCTGTGTGTGTCTGTGTGTGTCTGTGAGTGTGTGTTGATGCTAACATGTGCATAATGTTTGGATGATCACAAAGCTGACTCAACAATCAGCTGTGTCATAATTTTACACTAACATGAGGCTCCTGTGAAGACCAATTCTGGTGGCATTCAAATCCACATCCGTTGAATTACATCCTCTTGTATAATATGTCATATACTATGTTGGTGTTCTGTCTTTAATATGACTAGCATTATTAGTTTAGACCACACACAAAGGTGTTTACAAGTATTTAATAACCTATTTATAAGTTATTCATATAAAACGTAATTTGTATGCACTTCCCTTCACCTGAGATGCACCACATTTGTTCAAACCAGCCTCTAATTTACACAATGACATTACAGTAGCCTACAGGCTGAATGGAGATTACAAGAACACTTCCTGCAGTGTAAGTAAACCCAACATTTCCTGCATCACCACCAGCAAACAGAAGGATGCTTTTATTGTGAAGGAGCTGCAGCGGAAGCTCTTCATCAAACACATACTGAACTAGATATTGGATGTGTCGGTCACACAGCTGAAAACCAGTGTGAAGCTTGAAACAGACGTCTCAGTATCATCTGCTAAATGAGACCAGCAGCTATCTGTCTGTCATTTCCTCTGAGCTTCAGTTAGACGGTAAAGAGGTCAGACGGCTCAAGACACACAACCGTCTAAGTATTTTCCATCTCAGGACTTTAATATTTCTCAGGCTCTTTATAGAAACAACTTCTGAGTCACTGTGAACCTCTCTTTCTTTCTCTCTCTCTCTCTCTTCTGTCATCTTCCATCATTCCCTCTCTCTCTCCATCTTTAGCAACGTTGGATTTGTTTCTGTCATGCGGGATTATTTTAATGATTTAAATAACTAAAGTTACGTTTATTTAGTTAAAATTTTAATCCTGTCCGGAGCAATATAAAATATTTTTATTGACCCTGACCCTGCTGATAATTACAACAAAACTTGATTTCTGTTCATTATTATTATTATTATTATTATTATTTATTATTATTATTATTATTATTATTATTATTTGTCATTCATCACATTTAGTCACATCTGGATATTAGTACTTTTACTGTTAAAGAGTATTCATACTCTGTGGTATTAGTACTTCTACTGCAGTAAAGGATCAGAATGCTTCCGTTATTAAAGGGTGTGTTGGAGCAGGAAGGACTGAAATGTGACTGACCTTGAGTTAGAAATTGAAAGCACTTGTGAAGCAACTGTGTACAGTGTGTGTGTGTGTGTGTGTGTGTTGTGTGTTGTATTTTTTTTTAGAGCTGTTCCCACGACACCAAACGACCTCCATCTCTTCCCCTCTCTCTCTATAAATGGCTCGTCTGGTAGCAGTTTGGTGACCAGTCAGACTGAAAAAGGACAGGAAGAAAAGAAAGAGGGAGGCAAGAAAGAAGGCTAGAATAAAACATGTCTAGAGAGAGATGGACAGATTCAAAGAAATAGATTTATAGAGATAGAATATGATATTAACCTAATGGTTAGCAAAACACTGGAAACAAAGGGAAACAGCTAGCCTGGCAGTCCAAAATACACTCAAAGTGAGCAAATTCACTCGTCGCCGTCTTGATAGTGAAAACACAGTCTGAAAAACTCTAAATATGGGCAAAGAGTTGGCGTCTGGATGGAGCCGAGAAAGCTAAACCGAAACCTGGTTGCCACCCGCCTCAAAACTTCTAGGGTAGCTAAGGCTAGCTAACAGGCTAACAGGCTAGGCTAAGGAACTTGGTGACAAGCTACATCTCAATTTTGAGAATTGCAGCCTGCTTTACCCAGATTTGGAGGATCGAGCTGATGGATCCTTCACAGCCAAAAGTAGCGCAAGATTCAATGCGTAACTGTGATGATTGGATTTTAATCAATGTGGCATGTACGAGCGGATGGGCAGCCGGAGATGCAGAATAAACTCTCTCATGTAGTATATCCTCCATCGTGATATAAAATAAAAAGAATGAAATATGATCTCTGGCTCCATTTTGATCATATAATGTTAGTTACCACTTCCATGCTCTTTGTTGTTGACCACGGCTGGTTGCTAGGCGAGGGGTGCGGCAAAGGGTGGGGAGTGGGAACAGGAAATCATCTGTAGACCAGATCAGCTCATTTCAGAGAAAGGTTCGGCCTTTGCCGTCTTGAAAGGATGCGGCTACTTGGGACACGTCTAACTCTAATCTGTGCAAAGAGGGTTGATGCAGCTGAGGCGGCCCATCTAGCTGGACGCTACCAGGATAGCTAAGAATTACCGGCTCACAAGCGTGCTCTTTAATTACAAACAAGGGTTTAGGATTCGCAAGCAAAGCTCCTGTGCATTTTAACATAGAGCTCTATGGGGATTGGTTATTTGTGAAGCCTTGCATTAATAATATCAAATGATTTGTATTGTGTCTGCATTGTTTGTATGACTACTTGTTCTTGTGTTCTCCTCCCAGAGATCAATTATAGATAATGGTTTGAAATATGTTGCTGTGAGGGGAAAAAAGGTAACTGATTGAGGACTCAGTATCTAAACCCTTAATCACTGCTGCCACCTGCTGTTCCAAACACAAGATGACATGCTGAACTTTATATTATTTATTTACATTTCACATCAAAATATTTTAGAAGAATATGAGTCATACATGTATTTGAACTCATCATAATTCAGTCGGACAGTTTTTCTACAAATATTATAAATGCAATATTTAACAGCATCAGAAAACATCATTACGGTTAGATTTAGATGTTGTTTATGTCCCTGTATTAGCAGAGCTATCAAACAATGTAAATTAAATAACATTCATAGGCCTATAAAGATTCTTAGACTCAGAACAGAAATCAAACAGGCAGTTACATAATTAATAACGATTGTATTAAAAGTAAAGGAGTTAAAACAACTTTAGGTTTCATGACCTTCATTTGGTGCGTAAAAGAACCTTCAAATGATAGATGTTTTTAAGGCTAGCAGTCTTTGAGCTAAGCTAGGGTAAATCTGTTTGCATAGTTCTTTATTTGTCTGTGGTTAGATGGCATCCTCCTGATGTACAGACGTTGCAGGATCCATCAATCCCCCTGCAGCCTCGACCATCTGGTTCCTGCAGCAGGGGAACATCTTTTGGAGTGTCTGTCTGAATGGTGTGTAGAGGTAGAAGAAGAGCAGCGGGTCGAAGCAAAGGTGGAGCACGCTTAGCATCAGCGTCGACTCCTTCCCCAGAAACAGCTGCCTCTTTATGTAGCAGTCTGTGATGACTTTGGTCTGCGCCAACGTGTACGGCATCCGGACCACGTGGTAGGGCACAAAGCTCAGTATGTAGGCCAACACCACGGCCGACAAGTTCCCCGCCGCCCGTCGGGCGTCCACCCAGAGTTCAGGGTCTCTGCGGCTGCCCAGGAGTCTTTTGAGGGCCAGACCGCTGGAGATGAGTACGGCAGCGGAGGCATTGAGGAACAAAGCTGTGCAGAGAAAGATGGTGAGGGCATGCCAGTGAAGGCCGGTGTCCTTCTTCAGAGACGAACAGCTGAGGTATTGCTGCTCCTGCAGGGACAATTGTGCATCTTTTAATCCGTCCTAACACCAGTTTAGTTACAAATGGACACAATGATGAGAAACAGCTGCTGCAGTTGTCGTAGAATAAGGAGTCACTGTTGTAGGAGCAGCAGTTTATGGTTCGGGTTTCAACTAGGGGGTCACGTTGGATCCCCTCAGGTATTCAACATATTAACCTGAGACCTGCACCAATACAACAGGGGCCTACTGGACCCGACCTGTCCTGGGTCAGGTTTCAGTTAGGACAAATTATGAGACACTGAACCCCAGATAACAGACATGGAAACATGTCCCGAATAAGAACAATAACTACAGATTAAAAGAGATGTATTTATGATCCTTTAGCATCTCTTTGTAGTTGATTTGTTCCTTTTTGCAGTTGGTTTATCTGTTTGCAGTCATTTTGTGTCTCTTTGTAGTCATTTTGCATCTCTGCAGTTGTTCTGGATCGCTTTGTAGATTTTTTTGTGTATCATGTTGTCGTTTTCTGTCTCTTTAGTCAGTTTGCAACTCTTTGTAGATGCTTTGTTTGTTTTGCTTTTCTTTGTGATTATTTTGTATTAGTAGTAGTCAAACAAGGAGACACTAAGCTGCTGTGTCTCTGTAGTTGGTTTGTCTATCATTATAGTCGTTTTGCATCTCTTTGTATGCATTTTGTCTCTTTTTGGTTGTTTTGTGTATATTTGTAGCTTCTTTGTGATTCTTTTTGCTCGTTCTGCTAGTTTTGTTTATTAGTTTCTCTTTGGTAGTTTTGTGTCGCATTTTATGGTCATTTTGTGTGTCTTTTTTACTTCCCGACAAAAATGATTAGCATTAACTTCAAACAGATGCTCTGGGCTCTCTAACCATGAACTAGCAGCACTAGAAGAGGTAAACGTATAGTGGCAGTATTTGCAGTATTGCAGTCGGTAGTACTACATTACCTGTAGATGCTGTATGGGTAAAGCCATGTTGGGCACCATGATGAGCAGCAGCAGCATCCAGACCACCAGCGACAGCAGCCGGGCGAAGCCTACTTCCTGCAGCAGCAGAGAGTGTGGACTGTGGCTGTCCTGCAGGAGATGAGACCAATCAGCCACCAGGATCAACATCACAATTAACACTCTGCATAACTTTAGCTCAGAAAGATCCTATGTTACACATAAATGTGTACCCCTACCACCAATGTGGGAACGGGTATGATTAATTCAGAAAGTTGTGATGTAGCTCTACCTGCAGGTAGCGGTCGGTGATGATGAAGGCGAGGAAGGCAATGGATGCGTAGAGGCTGATGTAGATGACGACAGCGCTGGCCTGGCAGTGAAACACCATGACGCTCCAGGGGGCCGCCCCGATGTCCTTCAGGATCTTAAAGGGCAGAGCGAGCAGCAGCAGCAGGTCGGCCACCAGCAGGTTGACCAGGTAGACGCTGGTGCTCCGCTGCTCCTGAAACCACCACAAACTCTTTCAAACACACACGTTATAATATCTCAGGTTGACTTATTTTATTATTTTTTATTTTAATCTGAATCCCGAGCAAAATTCTCTTATTTTAGCACAAATACACTCACCTAACAATATGGCAAGGTAGGGCAAGGGCATTTTATTATTATAGCACCAGTTTGATTCTGACTCTGGGGACACAGAGCAGACCTGTCCCAGACCATCTGAGAGGTCTGGATGACTATAATATGATGACATTTTATTTCAGGTCTCATCTGACCTCTTATTTCATTTCATAAAATCATGTCACATCATATTTCCTTCATTTCTATTTTTTCTAATTCAATTCAATTTTATTTACAGTGTCATATTACAACCGAAGTTATCTCAGGACATGATTTTCAGAATCAATGCTTGTCCAAATTCCCAACATTACACACATCATGAGTTCATTAATGCTGTTACCTTTCATCTGATATCATCTCTATTTTATTTTGGCCAGTCAGCAGCCGACCTACCTCCACTCTGGGACTGCGGATGAAGGTCCACACAGACAGCAGGTTTCCAGGCAGACTGATGATGAAGATGAGGATGTAGAGGACGATGAAGGGTCCCATTTGGTCGTTGATGATGCACTGCCCCCCCTCCTTGTTTTCTCCTGCACTGAAGTTGGAGGGAGGAGGCATCATGATGAGCTCCACCTGCAGAAGAGTAAAAAACAAGCACCTGTCACCTGCTTGTTTTTCTGTCAAATGATTTCTGACTAAAATAAAAACCTCTGATTTTCAGGAGAAACTAAGATAGACGTTTACTGCCAACATCTGAATTAGTGTTTTGGACTTGTTGAACAAGGAAGAACCTTTTTATCTGATTCAGCTTCCGAGTAAAAGGTTTACACATGAACACAAGATTTCTTGTGATATGAGGGGAGGCGAGGCGAGGAAGAGACACCAGGAGATAGTAAGTAAGTATTTATTTTTTTGTTTTATTTTTCACAGACATTAGTCACAAAGTGCTTAACAAGGCATAATAAATTAGAAGAAGAAATCAAGATAGTAGAAGTGACCACACAAGGTCACAAAGCACAATACATATAATATAACAACACAGTAAACAATAATGTACACAATAATGGCATATAGTGCAGACCTGGTCCATCCAGCTTACCCGAACATTTGCATTCAAATCACGGCAAAAGCGATTCAGAGGCTGCACTATTTGTGGCGCAATTGATGTGCAGATTAAACTCACCTACTAAATAACACAATCTCCATATTGATAATAGAAGTCTGAAAGTGAGTGAAGGTAGATTAAAACAGCAAATTTAAACTCAATAAAACGGCTTTAGTTGACCAACTTTAGTCAGTTGAAACATAAACATTTCTCTTTTATCTTTACATAACTAGTAGATGTTTGCTGATATATTAACACGCTAAATGTTAAATGCAGCTCCTTTAGTGACTCACCCGAATGCTTCCAACCATTACAACTGTTTATGACCGACACACCAGGGAAGGATGTGATGTTAAATCTATAACTCAATGTGTTCATGTGGGTCCGGGCGTGGCGCAGGAGAATCGGAGTCACAGCTGGCACACGCCGTGACACCGATGCCTTGCTGAGGCCGGTGCCGTCCCCCACCACCTCCAGGAAGCTTCCCACTGCGTAAAAACGCAGCGCAGCCAGGAGCTGCACCTCCGGGCTGAGGGCAAAGTTGCAGCGGGTTGCTGTCTGGATGTGTGGAGACCAGGCGCGGCGCTACTATTGGGCCTGGTGGGCCTGGGCCCACCCATTTTAGGCCTGGGCCCGCCCATTTTGACTCATGCCTACTGATTAAGGTACGTGTCCACAGGGACGCACCTTTAGTGAGTGATTTTCTTTCTAGCTGTTCATCCAATAAGCAGCCTAAGGAAAGCTTTGAGTGAAAGCTTCTCAGCCAATCAGCGGCTTCTACCCCGTGTGGACTACTAAGCCCGCCCACAGGCTGCATCGTCACCAGCAAGTGATCCAATAAAATGAATGACTTTGGCGCGCAAGCTTTGAGATGAGAAATCAAAGTGCGTGTCCACAGGCTGCGGTGTTTCCCCGCGTCCCATTCATTAGCTGTGTTCGAAATCATTCACTCATTCACTCACTCCCTATCCCCTACATCGTGTATATGATATAGTGCACTACATCATGTACACGATGTAGGGTACGACGGGAGGAGAATTCGGACACTACACGGGTCATTTTCTGAACGTGGTTACGTCAGCAGATGCGCCAGATACTCATGTGACGTGAGTGGGCGCGCCGAGCATCATGTAAACATACCTGACGGTATAAAGATGTGATTCTTCATGGCGGTTGTGTTTCTTGGTCAATAAAACTGTTGAAATATCAATGGTGTGTGAGTTTGGTTTTGTCAGCTACTGTTTTGTGTCCTCGTCATGAGCTGTAAATGCTCAGGGTTGCGCACAAGCTGTAAGATACGTAGCGCGTGCGAACTAACGCTAGTGGTCAGTAGCTATTTAGCTCGTAGCTAAGTAGCTAGTTGTCAGTAGCTATTTAGCTCGTAGCTATCGGCTACTTGTGTATCGGCACGGCAGCATTGCATTGTGGGATACGGGAGCACAATGTAGTGTACATCGCTTGTTCACTCAATGTTGCGGTGCATTGTGGGTATTTTGTCGTCCACTACATAGTGGATGAAATCAGCCACGGAGAATTCGAACAACACTACAAAATGGCGAACACACTATATAGTGCACTACATCCGTGATAGGGGGCGATTTCGAACACAGCTATTGTCTATGTGAAAAGCCGTGCAATGCATTCTGGTAGCGTCGCGGCGAACGTCGAGAGACGGCGCGCGAGTTGGCCGCTCGTCATTTGCCTAAAGTTGAAGATGACTCTACTTTATGCTAATCAGAGGCGCCGGGCTCGACTCGCCGCCTCGGGAACGCTCGCGAACGCCCGCAAAAATGTGTTGTTCGAAGGAGAACGCCTGTCAATCATCCTCTAGTGGCAGCCCAGCAAGCGTGCAATACTGGGAAGCGGCGCGTCCACACGCGTTTAAAATCGCCCCTGTGGACACGTACCTTCAGACAGAACAGACCCCGTTTTTTTTTTGTTTTTTTTTGCTTATTTTAATTGGCCCATCCACTTTTCTTGTGGCCCACCCACAATTAAAATCCTGGCGCCGCTAGTGGTGGAGACACCAGAAAGATCAGCCGTTGGATCTCTGCACGGGGCAGCCGGTACTTTGCCTCACCAGCCCGGTCTGACAGCACGTCCAGTGGGGAGAATTGCTGACGCACGTATGCATTTATGTAAAGCGTCTGGCTTCACGCACGGCGACGCTGTTGGTTCGCAGCGAGAATGTGCTGTATTGCAGCCAGCGTGTTTCTCACACGCGCGGACTTTGGTTTTTTTACTTAGTTTTTTCTGTAGGCCGACTATAAACTCATATATGCAGATGTGTGTGGAAAACTTAAACGTGTTGTTCAATAAAAGTTGTTTTTCTTCTCTAGCCTACTATTCGCCTATGTTTCTTGCGCCAGTGGTCCGCAGCTATGAGCGCATTTCAACATTGAGCATTGTTTTATTATTTGGAAAAGTGAAGGATGTAAATTTCCCTGACGAGGTTGCTCACTGAGCATTTGGTCGCTAAGAAGGCTGTTAAGAGTGGGTCAGCTCGATCTTACGTTTCCTTCTTAGTGAAAGATCTTCTTAAGCTAAGAGCAACTCTGGGAAACACAGCGTTCTTAAGAGCGCTCCTAAACAGATCAAAGAAAAAAATGGGCATGAACTTCAAAGTCCAAGGGTGGGAGGGGAATAATCGGTTCGATTACTGAGCGTTATTACTTTGTGACGTGGCATGCCTTTGATGGAATGCTACGTCACTGACATCAAAGCCAGGTCCAGCTCGCCTGCCTATAAAGCAACGTTCTGACAAGCAGAGACACACTGAACAACTGGTCCAGTTCTCCTCAAATCCACACTAATCCTCACAGCAACATGCCCATCCTAATTCTCGGTTTACTTGCGGGCAAGTTAGTCACCAAAGCCGTGAGGAAACTCTTTGACACATACGTGGGTCAAGAAGACAGTGTCGCAGGACCCGCAGCGTTTTCTGCACCCGAGGCTGCAGAAACCGCGGCTCCTGCAGCAGCAGTCTCACAAGTCTCACAGTCTCACGAGGAGACCAGCCAACTGACATCGACAGACACGGGACCATTTACCTCTATGTAAAGCTTGACAGGCGCTGCTAAAGACCCTGCCAAGCCTTCTCTTCATGGGTTTTCTCCGGGTACTCCGGTTTCCCCAAAATAGGCACACACAAAATAATAATAATAATAATAATAATAATAATAATTAAGGCTGCAAGCAGCATTGATCAGTCCCTTGCACTCCACGCACGCCGGGGTTCTGGCGGGGCGCCGTTGCAGCCCACCACGCATTTTTTTCCAGCTCAGGTGAGTGCGGGTCCAGCAGCAGGTTTCTGCAAGAGTCTCACCAGGATGTATATGGGTTCAGTTCAGTCTCATTAATAATGAATGCACAGAGAAGGATTCACAAATGTATTTTGTCATTTATATATAAATGACTGTCTTCTCACAAATACATTTCAATGCACACACAAATGGATATCGGTACGTAAAATGTAAACAAATCCATACACTGAGGGAAACAGGAGAACTCTCACTAACAATACACACGACTGGCTCTACCGATGAGACAGAAATTATCTGGCACAGGAGTTGAGTCAGGACTGGCTTTTAGAGTGAGGTTGATTAGGTGGAGATAGGAACCAGTTGTGCCTCGCTGCACTTGCAAAAGAGGGTCAACTCCCCCTCCGCCACCCTGGCCAGGCCATAACAAATTTATGTATAAATCACAAAATGCATTTGTGAATCCTTCTCTGTGCATTCACTATTAATGAGACTGAACTGACCCCATAGAGTTCTGCCCTCTGTCATCAACGGACACGGGACGGTTTACCTCTATGACAAGAAAGCTGCCTGCCTCCTTCTCTTCGTGGGTTTCCTCCAGGTGCTCTGGTTTCCCCACATGCAAAATATGCACACAAAAAAAAAAATTAAGGCTGCGAGCAGCATTGAATGGGCCCTCAGACTCCACGCATGCCAGGGTTCTGGTGGGGCACCGTTGCAGCCCACAAGGCAGTTTTGCCAGCTCAGGTGAGTGCGGGTCCAGCAGCAGGTTTCTGCACGAGTCTCACCAGGAGTTCTGCCATCTGTCATCAACGGACACGGGACGGTTTAGCTCTATGACAAGAGGTGCAGGCGCTCTTAAGCTGCCTGCCTCCTTCTCTTCGTGGGTTTCCTCCGGGTGCTCCGGTTTCCCAACACGCAAAATATGTGCACCAAAAACATTGAATGGGCCCACGCACTCCGTGCATGTAGAGCCTGTTGTTTGGTCTGTTCGCTGAAGCAGGATTTGTGCTTAGCGAGGTAACTTAAGCGTTAACTCTGGGTTTTCCGTCCTATGACGCTGGTTCAATTCTTACCGGGGTAGATCGCCATGGTAACTTACGCTGTGGAGCTAACCTGCTCCGGAGCAGGTCATGTTCCTAATAAGTGATCAACGTGGAGAAACACACTGCCGACTGACCAATCAGCTCTCTTGGTGCGCGGATTAAAAAAAAAGAAGCTCGGTGGATCGTGAGAGGGTCTCTTATATGGGGTGCCGAATGCAAAAATTCAGTCACACTTTTCTAGCTGATATATTTGGAATATTTAGCTCACTTTCTCTAGCTCACATCCTCTAATATAGCCTCAGCCAAAATCTTTGCGACGCGAACCTGACAATGAATGGGAAGCGTGGAAATAACGCTGCCTGTCGGCACTTGCCCCGGCCTCCATTAGAGACCGGCTGTTCTTTAAGGCAGGAACACACCGGCCCAACCGTTGGACGTCTGAAGCGTTTGGAGAGGCTCGGACGAGGTCGGGAACACATATGTTTGGTGTGTACAGCTGCGTCGGAAGCTTTCGGGGCTGCGCGGACGTTGTCTGATCAGACTGAGCATGCGAAGTCTGAGGAGGTGGGCCGTTGGACGTCTGAACCATTGGATACTCTGATTGGCGGTGTGCTAGCGTATCAGAGTATCCAATGGCGGTGTGTGGGCGGGGCGGAAGTGACGATGGTTTCTCCGTATTACTCGTTCCCTACTGAGACGACGTCTTCCTAAAATAATGAGCCCGAGAGCACACAACGCGAGTGTCACCCTAGCCAGAGTCATCTTTCCAGAAATGCCAAGTATTTAGTCCACAAAGGTCTTCTCGAGTCGAACGAATACTGAACCAAGTCTGTGTGTGCATTGTTTTTATCTGGACACCGTTCCGTCATTTCGAGTTTTCCTGTTTTGGAGTACTGGCACGAGACTAGCGCCACCCGCTGTTAAGGAGGCTTATTGCATCTCGCGCAAGCGCAAAACGTACACGCTGCTGTGTTGTCGGAAGCACGTCGAAGCGGTGTGTACAACGCAACTTTTCTGCCGAACGGGTCAGACGAGAGGCAACAGAGTGGGCGGAGAGTGGTCGGATAAGGCAGTTGGACGTCTGGGCGGTGTGTGGGGGCCTTTACCTCCGCCCACAGCGAGACCGGCCAATGTTAGAGACTGGCCGGTAATACAATACAGGCCAGTATTAGAGGATTCACGGTAATGCCTGTGTGTTTTAACCGACTTCAGCACGAGCGCATCAGTAATCCCATCTCATGTAGTTCCTATGAAGAGCTAGTGCAATTCAAGCTAATAATATTATATATTATATTATATTATATTACGGATTTTTATTTTTATTATTTTTTTACAGAGAAATGTGTGTGTGAAAATTATCAACTAGTATATGGTTTATCTAAGCAACTAGTATAGTGTTTATCTAGGTAAACCCGGCAAAAACACCCATGAGAGCCACAAGCGTGTGTGCTGTGCAGACAGTTGCTGATTTAGAGTACCTTTTTTATTCCAATTCAAGCACTGGATGTGACATATTCACACTTATGTTACTTTTATTAAAGGAAACTAAATATGAGAAGCTAATGGTAGTTTATATTATTCTGCAGCTTCACGATTGTCAGAATAGGAGCTGTCCTAATGTTCGTGTTCTAACAGAGCAGCAGGTGACAGACGTGAGGGTGAACTGAGCTGCGGATACGTCTGCGGTCAAACCTGCCAGCAGCAGGAAGTCGTATATCAGGAAACTTTCAGTAACGTCACTCAAAAAACCCAACGAAACCACGATTCAACTGTACAAACATGATTCACTGAGACACAGCGAAGCATCTGGTTCTCTGGAGACAACAGTTTTATGATGATGAAATTGATTAATTAAGAGGAGAACAAAGCTGCTCATAGACCAAAAGCACCCAAATTCTTTAATGCAGTAAAAGTACTACTACCGCGTGAAAAAATACATAAATTACTATTTTCATACCTCATTTATCATATATCTCATGGGCTTTCTGGTAATTCAATGACTAAATGGTCTATGACAAATAAACACATGGTTTTCTTCTTTCATCTTGTAAAGTATTTTCTCACTTATTTCAGAAGTTAAGTGAAAAATAAGCTGATTTTCTGGGAAATGTTAGTTAATATGTGTGTATGTGTTATTATCAATTTCTATTGTTTATTTGATACACAATTTCATCAGAATGATTCCACTGAAAGATGATAAATCATCATATTATTTATTATCACCCAGCCTACCGTGCCACTTTCCTGAATTGGAGCTAAATGTTACAGTGTTGAGGAAACAGATTTTATAATGTGAGGGTTATTTACTTTTTACGGCTGTGATTTGGATGAATTCAGCGACCACGGTGAAACATTCAAACTGTCGCTCCTCTGTGTTTTTTGTTTTAATACTTATTTCAGTTACTGTCAGTCAAACTGAGTGAATGATGAACCTGTTTCACGTCTGATATATTTAACATCATCAGTCTGAAAGTTTAAGAAAATAAGCCTGAATGAGCCCTTACCGTCCTGTGTCCACTTACACGGTCCTTTAACAGGTCCTCAGACCACGTGTTGGATCCCTGAGGACTGGCCAGGTTCCCCCTTCGGGTCCTCGAGGTGTTTGATTCCGGGCTGCAGAAGCTGCAAACGGATGGAAGCTATTTTCCTGTCTGTTGCTGTTGTCAGTCTGAGCTTTGGCCACGCCACATCACCCCCGCAAAACACACACACACACACACACACACACACACACACACACACACAAAGATAATAATAAAAGATATGTAATATCAGTGTGTGGGGGGAGGAAATGACGGTAGTGTGGATAGTGAAGATGTGAAGTGTCAAGAGTCAACAGTTATTTCCGATTGCTAAATAACAGTAGTCACAACTGCAGCAGTCTGTCACCTGAACAAAGTGTGAACAATCGTCATGGCGACAACACACACTGTCACTCAGAACGCACTGAGAGGAATCACACTACCATCAAACGCCAATACACAAGTTAAAGACTTTTAATTACAGATCATATCATATGACTTCACACAAATCAATATTGTCTTTAAAGATCGATCAGTGGACAGGGGTCAGGGTCAGCATAACTTCATCTGTCAGTGGTCTTAATGTTATGGATGATCGGTGTATTTGTGTTCACTGACTTGTCTAAAACAAGACAACGACTGAGGCTTTCAGCTAATATTACAATCATCAGTGTTTGAAAGTCATCAGGTTGAAATCATCCTGTGTTGACTGTGAGGTTTACAGTTTGACAGCAGTGTGTTTAGCATTTGAACAAAGTTCTGTAAATCCAGTGTCATGCAGGTTGTGGTTAAAGTCAGGAGGAAGTGTGTAGATTTATGAAAACTGTGTTCAAACAATGAAAAACAAGCTAGAGTTTGGTCCACATGGACTGCTGCTAACGAGGCCTGAGCTGCGTTTCAATAATGGTTTGAGTCGCCCTCGCTCACTTGCCCTAAGCACTTGCCCTCGGGGGAATCCCTGCCGCCATCTTAAGGGCTGTTCCAATTCCCTGAACAGCTGAAGTGAACTCCGTTAGATCGACCCTTGAGGGCTGAGTGATCGAGTGAACAATGATGGTCACTTCAGAGCTGTATATCACCCACAATGCATTGCAGTGGTGCACGAAAAATATGTCCATGCGGTGGCGATAATGAACCTCAAACACCATTGTCTGCTGTCTATTCACCACCAAGGTAGAAAGTAGAAAATGAATTAAATTGAATTAATTTTTTTAAATTGTGCAATTAGACTGTCTGTTGCAGAGTTATGGCAGAGCCCACCATTTACAAGTGTAAGTATATAAGCCGCCGTATTGCCATCAAGCGCAGAATACGTCTTCATCTCAATGAAATGAGTCTCCAAATATTCTGTGTAATTTGGAATAGGCAATATAGTGCTACTCCAACAACGTGTGGTTGATCCATGATTATCTGGGCTGTTAGTGAACGAGGGCAGGTGTGTTCCATTTACCTCTTTCACTCCCCCTCCGCCCTCTTTCCCTCCGCTCTCCAAGTGGCATCCGTGTGACGTCATAGCAAGGGCTGAGGGCAAGTGAGCGAGGGCGACTCAAACTGTTAAGGCGGGCCCACACCGGACCGAAAATCGAAACGCAGGTTAGGTCGCTGCTGAGCTAGGTGGCTCACACACTCAGTGCGGTCACATGGTAAGATCGTATTTGTCTGTCTGTCTGGTTTTCCAAGACGAAAATTGGTTTGACCTGCCGACTCCGCTTCGTTAGATGGCGCTGTAGCCCTTTCTACAAGACGGTGTTAGAACTACTTCCGGTACGCGGCTACTTAAAAACAATAAACTATCTGGCGGCATACAGACAGAGATGGCGTTCGAGGAGTTAGACAGAGTAGTGTTGGCGTACACGTTGGACATGTTGCTGTGTTTGGAAGACCATATGAGCAAACAGACAGAGTTTTTGGTCTCGGTGATACGACACGAACTGTGCCGTCGGCGGTTGATATTACAAGCTATCGCGGAAAACGAGAGTTACTTGTTAAGAGCAGGAGCTCTGCTACAACAAGGAAGACCTCGACGTTCGGTATGGATGAAGGTCAGGGACAGAAGCTTCTGGGATCGAGTGGTCTTAAAAGAGTATACTGACGAGGACTGGAGGAGCAACTTTCGCATGACCCGCCGGAGCTTTGATAAGTTGTGTGGGTTGATGTCGGACGTTATGAAGCCTGAGGACGCGACCATTCGGGCACCTATCCCGCTTCCAATGAGAGTTGCCATTGTCTTATTCAAACTGGCTAATTGTGCAGAGTACCGGGTTGTGGCAAAACAATTCGGCATAGGCAAGCCCACGGTGCAAAAGCTTGTTTACTTGTTCTGCCGTGGGATGGTGTCATCGGTCATCAGTAGTATCATCAGAATGCCCACTGCAGAGGAAGCAATCGCAATAGCAAGCCGGTTCGAGCAAAAGTTCCACATCCCCCAGATCATCGGTTGCATCGACGGCACCCACATCCCCATATTACCACAAACAGATGACTACAGAGATTTTGTTAATCGCAAAGGATGGCCTTCGTATGTCCTCCAAGCTGTGGTGGACGACAAGTATCGGTGAGTTGAACCTCTTAAAAGTTAAAACAATACAAAACCCCGGTCCCTGTCTGTGGTGCAATGAACTATCTGCGTGTCATGAATGTTAACGCTGTTATTATTATTCATAGGTTTTGGAGCCTGAGCTGCAAACAGCCTGGAAGTGCCCACGACGAAAACGTCCTTAGGCAGTCACAGTTGTTTAGTCAAGCACATCTGCTACCAAAAGTAAGTCCATTGGCATTGTACGTTTTCATGCAACATTTTCTGAAACTGTAGTACTGACACCCCATCTTGTCTTTTTCCCTCAGGGCCCAAGAGAAATCAACGGCGTCACCATCAACCATTTTCTTCTGGGAGATTCAGCGTATCCACTCATGGACTGGCTGATCAAAGAGTACACTCATTCCCCATACATCACCCCTGAGCAAGAGTCATTCAACGTCTACCTTAGCTCTGCAAGGACCACCGTGGAGATCGCCTTTGGGAGACTGAAGTCACGTTGGAGGGTGCTGATGAAGCAAAGAGACTTTCATTTTACATTCAACCCATATATGATTGCTACATGCTGTGCGTTGCATAACTTGTGTGAAGAAGAGGAGGAGAGTGTAAATCCCACCTCGACAGCTGATGCCGCTGTGTTAGCATCTGCCATACCACAGCCAGGCATCTGTGCCTACAACGCCTCCGACTCCAATGCAGCTGGACAGAGGGTCAGAGATGCACTCGCGGACTATTTAAGTGCAAATTTTCCTCTGCGAACACCATTGTTTTAGCCGTGGCTTGGCATTGTGTTTGTTGCTTGACTCTTTTATACCACAAATAAAGTCATTACATTTGTATCTATGGGTTTGTCATTTATGTAAGGTTTGAGGTAGTGAGGTTACAAGGTATGAAAACATGGTTGTGTAATACATTGCTTACACTTTTTTTGTCTCCTCTTTCCTCTGTCTGGGTGGACTAATTCAAAGTAAATTTTCACACTTGTTTCTTGCTAAACATGACCAGTACTTTCTGCCATACCTTTGGGATTCCATGCAAATTGCCCTGGTTTCAATCATGTGTCATGATAATTGAGCTAACCTGCCTGCCAGGTAACAGTTAGCGCACCTTTATCTTCTTGATGCAAACATATTACTCAAGTCAGCAGGATTGGTTTCTTACATGTATTACACACACCAAGCAAAATATATTAAGAGTATACAAAATCAAAAGATATTTATAAAACTGTTTCAAAACACACTTTTTCCAAAGTACAGATTAAATACTCCAATGTTTGCAAAGTGCACAAAAGGTGCCTTGTACAGTCAGTGTATGTGTGAGCACAAGCTGGGGGATTATCTAGATGTTGTCATCTGTCCGCTTGCCGCTTACAGCCTTGTTTTGGTTCTCTTCCAAAGTCTCTGACTGACAGCAACCTCTCTGTTTGCTTAGCAAAGCATTAACACGAGCTAACATCAGCCTAATAATGGAAAGATAAGGAGGAAGACTCCTAATGTAAGTGTGCTGATCTATATGTTGGCTAATAGTCTCTTGGACAGAAACATGGACATAAGGACACTTACTGTAGTAACATGAATCAGGACATTTCAGTGTAACAGCTGAGTCCCCGATTTGACAAATAAAAGCATGGCTGGTCCTCAACCACCTTCTGTATTGTAGTTAATTACCACATGTTGATTTCTGTCACTTGAGAGAATGAGCTCTGAAGCCACCAAGATAACTGGCTACTAACAACATGATCTCGCTTAGAGACTCTTAGAACCTGGTGGTTGTTTTTATAGTAGTACAAAGTTATTGGAGAATGTGCTCTGACTACAGTTGTCCTCTCCACTTAACTCATTGATTTGATAACAACAGAAATTGCAATTGCATGCGATCCTCTGGATTAGTCACCGAATCTTCTCCCAATTATAACTGGATTGCATTAATTGGCATTGACCTCATTGCACCTGAGCAAATTCCCAATGCTTTGTTTTGAACTTTATAATTTTGTGTGCATTTCAGCTGCTGTACCATACACAAAAAATTCCATAATCCACTGTTGACGTTATCAGGGCCCTATATATAATGTACATCAGCGCTTGTTTGTCAGCTCCCTATTCTTACCCAATACTTTTTGGACTCTTAGAAAATACTATATAGAAAAACATTCAGGAATATAATCTTCTTATTATAATGGCAAAATACCACATCCATAAATGCAAATTCGCTAATAAGAAGCCATGTTTTATTGCTTTTACTAATGAGTCCAAGCAATACATTCTTTCGATTAACTATAAAGCAATTAAAATAGCTTTTACTGCCCTAAAGGTTTTTGCTTACACTTTATCCCCCCCTAGTGTTGGTCTTTTCTTTTTCCTTTTGTTGTGTATTGTTATTAATATTACTTTTTATTATTTTATTTTTATTTGACTCTCTCTCTCTCTGTCTCGTGTTCATTGTTCTTACTGTATATTCAGAATAGATGTGTTTTGGGGGATCCCATTAGTTTGTGTTTTGTATGTATAAATAAAGATTTTTTTAAAACGTTTTTTTACGCTGTCCTCCCATACATCTTATCGCGATATTCCAGGAACGAGAGTTCGTTGCTGACAAGTACCATCACAAGCTTACACATTGCTAACGTGTGTGTGTGTGTGTTTTAATACTTCACACCGACTGTCTGAAGCGCAGTCCGGTTTTGTTAATCCCGGAGAAGAAGCGGAGTCTCTCGGTTTATCCGCCTCCCGCGTTTGTTTTCTGAGAAGTTATTCAGGGTCAAATTAGCAAGCTTTGTAGCACGAATTAGGTCACACAGCTTCGTGTTGATCGGAGAGCTCGCCTTCTGTTCTCCTTCAGCGGGTCTGCAGACGTTCACGGTCGCCCGGACGATGGTTCTCATGAAAGACCTCCGTCCGCCTACCGAGGGAGTGCGGCACGAGCAAGCCGAGACTACCGCGGTGATGGACGGACAGAAGCTGGGCTGTGGCACGCTGTACGTCGCCGAAACGTAAGTGATGCACGTGGCGCTTGTTTTTGTCCTCAAAACACACTTTTACGTTTCAGATTAGTGTTTAATTCATAAGCTCAGTGTTAAATGCAGATATTGTGTTATAACAACAATACACAGGATAGAACGTGTTTATAATAACGGATGCGCCATTAAACCGCCACTCCTCGTGCTAACCACTTCCGGAATAGTTCATTTCAAAATAATACTAAATTTGATTTGGAAAAATAAAATAATAATTTGACCAAATACAGTGTTGGAAGAACTATTCAGGTCGTTTTTTTGAGTAGAAGTACTAATACAACTTAAAAGTATAAGTTGGAAGTAAAATAATCATTAACAGTCATTAAATGGTCTGTCAATCGACTGATTGTTTCAGCTGTTAGTATAGTAGTTTAATTTATAACACAACATATTAATAAACTCGTCATTTGTAAAGGAACTGCAGCTGTCAGATAAATGCTGTGAAGTAAGAGACAGTATTTCCCTGTAGATGTAGCAACTGTCAGCTTTGTGTGTTTTCCTTTCTGCAGACGTCTTTCGTGGTTCGACGGCTCTGGGATGGGTTTCTTTCTGGAGTATCCTGCCATCGGCCTGCACGCCATCTCCAGAGACGTCAGCACTTACCCACAGGAGCACCTGTATGTCATGGTCAACGGCAAACTCACAGGTGAGAGTCACACACATTATTATTAGGGATGCACGATATTGATTTTTTGAAGCCGATACCGATATCGATAACTTTCTGCTCCTCGGGACCGATACCGATACCGATAACCGATAATATTGTTATTCGTTTTTGAATGTATATTCAGATCAAATTCAGGTCAAAAACACTAATGACTAAGCTTAGGTAGATTTAGCATAGCTTTGCCTTTTACCAAACACCATACCAGATGTATCACAGTGACATGATAATGTGTTAATACTATGAACAAAAGAAAGCCAAGAACAGTTTTGACTCTTCAATAAAATGACAATATATATATATATATATATATATATAAAATGTGAAGAGTAGATAAACAAATGTGTATTTCAACGGTATATCTGCACTACTACTGTCTATACCATACACACTCTCTGTCTGTGTGTGTGTCCCTCTTTCTCTCTCTCTCTCTCTCTCTCCCTCTCTCTCTCTCTCTCTCTCTCTCTCTCTCTCTCTCTCTCTCTCTCGCGCGCTCTCTTTCTCTCTCTCCGAGAGATAGAGAACGGATAAATACAAGAAGTGTACAAACTTCTTGGTTACAGAAACATGGCGTATTAATTTTATGGGGTTTAATGGAAAAAATAGCTCTGAATGAACAACAGCTGAGCAGAAGCGCTTGTCGACCGCCGCGGAGAAATACGCGTCTGGTCTGAACGGGGGGTGCGCGGATCGCTCGCGATTTTCGGCGGCGCACTGCGCCGCGGCGCTTCCGCGTGCAGTGTGAACCTGGCGTGAGAAGGGAGCGCTCGATTTGTGGATTAACTCCCTCCTCCGACACCTGTGATACCACAGTAACCACATCACACGCTAAACGGGAGGCGCCTAGAAAAAAACTAACGTCCCTCATCCCAATCCACCCGTAGCACTGTTTTAACACACACATCCTATCGTCGGATTATCGGAGGTATTAATAATTGTATCGGATTTATCGGGATGACGTCATAATTCCTATTATCGGTCCGATAATTATCGTGCATCCCTAATTATTATTATTTCTATTAAAGGATCAGTTGAGCGTTTTTTTTTACTGTGGTTCCTTTCAAAACCTGCTTCTTATTGTTGACCGTTATCTAAACGCGAACATCTGTTTCTGAACCTTTTGTACAGAAATATGTCATATCTGTGTCATTCAGGTTTTACTGCAACGTTTTAATGAGCAGGTCACAGCTTTGTTTGGTATTTATACAATCAGTATGTTCGGTGGCTCATTCTCAACACTGTATGATGATGCATCACGATTCATGTAAAACAGGAGTGACGTCTGTAACCGCGTGTGTCACTAAGTTTTTCCCCTCCATTGTTGTAGGTGAGAATGAGGCTGAGATGGCGGAGAAAGCAGCTGATGACGAAGAAGACGACGGTAGTAGCAGCAGTGGTGATCAAGGTGACGATGAAGAAGGGACGATCACAGAGATTCGATTCGTGCCCAGTGACAAGGTGGCATGTGAGTGTGGATGAGGGTCACACTAATTCTGGTCCTTTTTACCTTTTATTTTTTCCCCCCTGTCTGAGACAAGGTAGTATTTTCAGCTCTGAAAACAGATTTTAAACTGCATTAACCATATTATGAAAACCAAAGATCCCAAGATAAGAACAAAGATACATGTTAAAGTTAATGTCCAAACGATTAGTTGTAAATACTATGTCCCGGTTCAACTACAAGAACAAGGCACCAGGCTTTAGAAGTTAACTTCTCTTTCTGTCTCTATTATTAGATTCCTTTGGTCCATGCACATTTTTTTATGTTAAGTGTAAAGATATTCAAAAATAGGACAACATATCAGAAGAAACTAACTGCAACTGAAAGGATGCTCTTAGTTTGGTGGTGTTCTTTTGAAAAAAGGAAGTTATGTTATGTGGAACATAACAATTGTGTGTGTGTGTTGCGTGTTGCAGTGGAGCCCATGTTCTCAGCGATGTGCGAGTGCCAGGCGCTGCACCCCGACCCAGAGGACGACGACTCCGACAATGAATTTGAAGGAGAGGAGTACGACGTGGAGGAGGCCGGTGAGGAGAAATGCATGCTCTCACACACACACACACTTATTTTGACACAGTTACAGTCTGTGAGCAGCGGGTCGACAGTGTCAGGGTTCTTTTCCCCCCACAGAAAACAGATTTACTGATACAGTAAAGAAATGAACATCTGTCAAAGGATGAGATCAAGTCTTGATTTTAATTTTTCAAAAGGTAAATTTTATATTTTTAATTATGAAGGATTGACACTGCAGGTCAATTTTCATCGGGATCAAATTAATGTTCCCTTCAAACACGGAGGTAATCACAGAGAGCTGGAGAATGAACAGAGGTTTGTGCCAGATAATATAACACACTGTGGACTGAATATAATAATATAAAATATAATGTGAAACATTCTCTTTCTGTCTCTGTTTGTCTGTCTGGATGTCCGGATTCTTTGGTTGCAGAAGCAGGTAAGATCCAGCACTCATCGCTGCACAACCCAGACACTCCGTTGAACCTTTTACAGAACAAACTGTGTTTACTGAGAATCAGAACAAAGTTGGCACTGACTGTTATTTCATGCCCCTAGTTTTCGTCAAGGCTCTTTCTAAGTCTACATCTCTTCAATAATGTGTTTAGCAATCATTACTAGTTTCTTAAAAAAAAAATTACATCACTTATTTATTCTTTATTTATATATTTTAGATTTATTGATACTGTGGGTTATTTATATTGTTCTTTTGGAAGACTAGCAACCACTTTGTGAAAGCTAGTGGGGATCTGAATAACAAGATATTTGGTATTCATTAACAAGGGCTGCACGGTGGTGTAGTACTTAATGCACCGGTTTGGGTTCCTTCAGTGTGGAGTTTGCATGTTCTCCCCGGGTAAGCGTGGGTTCTCTCCGGGTTCTCCGGCTTCCTCCCACAGTCCAAAGACATGCAGGATGGGGATAGGTTCATTGGTGACTCTAAATTGCCCGTAGGTGTGAATGTGAGCGTGAATGGTTGTCTGTCTCTACATGTCGGCCCTGTGATAGACTGGCGTCCTGTCCAGGGTGAACCCCCCAATGACAGCTGGAATACAGGATAAGCGGTAGACAATGGATGGATGGATGGATTAACCAGCCTATTTAATATTTCCAAGCAGTATATGAACATTTAATGAATGCCTTTTTATTTATAAGACATTACAATGGAGGCAATGTAGACATGCAAGCAGATTTGTTTATTATGTTTTTTTTTAAACAACAAAAGCAACTCCTCCTGTGAGCAACCATTACTGGAGGCTGCTGTATAAACAGATAACAGGTGAAAATATAGTAAAACACATAAGTTATGATTGTTGACAAATACTGTTGCTATTGAGACACGCTTAAAAGATATTACTAGCTGCGTACAACTACATTCAAGTGTGCAATAAACATGTATTAAATGTTAATTTACTGCGTATGAAAGTAAAGTTTGACTTTATTCTATGTGTCCTTGTCCACCAGAGCACGGCCATGCTGACATCCCCACCTTCTACACCTGTGATGAGGGTCTGTCGGCGCTCACACAGGAGGGCCAGGCCACGCTGGAGAGACTGGAGGGGATGTTAGCCCAGTCAGTTGCTCAGCAGTACCACATGGCCGGGGTCCGAACCGAAGAAACCAACGCCGAATTTCAAGGTTCGAGGCAAACACACAAAGCAGCTAAATGATACGCTCGTATCGATAATAATCTTGAGCGGAATAGTGATTACAAAACAGGTGGAAGACGAGTACAATACTTACAACACACTCAACAATACGAAACAAAAAAACTATCACTCAGACGAGAGCAAACTGTGTGTGTTAGTGATGGTAGTAAGAAGTACACCTAAATATACAGACTGTACATGAACACAAATATATATGTACACATAGCTCTTTCTTTTTATGAGCAGATGCTGCAGGGAGATGTGACCAGTTTCATTCAAGCGTGATGCTGTTGGTCTCAAAGAAGCCGTTTTATTGTGGCGAGAACATTCTTGGAACTTGAGATCAGTGGATAAAATGAGCTGTTGTGACCTCTAGGATAATCACAGGCTCGTGTAACGTACAACCACAAGCGAGAGACGGAGAGCATTCAGAGGATGCATGGCGTACCTTAGTAACTACGGGGTTTGTTAACAGTAGTACAGAAGTTCTCCCCAACCAATCATTGAAAAATGCAGTTCTTGCAGGAATCTACAAATGTCAAAAGTTTTCAATACCAAATCCAAAACTCGCCTCACTTTTTGGTACCAGGTCCTTTTCTCCATTTTGTTTTCCACTTAACATGGTGCCACCTCAGTGTAGGCAGGGTTCTCAGATGATCGCTGTAGAATCTGAGGTGGTCCCAAAAATGATCTACTACTATCCACAGCTTTGGTAATGTGAGGCCTGAAAGAGCGAGTGCAGGGGAAAGCAGCATAACGGCAGCCGCATCATGTTTAAATGATGGAGGGAGAAAGACACCTTCTGCTTTTGTTTTTTTGCAAAGTTTTATGTCCTCATAAAAATGATCTAATTATAGAATTTTAAGTTTAAAAATTGCAGAGAGGGAGCCATTTCCAACAGTCAACAAGAAAATGTATTCAGGAGTGATAACTATCAGGGCTTTGTTATGTTTTGTTGCACATATCTGCAGTGTTATAAGTGTGTTATAACTGAGTGTGTTTGTGGTGGACAGACGGGATGGAGGTGGATGCAGCAGCCATGGAGGCCGGTCAGTTTGAGGACGCAGACATTGAGCACTGGTAACGACATGAAATTTTAAGCTTTGACGAGCAGCAACGTGATACATTTTGAGGTCCTGGTTCATTCATGTGTTATCCGACTCTTTCTGTAGATGAAAGTCATCTCGGCGGCCAATCAAACAGCACTGTTTCATCATGGGATTGAGGAGGCGACGGCAGCACTTCTTTCAGCTCTTACTCGTACTCTTGTCAGACCTTTTCCCACGTACTTGGTCACCTCACTAGTCTTATGTAACTTCCTACATTATATTATTTCTGCTCATGTTCATCTCTACTAAGTTCTCCAAGCTATATGATTGAAGTTTGCTGTAAGCAGTCAAATCAGTGAGAGTTGACTACTGAGATGCATCCCCTAATGCCCAGATCCAGTTGGTGACTGTAAAAACAAAATACAGAGGTTCTGTTTCTGTTTTGTACCTTCCTACCAATTTAATAACCGATTTTCCTGCTGAGGAAAATTAATGTCTTTGTATGAAATTGTCAATAAATGCATAGTTTTTGTATCGGTTGTTTTGTTTGATTTATTAAAATGAAATGGAAGTTTAAAAGCTGAAATTAACATGTTTTTTTATGCAATTCAATATGGAGCAAAGTGATATCTTGCCATAATTAAAATTGAGTTCAGGGAAAACTGCCATTGTATAAAAATCAGGCTGCAATTTGCATAAAAATAATGGGATCTGCATTTGTATTCATCACAGTTCTTGTCACCATAGAGCCACTGCTCACCACAAATTTCAGATGTTAACTATTAATTTGAAATTGAGTATTTTTGACAAGTTATACAGTATCACAAAACGCTTTCTTTGGCTAATAAAGTAATAACTTAAGCCCAACAGCCCTGTTTAGACATGAAAATACACAAAACATCAATCAGGCTTCGTTCAAACGGGGTCCAACAAAGCAGTTTAATCTGCCTCAAAGGCACCAGTTAAATATGGAGAAACTAACACAGACCTGTGTACAGTACATTCACACACTGTGCTTGACTCTGGAATGTCACAATACAAATAAACCTTATAGATAGAATATAACTAACTTTATAGAGAAAAGTGTTATACAAATAAAAATCATTCTCATATCCTGAGAACATCCAATTCTCAACTTTCCAATATAAATGTGCATGGTTCTTATTTAGGGAATTAGCTTCAGTATATTGTTCTATTTCCCCAAGAACATGGCAACTTATTGCAAATACAATACTTGTTTGCAGAGCTCGACAATGACATGCTATAATCTGCCTAAAACTCATGCAGCTACAAGTCATGGATATTCTAGCAACAGATATTTGACATTCAGTGTTTTGTTTGAAGAAGGTGAGATGGACTCTGGGGTGAAAACTCAAAGGAACTCAAGCAATTATTTTAGTGTTAAATCAATATCCACATGCTTTGTTTAGGAGATCTATAAAACAAACATACTAACTAAAATGACATCCATTAGTTTTCTGTTTAGCTTCAGAGATGTGCTTTTGAGGTGTTGAAGTATTTTTTTTTTTTACCAAAGTGCATATCAGTGCTGTTCTTCTTTTCTAACTTGTGCAGACGAGTCAGTGTCGGGTTTCAGTCTGTTAGTATCACCATGTGCTCTGGGTTTGAAATGCTGCTTATATCCTCTTCTTGGTCTCCAGGGGGAGATGGTGAGATGGTGATTTCCTCAACAGCAGAGGGAGGAGTTTATCACACAACAGCACTGAGCCCATCATACCTGAAACAGTGAAAATGCAGAAGAAGAAGAAGGTCTGAAAAGGTTCTTACATGTCAACTTTGAAAGCTTCATCATATAGAAATTGGTAAATCGAACCTTGCAACTTGAAAGAATAAGACAATTTACACCTTTATAATATTTTAAAGTTTCATACGTGTGAACATATGCGAGACAATATACTGTACATGGAAGTACCTTGAATCAGTACTTAATGATAAAACACTAACGTGATTTCTGAGCTGTAAAGAAAATGTGTGCATGAAGTAAATGAGTCATGAGAATTTAACATTTAAGCAGCTTATCAGATTTGCTGGAACAGACAGTGACACACCAACCAACAATGGGATGTAGTTTAACATTGAAAGACTTCTCAAGACTTCTCAAGACCCTGATACCAGCATGCATTAGTGGGTCTCACCCAGCAGCGGGCTCAGCCAGTAGACCAGGCAGTACTCTGAGAAGGAGTTTCCACTGCAGGGGAACTGTGTGGAGAAGGCCAGCGCCGGGTTAAACACTGCTCCTGTCACTCTTCCACCTGCACACAAACACACATTCATGAACTGTAACTGCAGCCAGTAGTTCATTTGTTTAATTCTAAACAAACAAGAAAATGTGTCCTATTTATGCTGACGTCTATATATTTATTTTGTAGCCTAAAGGTGTTCTTAACAGTAGCATCTACCCCAAATTACACACAAACACTTACAGTACATTTTGACTGAACTACTTCTTTATTTTGCTTACGTTTTTTTGTTTGTTTTTTACATAAGTAGGCCAAAGCCCTACTTTACTTCACATTTCTGCAAAGCAAGTGGTAATTTTAAATGTTGTTAATCGGTGTCCCATATAAACATATTCATTTAAATTATGACATCAACATTCAAATCTACAGACCATTGCATACAATAGGCAACAATGTTCTGTGGCGCTGGTTTTGGTTCACATTATTAGTTGGTTTATTGTGCGCGTGAGATGGGCAATCGATGAGGCCAACTTCATGTCTTCATTATTGATTCGTTGATCCAGGTAAGTGTGAGGCTGCTACATAACCGAGGAAACCCGGTCCTGCTGCACGCGCAGACCTGCTACAGAGCCCATCAACAGAGGAACAACGTACTAAACTCTATATACTATACCTGCATACACCACTGTTGCGATGACCGCAGCTACCGCGTGCACGCGGTATTTCTCCTCCACCGATCGCGTGTGCGTTATGGCAGTCTGAACCGCAAAAGCGCACGCGAGCTCCACCGCGGCGGCCTTCGGCAGCGGAGCATGAATGGGGCTGATGCACCGGTAACCGAGCAGCTTGTGCCGCATGTGCAGTCCAGACAACCCGAAACCCCAGATCACCGGCACCGCGGCCCGCGCAGCGGCGGCCGCAGCGAACTGGCACGCGATCCGCCCAAGGGCACACCGGCCCGAAAACCTCGCGTGGTATGCGTGCTCGAGCGCACCGGAGGGGTTGCCGATGGCCCCGCTGAAGGTGAGCCCGTGGACCACGGACGCGAGGTACGTCAGCGTGAGCGCGAGGCGGGGCTCGATCCCACCCACCTCGGACAGCAGCTTCAGCTCGTGCGTGCAGCAGCACAGCTGGAAGGTGGACACGAGCTCCATCGCGTACACGGAGAGCCCGGTGTCCGCGAGGGCCCTGCTCAACAACCTGCGAGTCGCGTCGCTCAGCGCGACGATGCCCGCGAGCAGCGACAGAGACACCGCCACGTCCGCAGTCATGCTCGCGACTGTCTGTCTGGCACTGGCTGTACCGGACTGCTGCTGCTGCTCTCTACCCCGGGGGATGCGGGGTCCAACCGGGAGCTAACGTGCTCACATGGTGCGGAAGAACGCGGAAGTTTTTCTCCTCCTCTCCCTCCTTTTGCCCCGCTCCCTTCCTTGTCTCACCCCTCTGTCTCCTCTTTTCTTCAGCCAAAAGCACTCTCTATGATCATGTTTGTACACAAAATAACAATGACCACCAGTGAAACTTTCAATACAGGCATGTGGGTTTTGTATTAATATGGACTTGAAAAATGTGAACATAACTTTAATGTTTAGAGGCGGCCCTGTGAATATTTCAGTAAGACATCTCTGAACACACCGATGATGCTGTCTGATGTTTTACACTCTGAAGAAGGCAGAAGTGAAATGTCTCTGCATGTAATCCCACAAATCAAAATATGTAAATAGATTTTTCAAAAGCTGTTCAAATCCACAAATGAAATTGTTTGTTTACATTCAGGTTATGTTTGTTGTTCTATTACCTGATTTTCAAAGTTGGAGTAAATTTTGAATGCACGTCAGTCATTAAATCCTAAAATGAATCTGTATACATAATATGTTTTGCCGTTTATTGTTAAATAAGTGTCAATATGGAGTATATGAGATGTTGTGATAAACAGAATGACAGACTGAGATTGTCCATCAGAAATCTTTATCTGCCCCATGGTGCTGCAGAATATCTTGGAAAGCAGAGGTACAAAAAACAGCTATACACACAAGCCTGAAAACAAGCAATCTTGATCTTTCTCATCTTTATTTATTTTTTTATTATTGTTTTTTGTTTTAGTTTACTGGACTGTAGTGAGACAAAGCTGCAGAATGATTTTGTCTATCATCTCACATTTACACATGTGAAATTTCTTTATTATTATTATTTTTTTTTTTATCATTTCTACACACAACTTTAAGGGATTTGTTTTTTTCTCATCTGAATTGAGGGTCCAAGGACAGAGAGCGCTGCATACTGGACAGGCTGTAGCCCCTTTAGGTAAATGTGGGACATTGGGGTATATGAATACAATATAATTGACTTGACATTACTTGACATATTAACAATAAAATAAATATACACATTATATTCTATTGGATATTATAGTAATTATAGATATTTGAGTAGATCACATTATTATTATTTGATGTACTTCTACTTTACTAATTAAAAAATTATTCTGATTGTTACTGAAACATGAACAAATACAATGTAATATATCATTATAGATTGTTCTACACAACAGTATACAAAGTTCAACTACAGGACAATTACTTGTAACCGAGTATTTCTGGACTGTTGCATTGCTTCTCTTCTTCGACCTCTAGGTGTCACTATACTTCTAAACAAGCCAATACAGCAGCCCTATTGGTACTTAAACAGGGGTCTCATCTACAAATGCTAGTCTGTAAACAAATACACCTAACTCAGACTTCTGACTACGTTGACGTTTATCGAGTAGACATGTCTGAGAGCAGAAAAGGGAAATCTTTTATTTTCGAGTAACAATTGTATCGATTTTTAAGTAAACAAGGTAAAAAAACATCGGAGTGATCCGCTAGCTGAGTAACACCTGAATGTAACGTACTTAGCCGAAGCGTGGAGGTAGGAGCAATGTCGGGCTTTTTTCCCAGTGGCCGAGAACGCACCGCTCGCTCTCTACCAATGAGCTACGACCCGCCCCAGTCCTTTGAGCCCACTAGCCAATCACTGGCAAGTGGTTATAACATTAACCAATGGCGTGTCCGAAGCGGCGTGTAAGGGGCGGGTGTTGTTTCTGCGGCAGGCCTCTCTCTGCCCGTCTAACAATAGCCTGGAATCGGCAAGTTTACTGTTAAAAACCAGCCAGGAGGGCGACGGAGCGGAGCCGAGCGCAGCCGAGAGGAGAGCAGAGTTCCCCGAATACATGCGACGGTGTGTCCCGGTGTCGGAAATTATCATTCCACATTTTGGGATTTACAATTAACGACCAGACAAGTGGTAAGTGAGCCTTTCGACTTTATTTCTAAACCTCAAACGTAGCCGCCCATCTCCATTCTCAGGCGGGCATGGTGTGGTTGTGAATAGGGGGCTCGTTCGCCTGTGAATATGAAGGGGTTAATGGTTACTGTAGGCTGGCTGGGGGGACCACACTATTATTCTTTATCTGCATCCACATCTCAACGCCCCGGACCACGCAGGCCCATCAGCCTGCACACAGCGGACTTGGAGTCAGCCACGTCGAGGTTATTACACACTCCGATGGTGGATGTTGGTGCGCTTATTATTTTATTACACCGGTTTCCTTCTAGTTAATCAGCTGGTTGTGATAACATGGGAGTTTCTGCTGGTCAGGCCATGAGAGGGCAGGGCGAGTATCGGATGAATGAATGAATGAATGCATTCATGGGTGAATAAATGGATGAAAAGTAGCCCACCTCAAAGGATACCTCTGACATGATTCATCAGAAAGTCCATGGCTTGCCCGAAGCCTTTCTGCTGGCGCCCAAGAATAGACAGACACGCTGCACTCCTCTCTCTGCAGATCTCTGAGCATTTATTATCATTTAACTTCATTTCCCCCCTCTTATATTATTATTTAAGAAGTCAAAGTTTATTCTTTTGTATTGTTTAATTCACTCAATTCTAACAATTATTTATAATAAACAGTGGATGAAAGTAACTATTCTCAGTACATTTACTTTTGAGTACAATTTTGAGGTATTTGTACTGTTTTCTGGAACTTTATACTTCTACTCGACCACAACTCGGAGGCACATTTTGTAAATGTTTAAAAAAAATGTTTTACCATTTTTATTGGATGACATGAATTAGTTGTTACCTTAGGGATAGAGATTAATTATACGGTTATTATATGTCAAGATAGAACTTAATTGTTGCTGGGGAGGAAAATGACCATGTATCAGTAGCCTATATAAAGTTATACAAATTAGCTCCACACTTGCCAGATGCAACGTCAAAGGAATGAACAGATTAATGCAATCAATAATTGTAAGTCTATTAGTCTGAAATGGGACATTATTTATAATGCAACGTTTGGCACTTTAAGTATATTTCATACGTTTTACTGTGCAATGACCGTGTTGGGCTTTCCTGTAGATTCACATCAACTGCTGCACCATTTATTGCACTAAACTCATTTTTTTGCTGATCATTGGTGCACACTAATGTGTCAGAAATGCACTGGAGCTCTTGTGTCCACGTGGCTCAGCAGAAATCCCTGCACGTCTCTTGATCCTGTCCTGAGTTCAGGTCAGAGAGTTCATTCGTGTGCAGGTAGATTTTCTTTTTTAGAACCTGACTCAAAACCAGTGGTGACCCAGCCTTAATTCTCTGGAACAGCTGGCCCATTCTAACTAATATTCAAACTACTGAGAATGTAGAAGCTTTTAAATCACAGCTGAAGACTCGGCTCTTCTCATTTGACAGAGTATTCCTGACTTCATCTTCTGCTGCATGTATATTACTCCTGTTATGTTCAAATCTCTGTTCGTATTGTTTGGTGCACTGTTGTGGTTTTTAAATGTGCTATGCAAATACAGTGTAACTTGACTTATCATCATTAGGAGATAGTTGTCTTCTCAATGCTGCCGATTGACCCTTCAAACTCGGCCTTGTTTTTTTACATAGCTCAATAAACTACCACATTGTCTCACTGTAGTTCTATCAGTGCAAAAAGCTGAGTTGGGCTGATGTTGCCCTTTGCTGCCTGTTATAAAAGCTTTCTCTTCATTTGACTTACCAGTTTCCTGAATAATGAAGAGCTGTGAGTGTGGCAAGCCGGTTAAAAGTGTTGAACTGAGCTCTTTGTCCCACTTGCTGACAAAAAAAGAGACAGTTTTCCTGAATGAAACATGCAATCAAACCTGGACTCAACGTAATTCTTCATGTTGTATTGAGTTTCACCTCAGTATGAGGGAAGCTGATGGAGAGAGTGAACAGCCACTTGAATCTGGATTATTTCCTGTCTGTTAAAGGACTGTGATATTTATCGTCTTGTTGTTTTGTTTACCGCCCCCTCCAGTGACCTCAGTGCACCTCAGTTTGCAAACATCAGATGTGTGTGAACTTGATTGAAGCCATATTTAACTATCAGGCTTCCTTAGACCTCACTAGTGGAAGTAGAATATTCTGTTCTGTATTTGACAGTTTCCCCAGATCAATTAATTTATCTTTCAAATGTTTTTTTGCCTCCTGATTTTAATATTAGGCCTGAAACAATTAGCCAATTATTTTAAGTCAGAATTAAACAGGCAATCATTTGGAATTTTTAAAGCAAAGGTTTGAAACAAATACTTTAAATGTTCTTTTGAAGGTGCTTTTAGGAAAAGATTATATTTTCTGCACAGAATGATGTGTATATTGTATTTATTTGTTAACTCCAACTCTTCTTTGAAGCTGTATGGTAATTGCAAAAAAAAAACCATGAGGCCATTTTTATTTCTGCATAACATTAAATTCTGTCAATATACTTATATACTGTTGGACTTGTTGTATTCCCATTTAACAATCAGGGATGTTTGGCATCTTCATGAGAATTTAAATTGGTTACTGTTTGTTTGAAGATTTCTTTTTGGCCCAAAATTAGTTTGGAATCTTGAAAGTGCTAATTCCACAGTTTGGCCACTGTGTGAAATTTGTGTCAAGCCCGGTGCTCTTCCTGGGCACTTTTGGGTTATGGTCCTAGGGCAGCGATGGTACAGTGGTTGCCATGGAGACCTGGGCGTGCTGAAAGTAGTGTTTTATGACCCCACATGAAGCATGAGGGAACCCAGTTGTTGATTTGACACCTCGACAGCATGAAGAAGAGAGGAATGCTGGGAGGGTTTAATGACCTATTTGACTCCTGTGGCTTTGGGCCTTTAGGAGAAGGAGGCAAATCTTTGGGCTCTGTGTCACCTGTCATCAAGTTATTTTTAACCATAACACAGTTTGTTTTGACTTGCTCAACACTTACTGCCTCAAACACACAGAAAACCAATATAACAAAACAGCACACTAACACATTCATTCCTGTATAAACAGATCTGTGGGTATGCGCCTCAAACAAGGAGCTGCTGGAGACATATACGCATCTTTGAGTCATTCATTATGAAGTCCAGCAACACTGGGCTTTATTCCCATAATGACTTATTTTATGAAGAGATGAAGGATCTGCCCTGGATCTCTGCAAAAATATTACAGCCTATGGATTGATATATAAATTATATAGTGTTATTTTACATCCACTACTGACACTACACAATATAACGGCTCGTTTGCTGTTCACTTCCTGCAGTCTTTAGATTTTCACATTCTTCACTTCCGTCTCAACTGTGTTTGCACACGGCCCTGCAGTTTCATGCCCCTTACATGGGCATTTGTGGGGCGTTTGAATATTCTAAGAACACAAATGCACATTCTGTAGGAAAACATTCCTGCGGTTTAAGAACATAAATCCGGTGTAGGTTTTTCTTAGGAACTTTCTAAAGAAGACATTTAAGAAAAAACGTAGGAAGATATCGTTGAATGAGGCCAAATGTGCCTAATTTCCATGTTTAAAATTGGTCCCTTTGCCTTAGCTAGCCTGAGCCCTAATTCTGACATTATGTGTATTATGTATTTGCAACTTACTTTTTTTTAAAATCATTTCCAATGTGGCCAATCAATTAAATGTAATTCTATGTTGATATAAAATATACATGACAAACTGTAATTTTAATCCCTGTTCAGCTTTTGACCAGTTTATTGCAGCATTAAATGATGAAGCAGCTGCTCAACACTTCAGCAGTTATGAACCCAAAGTCAGGATGAAATTGTGGGTGGAAAATAAACAAACGACAAACAAAATATAACGTGGTGCAGCTTTAGAGCTGCTGGTAGGTAGATAGACAGAAGGCAGGCTAGCTGTTTCCAGTCTCTGTGCTAAGCTAACAGGCTGCTGACTGCAGCTTCATATTCATACGGCAAAGACATCATGCAATGTTCGCGATACGAGTCACAAAAGCAACAAATCGTTGGTACGTGGCCGGCAACAGTGTCAGCCAGTCACCGTTGATGTGTTGCTCAAGAGCTTGTTGATGTATTTATGTTGTTGAGAACCCAGCATGAGAATGGGATCAATCCGGATCTACTTTGCTTGGTTTGAATCTTCTTAAAGGATTTCTCTGACATGATTAGCTGAATATATCGGGGGGCATTTATTCGCTTCTACAATCATCGATGAACTTGTTACGGTGAATATTTTTCTTTGCAGTGTAGACACCCAGTCTCACACAGTATGAACAGAAATGGTAATATTGGCTGTGGGGCAGCCAGAAGCCTTGTAGCTGAATAATGGATCGTCTGTCTGCCTGAAAGGCTGCTGAGCACGGCGTCTAGACGAACCCCAACAGCAAGAAACGACATGCTCCCTTCTGCCCCCCCTCCTTGAATCCAGATGAAAGATGGGGTTTGATCTGATCTCTTTAAGCATTTTATCCACTTCGATGATGTGAAGGCAGTTGGAATGAGGCACAGCTCTAAGCTGTTGACGGTATGGTTCAGGATCACAAACACTTTTGGTGAAATTATGATCATGGGGAGAAGATTAAAATATTCCTATTCACTTATGTTCCATTTAGTAGAGTAAAACACTTTTACAGGTGAAGCTCCATTCAGGGAAAACATGTGAGTGTAATTTGATTTAATTTCTATCATCTCAGAAGCTCCTCGCTCTTTGTTTTCCTGCAGGTTCACTCAACCTGCAAAAAGTATCAGACCGTAAAAACACTCAACTACAACATGACTGATTTTGTAGTTTTCATGTCTGTGCTGTCTCTATATGTACACAAACACAGCTGCACCGTAGCTTACACGACCACATCAATCATACAGGGAGGTAATGATTGGTCAACTTTTTCAACCACAGAAACCACAGGGAGGAAATCATTTAATCAACATTAAAATTATTTTTGCAGGGATCTGTACCAAAGATCTTTGGAAAAGGATGTGTAGGCCAGGATCTCTCTGCAGCATAACATTACTTTATTTATGGTATGTTCATACACATCTCGCCTTTAGTGACATTTTGATAAATTGTTAAGCCCTAATGACGAGAAACAATATTGGAGAACAATCAGCCGCGAGGCTTGTTCATCTCTTTATGATACAAGCTAGCAAAACTTGGCATATTAATTGTGTCATGTTGCTACCAACTTCCTCTACCTCTGTGTGTGTGTGTGTGTGTGTGTGTGTGTGTGTGTGTGTGTGTGTGTGTGTGTGTGTGTGTGTGTGTGTGTGCGCGCGCGCGCGCGCATGTTTGTGTTTGGCCGAGAGACCATATGGTGGAGGAACCACCCACTCTTTTGGACCAGCCACACCTTCCAAGAACATACACACACTCTTAATCTACCCTTCAGGATCACACACATAGACACACACACACACACACACACACACACTCACACACACACACTGTCCAACATATGATCATCTGAAGGCTGTCTGTCACAACTACTCATCAACTCTCTGTGTGTGTGTCTGAATATTTCTATGTTGAAGTTTTGCATTCACACCCTACAGCCTTGGATCCATAGAGAGGTGTGTGTTTATGATTATGTATTACTTCTACATGATGACGCATTGTGTCTGTTGGATAGAGTGTGTGTTTTCACCACCTAACCCTGTCTCGACACACAAACACAGCCTGGACATCAGACGCCGTGTACACTGACAAGGCTTCATCAGTCAACTTTGTTGTGATGACAAATGACTTTTTAAAATGCTTGTTTTCTGTTCGGATCGATCAGAGCTAGGCCACGCTAACAGTGTAGCTTGCTTGGTCTTCCTCCTCCTCTTCACTCTCCTTCTATTTCTTTTTTTATCCTCTCCTGCTTCTTTGTTTCCTTCCTCTGTGACCCACATTTCTGCATGTCCTCTTTTTTCCCCTCTTCTTCACCTCTTCATCCCTTGTTCACTCCTCTGCCCGAGTCTATCTGACGTAACCAGTGAAGCAACTATAATAATATTATCTATAAATATCCCTTCATTTCTCTCACTGTCAAACAGAGGAAGCCTCTCATCCAATAGTTACATTTTCTGCTCTCTGCTATTTTTGTCGGAGGACTTCTCTCACCGTTTATCTCTTCCTCTCACATTTTGAAGCAGAAGGAAGCCCGTCTCCAAAAAGTGTCTTGTATTTTTGATTAATTTTCGATTCGCCTAATAATCATTGTCAGTGTTAAATACGATGTGTTTCCTGTGAATGTTTCACAATAAAAGACTCCTCATGTTTGACTTTTTGAATGCGTTTATTGTGAAGCAGCAGGATAGGTTGGATTAGCATCAGCAGTAAATTAATTCACCTCTGTAGGAGAGTGAACAGGAACCAGTGAGGCTGATATCACTGAGATTGAATTATGAACATAATGCCGGATTACAAGCCGCAAAGCTTCCTGTGAATCCTGTGTGTGTGTGTGTGTGTGTGTGTGTGTGTGTGTGTGTGTGTGTGTGTGTGTGAGTGTGTGTGTGTGGTGTGTAGTGTGAGTGTGTGTGTGTGAGTGTGTGTGTGTGTGTGTGTGTGTGTGTGTGTGTGTGTGTGAGTGTGTGTGTGTGAGTGTGTGTGTGAGTGTGAGTGTGTGTCACCAAAGCATCTAAAACTTCAGGAACATTGTAAGATTGTAATTTTAACAAAAAAACTATATGTAAATAAAATGCAGCTGCGTCTGAAAGGATGTCAGCATTTACTGCATTTATTTGATTTACTTTCACCTTTTCTGTAATTTCTCTGTGTTTCTTTATAACACTTGCTCTGTGTCTTAGGGACTTTTCAATTTTTCCCCCAGAGTCTCTTTCCTGATTTCATTTCTCATCATTATCACTCTCAGGTCAAGATACATCTCTGTCATTCTCCCCGTCTCTCTTCCCCAGAGGGGATGTTTCATGTGGAGTTCTCACCTCCGATTTAACAGATAGACAAGAACAACACCATCCTCCCTCACTAACACGCTCCCCAAATTTTAAATATGGCCAGTCAAGCGCATCACTTTACCCTCAATATGCACTCTCACTCTCATACTAAAAATGATGTCTTACAGTAATCTGTGTCAGGTTTAGATGTGCCAAAAAGCATAAAATAAAGCATGTTATTGATACCAAAATACCTAGGTTGTGGTCTATTGTAAGATAAAAGGCATTCAAACTACAGTTGAAACAATTAACAATAATTGATAAGTCATTAAAGTCATGTTTTGTCTTTTGAAAATGAAATTTCCTTTGATTTTGGACTGTTGGGCAAGCAAAAGCAAATTTATAACATTGACATGGTCCATCCATCCATCCATTTTCTACCGCTTATCCTGTATTCAGGGTCACGGGGGGCTGGAGCCGATCCCAGCTGTCATTGGGCGAAGGCAGGGTACACCCTGGACAGGACGCCAGTCTATCACAGGGAACATTGACATGGTTTCTGGGAAAACTGATGGACAGTTTTCTGACATTTTATAGACCAAACGCTCCATGAATGCAGATTAATGGGTAATGAAAAGCATCCTTAGGTGCAACCCTAATTCACACAGACAACCCTCCTAAATTTAAGCCTGTTACTCTCCATTGTTGGCTACTGACGCTGCAAGGCTTCAAGTGTAAGAATCCATACATACTTTCATGTGTGTGTCTCCGCCAGCTGCATGTCAGCATTCATCAGATATCGGCATGCTCAGCACGAATAATTAGGCTCACGGCCATGACACACAATTACACTCACATTTGTCTGCCAAGTACATTACACGCACATGTAGTGTGACTTGTATGTGTGTGTTTCACCTCCCGGATAAAGACAGACAGCCGGTCGGGGCGAGACAAAGCCGGTTTAGAGAGCAACATGTCGGACTCTCGGGCTGATCTTCACGTTGTTGTGGTTGATGCTTATGCCTTGACTTGAACAGACAAAGCTAATTTGGAGCTTAACCTCGCTAGTCTGTTCCAATGATGGTAATGATGAAGCTGAATGTCTGGCAGTGGTCACAGTGATCCTGTGACGATATGATCTTATGGTCCACATATGAAAAAATGTATAGTTTAAGTTTTCTACATGAAGAGTTGCAAAACAGTGGAACACAGTTTGACGATTTGAACATCAGTTTATGCTATCGCTAGCATCTTAGCCCAACCACCGATCAATAAACACCATAACATGACAATTTGGCACATATAAATAAAATCAACAATAACTATCAACTGCCATCACCCTAAGGACCTTAACGAGGTCACAACGTGATATATTCATTTGAAAAATGAATGTGTACATTCATGGGAAGTTAGCTAGCATAAATGCCGGGTGTTAGCATCGTAAATATATGATTTTATAAACTTGCTTTATGAACTTGTATATTTGCCACTTTTTTTCTCTGAATATTGCCCCCCTCTCTCGGCTCTGTTCCCCCCCATCCCCCTACATTGGCCCTGATACACGTCAACCAAAACAACACAAACTTGACGTGTTCCAGGTAAAGCTAATTGCCCACAATGTCTGATGCACTGCTGGTATACAGTATCTCTGTGGGGCTTCTCCTTTTGTGGACTTTAACATGACCCCTTTGGTGCAGTAATGAGTAGGTGGTCCTTCATTGTGGCCCAGGACACAGTTGTGTACACACTGCTAGAAGAATGTGGGCAGATGTGACCCAGACCACCTCTGAATGTGTGCACCAAACCTGTAGAGCTGTCCATGTGATCGGGTCAGCCGAGAAGCATGTTAATGGCAGGTGTGAACAGTGCTCCGACTGTGTGTGTGTGTGTGTGTGTGTGTGTGTGTGTGTGTGTGTGTGTGTGTCACTCACACACACCACCTAAAGCTACTCCCACAGCTGGCAGCCTGTGCTAATCAGACTTCGGCACCACCTTAATAAGGCCTAATCCAGAGCTAGCATGACCCCTATTTGTTGGCCTCATTGCAGCGTGTGTGCATGTGTGTTTTCTCACAGAAAGGTGTGAATGTGTGGACAGCTGCAGGGCTGTCACTCTCACCTCCTCCTCCTGTTTGTCCTCCTCTCTCGCGAGCCTTCACCTGTTCAGCCTCGTCCTCCACGATGACGCCAGCATGCTGCGTACACAGGAACGGCTTCTCCCTCACTTGCAGGATGACACACTGTGTGTTTGTCCGATGGCATGTGGACCCCATCTGCTAAAAAAGGCAGAAAGACGGAGACAGAGACAGCAGCCCTGTCCACACTAATGTGAATGTATTTTTAAAAAAAGAGACGTTTAATGGGATTCTTTCCACACACAGCAATTTCAAACCTTTTATCTAAACTTTTGCCTCACTAAACCACAGGATCCAGGATCACTAGATCAGGTTGTGGTGGTGATCCTGACTTTGGATGTGTCTTGTAAGCGCAGTAAACCACTTACTGCATTATTACACCTTTTCACAAACACACATGCTTCTGCTTCCTGTTAACAGTGTCACGTTTCAGAGGGTCACTGTCTTGTTTAATATAGGACTATGAAAAAGGGATTTGATTAAAATGCTAACAGCCCAGGACGTACCGTTAGTCTTTGCTAGCCTGCTAGCATTGTGTTCCCTTTAGATGAAAGACATAATTGACACCTCCTGTATTATTATACTGACACAACATGATCATAATATTCCAGGTCGTGACAAGGAACGGTGTGATAACGACCGCCACTGTCTGTTTGTGTGCAGGCTGCAGGTTGAAGCTCTTTGCCTTTCTGTGAGCGGAGCGACCCAGACACCACGCTAACAGGTAAGCTCACCTCTGACCTTGGTGTTGTTATTATTATGAATAAGTGAGATGAGATATAAATTAGGTTCATGCGTATGCAGTGATTCTGGAAAAAAATACTGTCACTATAATTGGAGGATAATTTGGCCTTTTTGCTTTCTGGAAACAAAATGACTCAAATGACAAAACCAAGGAGAATAAAATAATTATCAGTGAGACATTGCTAAAGATGTATACAAGAAGAGATGGCGATAGTCAGCCTTTTTTTCACTTTAACTTTTTTAAAAAGACATTTCTTGACAACTTAGTCCCAACTGGTAGACTCTACATCTGTCGTTCCATATTTATTTATTACTTTGGTGTGTTCAGGGTCGGAGCTGCTGATTATAACAAACTTCTCAGGTTTTGGGGATTTTCAAGGATCAGTTGTTGTGAACCCTTTAGGTCACGAGTGCTTGTTATTCTAATTGGATGTTCTGGCCGGTGTTGAGTGGAATTAAACGCTTATTTACCAAACTAAGTTAAAGGTTTCATTAAGCTGCTCATTTTTTCATTTACTTTTTTGGCCATGTGCGTTGTGAATGCTTCCTTCCTCAGCAGGTCTTTTGTGTTCTGTGTTTCACTGGACGTCCAACATGCTGACACCTGTTATCTTCTGTGATGCAGCACAGCTTTTGTTGAAATACTGAGAATCGAGGCACACGCAGACTTTGTGCAGGTTTGAATGCAAGTAGAAGACCCGATTTGTAACACTATTAAAGGTTGCACTGCTTTAACCTCGGCCCTCCTGGCTGTTATAAAAGGTGAACCAATGGAATTTCCATTTTTATAAGACATGTCAATATTACCATCAGCATTTGTTTAAGCTCAGTATAGTCATGTCATTTAGTTCAACTCAAAAAACATGTTCATGTTTCAATCTTTTGTCTCTGGCGTTAAAACTACATTTTGTCTGAAGAAAGGAAGGAAGCTGCTTTGTATCTTGTTGGTAAGTCAGAAACTAATTGTAGACTGGGTTTAGGCATTCTGTGGGTAGAGCTAGTAATATTTAGTCTTATAGGCTACTTACTGAACAGCTACTACTTTACTCAGATGAAGATCTAAACTTGTTTCTATTTTTTTGTTGCTCTTTATCAGCAATGATATGTTGTGGTTTCTTTCTTTTGACAAATGTACTTATTGTAAGTCGCTTTGGACAAAAGCGTCTGCTAAATGACCCAAATGTAAATGTGAATGATATGTGTAGACATCTCTGTTTTGTCTATATTATATGTAGTCAAGAGGTGCTTTTCAAACCTAAAGTTAGCTACATATGAAAGAAAGGTTTTTCTATTGTTTTAAGCTTCCAATTCAGTTTATTGTAATGTTACTAACATCTGCTAGATTCGCCTGGTCTCAGAGGTCATATAAAACTATTTCATAACACAACATAAGCCAGCTCATTACTGACTGAATGTGTAGCTTCTCAGTCATTGCATTTGGGATTCACTGGCTCTGGTGCAGGCTTCCCTACAGGCACGCTGCTCATTAGATCATTTGTCATTTCAGAAGAAACGTTGTTGTGGTTCACTGAGGGAAACCACTGAGTGTTTCACATTATGTAAGTCAGCTGTAATGGGATTCTGGCTTGACGGCTCCCAGCATGCACTGCAGCCTCCATTATTTATGGTGTTGCCATAGTAATGTGGCTAGAGAGGGGCGGATTCTGACAGCTGGTAACCCCCAAAACACACCTGTGTGTGTGTGTGTGTGTGTGTGTGTGTGTGTGTGTGTGTGTGTGTGTGTGTGTGTGTGTGTGTGTGTGTGTGTGTGTGTGTGTGTGTGTGTGTGTGTGTGTGTGTGTGTGTGTGCGTGTGCGTGTGCGTGTGTGATTTACTGCACTCATGAGAACAGGGACTTTAAGGGGTTTGCCATGCATGTTTTAGTGTGTGTGTCTGGGCGGGGGGGTTTCTGAAAAATCAATGAGAACTTTTTGATAGATGAAACAGAAATTACAAAATAATAATAAACAAAAACAAACAAACAAAAAATAAAAAAGAACTCCATCTTATTGATGCAGAAATCTTATAAATCCAATATTACTACAAAGCAGTCCTGCATATTGGTTTTGGAGCATTGCCCACTAACCTGGGATGGGGATTCTCTATTGACCACTATGGCAAAGGTCCTGTGGCCCCTGAGGAATCTGTGAGTTAGCTAGCCTTGCTAGTTTATCTGATTGTCCTATAGAATGTAAACGAGGAAAACCGTCCTGTTTCTTTATTGTTTCAGTTCTTTTATTTTTTTATTAAGCCTTTATTTAACCAGGTAAAAAGACCCGTTGAGATCGAGATCCCATTTTCAAGGGCGACCTGGCCAAGAGGACAGCGGCACACGTCGTCAACATTTCCATAAAATAAAATACATTACAGTATTACATTATAATAAATAGGGCCATAGTACAATAGAGGTTAAAACAAGATGTTTAGTACTTCGATCCAAAATATGTTATACATATCACGAACATTACAAAACATTTAATTTGTCAGTTTTTGAAAATCGTATAAGGATTCTTTCAAAATAACTATTATCTATCGCATGGGTGCATGTTGGTGTGTGAGAGGTTCAGAGATGTCCTAAATGTCGGGATCAGCTGAAGCAACATCACGATCATGTCAATTTATCATTTGTTTTATATGAGCTCATGTAATCACAGCTGGGAAAGTTTTAGATGGTGTGTGTGTGTGTGTGTGTATGTATGTGTGTGTGTGTGTGTGTGTGTTTTACCTTTGGGACAGGTGTGTCGCCTTGTGTAATATGAAGCAGATGGATCGTTGTGTGTGTGTGTGATGTGATTACAAAACTGGGTGTATCTCAAATCAGCCCTGAAGACATGAGGGAACACACACACACACACACACACACACACACACAAAAATACATGTGAACCAGAATTCCAGGTTTAAGCGAGGACACACTCCACCCTGACGAGAACCAATACTTCACTTCCAAGTCCAACAATCTGAAAAAGTAACCATGTCCTGTTGCTACATTGTGAACAACAAACGTGTTGAAATCAGCAGGAGAGCTGGTTACCGTTAGCTGTTAGCTGTTAGCTGTTAGCTTAGCAGCTGGTGCATTTGATAGTTGAATCTGATGATAAATTATAGATGAATCTGACGATAGATTATAGATTATTCTGACGATATAATACAGATGAATCTGACCATAGATCATAGTTGAATCTGACCATATATTATTAATTAATCTGATGATAGATCATAGATGAATCTGACGACAGGTTTATAATATGTCAGAAAATGGAAGTTTCTGGGGTGATGTTCTCAAATGTGTTATTTTGTCCAGCTAAAATCGTAACGTTTACAAAAATATGAAATGGAGAAAGTCTGAACATGAGCACAATTTATAAGCTAACTAGGTTAGTGATCGACTTAATTGATTAATGTAGAGAATATAAGGAGAGAGAGAGGGAAAGAGCTCTCGGACAGTATTTCCATTGAAAAATGGCTTTGTCTAAATTCCAGTCGACTCATGTTGCTGCTCAGCTTTCTTTCTATTCTTTGATCCCTCACTCTTTTATCCTCTTCTGGCCCTGACTTGCCCCCATCCCCCCTCTATCTCCCTCTCTCTCTCTCTTGCTCTCTCTCTCTCTCTCTGGCAGTATCTCTCTCACTTTGAGGTCTTTCAGTATGTCTGTCACTCCCGCTGTTCCACTTACTCTCTCTTTTATTTTCCCACTTCGTCCTCTTTTTGTCTTGCTCTTCTTTTCCTGCTTGCTCATACGGGACGGATTCCTGTTTCGTAACATCTTTTCCTTTTTCCACGCATACATTCACCTGATAAATAGCTGCAAGCAGAAACCTTTCCAGACGGATTAAACGCCGATGGCCGAGGTGAGGGAGGGGGAAGACGGAGAAACGAAGCGTGAAAGAAAAGGACGGAGATGGAGAGAGCTGTTGTCGTTTGTCGGTGATCCTTTACATTTAGTTTGGGGCTGAAAGAGAGATGAATGTTGGACAGGAGTCGCTGACTAGGAGCTGCTTAAAGACACACAGAGAGACAAAATGAGTTTCCTCTGATTAAAAGACTTAAGAGAAAACTTTACATCCAGTTGTATAAAGGGACACACCCTCCTCCATCCTATATACACTTCCTGACCACTTTACTCATCCTGTGGTGATTATTTTTAGAAGGTGTGTGTGTGTGTGTGTGTGTGGTGTGTGTGTGTGGTGTGTGTGTGTGTGTGTGTGTGTGTGTGTGTGTGTGTGTGTGTGTGTGTGCATTAAACCTATTAACATCATAAGACTATGGACTTGCCACTAAAGGCTCTGCAATGCATTCTGGGATTGCATCGAACGCTTCAAGCTGGCAAATGCAGGACGTCTTCACTCCATTCTTCTTTTATAGTCATCGTCTTTCTCTTTTTAATCTCCTTTTGTCTTTTGAGATATTTGTTTCTCTTTGTCTCTAGAAATGTCCTCATTCTTCCTCCTCGTCTATAGATCTTCTCTAGTAAAACAGTCAGCTGATGGCAGGACCTTATTTCTTCTTTATATAACAAGGACATAACATTTTTTTCTCTCTCTTGCTCATTTGCTTTTACTCTGCCCATTTACAATCTATATGTCCTTCCTTCTTTCCTCCCCTCCCTCCGTCTCTTCAGCTCATTTGCTTCCTGTAATACCAATCGTCTTGACTCTGGAAAACCAATCGATCACAGGCAGTGAGTCAACGCTGACCAGTGGCAGCTGCTGATTCAGAGCTTTGCTGCTCGGTCAGACAGAGAGTCAGTGAGGCTTGGTTGATGAATCATTAAGGACTTCTGTATTGCTCTGTCCTTTTTCAGCCTCTTGTCTCCATCTGCCTTATGTTCACGTGAAGGATTTACATTCACAATCTGTTTGTGTGTACATTACAGAATATTGTGCCAGTTATCAGCACACGTCAGTAGATAAGGTGGCGATGTGGTCAAAGGTCGAGCCGATCAGCTGTGGTACAAAACCAACCAGGAGTCTGAAGTCATGCTATAAATATTTGACCATCCGTGGCTGTTGCTGCTACAAAACCTTTATAAATGCTTTGTGTGTTTGTGAGGTATTTCTTCTCCGACTCTTCTCTCTGAGTAAAGTCCCTTATTACAGATCAGTGGAAAAAAAGGGTTTCTGTGCGTCATGATTAACAATATTAACTGTTAACTGTTCTATTCACGTTTTCCGGCGTCATCAGGAATCAAGGAATTAGATGCGTTAACAATCAATAGTCTGTTAAGTGTTTTATTAATGATGCGACACAGTGTGTTAGCCTTAATAACAGTGAGTGTACTGTTTATATGTGTACAGGTGGTCAGCACACACACCTGTACTGTAACTCCATGTCATCATACAGACAGAGGTACCACCTAGTGATGTACCATGGTACTACACCAAAACCACAGTATCTTTACTGGCAACAACACAAGTCGCTTGTCTTAATTGATTGATTAATTGATAATGGGGACTAAATATATGATAATCATTGTCATCCTCAGTCATTAGATTAGATTATAATATTTTAACGTCGTATTATATAGGAAAAGCATTTTGCAGGCTTTTTGAGAAAAGATTTACACAATCATCACATGTATTATTAACATATTGGTATATCACAACACCCCTAATCCTGTCCAAAGTCCAAACAAGTAATCTCTTCATGTAAGACCAAGCAAATGAAGGGTTTCATTTTCTCAGGACCGTCCGTGTAGATGCTGTCTGGTGTAGTCAATCGAGGATGAGGGAGAGGAAATTATGATGTATTTAACAACAAGCTACAACAGACTGCAAAGACCGTTTTTTTAATTAAAGCATAAAAAGCTTTTTTTGTCAATAATAAATATTGATATCTGTGTGATATGGCTTGTCCGAGGACAAACATGCATAACTGGTGCACAGTGAAATGTTTTCATGCTGACGTTAATGTCAGACTGTATTACCAAAATGGCCATCGGCTGGACTACAATGACCAAGACAGTGACACTGATTCAGTTTGACAGCAAATTGGGATCAAGATCAGGCGCAGTTGGTCCAGTCCAGTGATCACACATCACAGTGACCCTTTGTAAAACATGAACAAATACATCCAGATAAGGAATGCCATAGAAATGTCATTTATTGTCTAGTTTGCCAATCAGTCATGACTGAAACATAATAGCTTTGTTGACCAGCTCTGGCTGACCCTGTCCACTAACACCTAAGAAGCAGGATGGCTCAGTTGTCTGCTGCTTCCATCACTGATATGGGATGCAGTGATCATAACTGTAATTTCAGTCTACCATACTGTTATCATTTGTCATTCTGTGTACACTGAAACGAGCAGATAAAAAAAAGGGGATTCAACTTCTCTGCTGATTATTAGAAATGTCAGTGTTTGAGGGAGTTTCAATTGAGTGAAATGTAAAAAACTCAAAACCCACCCAAATGATCTCAGTATGTAGTGTACCAAATTGATTATGTATGGAGTTTTTCATATGCATGCACACACACACACACACACACACACACACACACAGTTGCCTCAGTTAGTCCCTGAAGGCAATATGCTGAGGCGGGGCTGGCCAGATGGTTGTATGGAGCAGGTTGTGTGTGTGATGGGATACCAGTTTACTTACAATAACCTGCATAATCAATGAGCTGCACAGACAGACAGTTAATCACATCGTACGCATGCAAGCATGAAGATAGATATCAGTATGATCATGTTTTTAAATCATTAAAATCCCAAATAGAGTTATCTATCTCTCTTGCTCTCTGTAAATATGGTTATATATTTTTTTATTTTATGCTCTTTCAATGTCTAACCTCTGCAGTTGGCGTTCACTGTTGTAGGGCATCGCCCATCTCAACCACCACCCTCTCTCTCCTCCTCGTCGTTTAGCCTTTATTATATGTTTGGCCACGTCCTCCTCTTCATAATTACCATCTGCCTCTACCACACACACGTACACACACACACACACACACTCACACACACAAACACAGACACACACGCATGCACACATACACAGGGACACTGATTGCCAACAAAAGACTCAAGATTTCTGTCTGCTTCTCAGATGAGATTGAGCATTAATGAAACCTCCAGTACTTATATGTTGCTCTAAATATCTACTGGTTACATATCTGTAACATATTGTTAAAAGTAATCTTCCTGAAACAGGAGGAAATAGTGCATTTGTCGGGGTATACTCAGCTTCAGATGAATCCACATTTGGTGCTCTAGTGAGTATTTGTGGTAGCAGGATGGTGTATGTGGGATTGACAATAAACTATCGTGTGTGTGTGTGTGTGTGTGTGTGTGTGCGTGCGCGCATTGTGATGAAGAAACACGTCACCCATAGCAACATTGTGGCTAATTATTGTGTTTATTGGAGCTCTACGGCGCAGAGGAAGAGAATATATCGGCTTTGATGCACAAACAATATTTTATGAGAATAAAGCAGATTCATCAACTGAGTAGAATAAAGAAACAATAGAGTTTTATTCAAGAATGATTAAACATGTGTTGCATACTTAAGAACAGCCAGGATGTGTGATGTGTAAAGCAGGGACTCTCCCGAGGTTGATACTTCAAAGACCTCAATTATATTGGGTGTGGCTGGGGTGTGTGTCTGTGTGTGTGTGTGTTTGTGTTTAATATAGTGTGGAACTGCATGCTGTCTGGTCTGTAAAATATGTTAAAATATACATTTGAAGTCTGGGCCTTGGGCTTCTTCTCGTAACCTGACTTGACGACTTGATGTCGAAGTCTGACGCTGACGGATCGCTCATCGTCAAGTGCACACACACATTCCTCTCTCTGTCTCTTTCTTTGTCAAAAGAAAGAGACACGTTCAGTCTCTCTGCTATCGGTCTCTTTGCTTCACGCTGCTCTTACGGAGGTTTCAGTGTTCAGAAGAAATCCAATGCAGTAGACTCCTCATCTTTCTTCCTCTTTTGTTCCTTTTGTTGTGTTTTTTGGCCAGCAGGCCGCGGTGACGCCTCCGCCTCTTTGTCTCTTCCTGTTTATGTCTCTTATTTATCTCCTGCTTCTCACACACACACACACACACACACACACACACACAGGTTGTAATTGACATGCGTGTAACAGCATGAGCTCTGGGAGTGTGGAGGGACTCTGTGGCAAGGCCATGCCCAGAGAAACTGGGCTCTCCTGGGCTACGCCTACGACATCAGTGGACCCCCCCGACTGTGTCTGCAAGCTCAGCTAAATGTTTATCAAGAAGTGTGTGTGTGTGTGTGTGTGTGTGTGTGTGTGTGTGTGTTGCAGTGAAAAACAGCGGGGAACATTAGAATAAAATATGTCAAACTGAACCTAAATCTCTGCACAGATTGGTACAAACACACCATTAATCAAGATTGTTTTGTGAATTAGCACCACACACATTTGTCATGTGTCTCCCCAGACATCCAGATATGTTGGAACACTCTGTGGCCACAACTAATTAGAGTATTTCATTCATCGATCATCTGCTAATTATTCTCTTGTGAAAATGTTCATTACATTTTCCCAGAACCCAAAGTAATCTCTTCAAATCGTTGGTTTGTTTCCTGTCCAACCGTCCAACTCTCAGAGACATTTGTTATGTTTGTTGTTAGACAAGGAAAACCTGCAAATTCTCACATTTCATCAGTGGGACCATCAAACATAATTTTCTTTTAATTGACTATACATTGATCGACTACTCTTTTCAGTCCAGAACAAGGGAAGGATGTTTCTGGATGACGTGTAGTTAAAAATGTGCAGTTAGCTGTCACTGAACCTAAACAGGCAGTGATAACATCGTCTTTATTAAAGGGTAAAAACACAGGAAGTTACTCTACCATTCAAAATGAAGTAATCTCCTGCCACACAGCTTGATTGAGGACGACTCGATGTGTCTAAACGGTCCTTCATGCTTTCAGCTTTCTCTTTACAAAGAGATGTTATTCAGATTTGCAGGTGGAGAACATCAGAACTGTACAGCTACGAACCCTTTCCACTGGTCTAATGTGCATTCCTTGTTCTTGGCCAAAGCAATGTCTCTTCTTCTTTTTGTTCTTCCTCAGTAGTGGCTTCTTTGCAGCCATTGGACCATGAACGCCTGATTCAGGCCGTCTCTTCTGAACAGTGGGTGTTGAGATGTGTCTGCTACTTGAACTCTGTGAAGCATTTTGTGGGCTCTAATCTGAGGTGCTGTTAATTTGTGGTTTCTGAGGTTGCTAATGAACTTCTCCTCTGCAGCAGAGGTAACTCTTGGTCTTCCTCTCCTGAGCCACTTTCATCATAGCGTTTGATGGTTACACTCGAAGATCTTGAAATGATCCTGATTGACCTTCATGTCTTAAAGTAATGATGGACTGCCGTTTCTCTTTACTAAGTTGAGTGCTTCTTGCCATAATATGGATTAGAACAGCTGTCGAATAGGGCTAATCACTTTAAAGAACTGTGTCCCAACCCTCTGCACAACACAACTGATGGGATAAGAAATCAAGAAATCCCACAAATGAACTCCTGAGAAGGCACAGCTGTAATGGAAAACCATTCCAGGTGACGACCGCATGAATCTGACTGAGAGATTGTGTTTTTTTTATACTAGTGTGATTATGTTTGTTAACAATACCAGTCTGATTCAATGGCTCAGTGCTGTTAATCATTTTACCCATGAAGCCTTAGCTTTCATATAAACACAAAGCCGACGTTATCCATTATACAAACTTTACTAGTCAGACTGTTGACCAGTTTCAGGTGTGAAACTCGGATGCAACTGGAAAGCCAGCTCCCACTACAGTTCTCCCTTGAGGCAGTAAAGAGATGCAGTGAGAGTGGAGACTGTGTGTGCGTGTGTGTGTGTGTGTGTGTGTGTCAGAGAGGGTCAATGTATGCACGAATGGTTTTCTGTGTCTATAAGTCCTCTTCCAGTAAACGTGGCTACAGAGGCTGACATGTTTTTTCCAGGAAGTGCTGATATTTAATGGCAACCTTCTCTTCGTCTCGTGTGTGTGTGTGTGTGTGTGTGTGTGTGTGTGTGTGTGTGTGTGTGCGTGAGTGTGTGTGCGTGTGTGAGTGTGCATGTGCGTTAGATGTGTATTTTCAAAGTATTATCTCTGCTTGATGCAGTTTTGTTACCTTTTGCATGTAAACTAGAGAGACATGGAAATAATGAGGGCTGTTTTGTCTATTGGTTGACTGATGGCTTCTAAAGTCTTTTTAAATGACGCAGAATCAGCTGGTCGCAGCTAGCTTAAAAAGATGGGGATCAATGAGGAAATGAAAGAAGTATAACATTATAGTATAACAGTACTACAAATGCAAAAGAACAAAAGGCACAACTTGCCAATTTCCCTTATTGACTTCACTTCCCTCTTGTTTCCCTTCCGTCTTGATACAATGAGGGAAAATGTAATGTGGACCAGCAACAAAAAGCAAGCTAAAAGTGTGTCACTCTATGGATCTCCACCCAGTTTCAGCACTTTGGACAGCGCTGCACCTGCACACACACACACCCACACACACACACTATCTTGGTCAATAACTGTAACATTATTGTATATAAAAGCTTAAATGAGGAAATCTAACAAAACATAGTTTGACGATCAGTCGACGAAAGGCAAAGCTTGACCAATCACCTTCAGCGTTCTAAATTCTTAGCTGGGCCCCTACAGAATTATTAGCTGATGGTTTTATCGTCACTCACCTTCTTGGTGTTTTTAGCCCCCAAGGCATACATTTAAAGGATCCATAGTGACTCAGATAAACCTGATCAGTATTGATCCTTCTGTTTGTTCCGCCTCAGTTTGCCAGTGGTGTAACACTGCTCTCCCTCTGATCACACAATCTGATGCGATCAGGGGTCAAAGGTCAAAGGGAAAGCAGATGCAGGTGGTTTAGTGCCCAAGGACGCATGCTCAGGGAAAGAAGACTGCAGTCTCTGTGGTTTGTTGGGAAAACCCTCCAGCTGAGGTGATACTCACTTTACTCATCCTGTGGTGAGTGTGTGTGTGTGTGTGTGTGTGTGTGTGTGTGTGTGTGTGTGTGTGTGTGTGTGTCATGTCACAGACAGTGTGTGGGTTTGTTTGATGACAGGGTTCAGCTGAAACTGACAGCAGTGTCTGAAATGTGAGACCTCTGCTGTCTCGACTACACAATGCAAACAGTGAAACATGTTATCTGTCCTTTTGTTCTTTCATAGGAAGTTTTAATTGGATCTTTATATATCGTTAGCAACATGGCTACCGCTAGCAGCCTGGCTTCTGTCCAAAGAAAGGATGGAAATATCCTATGCTTTTGTTCCGTAAATTGAGCCTTTAATTTCCTGGGAGATCGCAACCCGATGGCAGAACTTTACAGAATTGTAATGTGAAAGCGAAACTTTCAGGTAACCAATCGGAACACAGATATGAATTAAGATACTGTAATGTATTGTGTGTGTGTGTGTGTGTGTGTGTGTGTGTGTGTGTGGCTGTATTTCCTCCTTCCTCATGTGACTCACCTTGTGACATCATGCCGTGACATCACCGTCTGTGGGAGGCCGGGTTGGTCAAAAGGCTGACAGAGGGTCACACTCTCAGTGCCTCTCCCTTGCTTTTACTCTCAGTGGATCCAACTTTGTCTCTTCTTTTTGTTGTTGTTTCTTGGTGGATCGATTTGAAGCTGTTAACATGTGTGTCTGCTTCTGCTAAGGTAAGAGATGAAGAGGTAATTTAGGTAATTCAAGTTCAGAAAACGCTGTGTTTTTTTAGGCTAAGTCAGTGAGGTGAGCCTTCCCTTTCTTCTTACACCTCTTTGCTTCCATAGTTGGAAGTTTATTTAAGCAGAGAAATATGTTTCTCTTACCCTGCTTCTTTGTTTCAAGTGTGTAAACCTTTTTTATTGTTTTTTAGATGTATTTTATTTTGGGAGCGGCTTCTAATAAAAGCAGTAAATTACAGATTTTATTTTACAGAGCAGCTCTTTTCTCTGCTTATAACGTCAGTGTGCCTTTTGGCATGAAATCTAAATGTTGATGTTCCCATAAAAAATGCTAGTAAGCTGTATAAAAGGGGCACTGGTGTTACACGTGAACAGTTTGTGTGATTGAGAGGGTCTCCGACTAGCTGCTAGATACGGTTCATTTCATTCATTAGCAGCATCTCAGCATGTCCAGTTTAATCTGTCAGTGTCTGATTTTATAACTCTTGGTTTTTACGGTCGTTGTAGTGAATCATTCAGTTGACTTTATTGATTTATAGAAGATGATGTTTGAGGGGTGGAGGCACAGAACATTACAACATCAAGTAGACGTCAGTGTTTCTATAATGAGACTGTAGGAACTGAGATGTCAGCAGTTTTTTTTTTTTCGATTGCTGAACGACAGCAAGCGAAACTGAAATCACATGTGCAAAACTCTAACTACAGTCTGCACAGCAGCAGTTCATGTGGACCAAACTCTAGTTCCTGTTTCATTGCTTGAACTGTTGAAAAGTCCCACACTTCTCTCCTGACTTTAACCACAACCTGCACAACACTGTGGATTTACAGCACTTTGTCGCTGACACTCAAAACTGTAAACCACACATTCAAAACAGAATGATGATTCTGGGACTTTATTCAGTTTCAGAAGGAAGTGTGTTTAGAAGTGAAGCTCTGCCTCAAATATCTCCTTCTTCCTTGTGGGGCCTTCAGCAGAGCAGGTTAGCTCGCTGTGTGTGATTGTGTGTGTTTTTATGTGAGGTTGTTGTGGTGAAACCAGTCATCAAAATGTCCTTCTTTGCCTCTCAGCTGTGTGTGTGTGTGTGTGTGTGTGTGTGTGTGTGTGTGTGTGTGTGTGTGTGTGTGTGTGTGTGTGTGTGTGTGTGTGTGTGTGTGCGTGTGTGTGTGCGTGCGTGTGTGTGTGACCAGGCAGAAAGTTGCTCTTTTCCTTCTCACAGCATTTATGTCTGAGTCAGTACACACACACACACACACACACACACACACACACACACACACACACACACACACCATGGTTTAGTCATTGTAGTGTTTTTAGATCAAACAGACGACTCAGTGAGCAAATGGAAGCTCCATTTTTTCCTTCTTTCACTTGGACTGTAAGTTAATGATTAAAGAAAATCTAATTTGTCTTTCATTTCTTAATCTTTTCACTGCAGAATAGAAACCACCTTGTTTTTATTCCTCACTTGAAGAGCCTTGTAAACTTGTTAAAAGGCATCACGGGGAAACCAATCGCTCCACTGATGAGTAGGAATGTGTCTGTGAAGGTTCTCAGTCATCCAGGTTTTATAACAGGCAAATGGACTTGCTTTAGGTTTTTGAAGCCGTCTCACCGCTCATCCATTTGTAGAACACCTTTCAACACCAGAGCAATTTAAAATGCTTTACATTAGATATAAATAAAGACTTTACTGTTTAAAATGACACTATGAATGATTTTAAACAGGAAAGTAGAAGATTAACATAAAGATAAGATGATGATTGATTCTTGGTTAAGGTAATTTATTAAGTTAAAGTAATTCTGTCAGAGCATGGTTGGATTCACTGTCTTCTGAATGCTGGCCTGTGATTGGTTGATCATATGCCTCCTCTGTGATTGGTGTGTTTCTGTGCAGGAGCAGCCAGCTGCAGCGTAGCTGAAGATGTCTGATAATGGGGAGGTCGAGGACAAGCCCCCAGCTCCGCCCATGAGGAACACCAGCACCATGGTTGGCTCCTGCAACAAGGACCCCGCCCCTCTCAACCACGGCTCCAAGCCCCTACCGCCAAACCCGGAGGACAAGAAGAAGAAAGACCGCTCGATTCGGTTCATCCTGACGGGAGGAGGCGATAAGAGTGAGTGCAGAGATCACTGTGGGAACTGTGGGAGAGTGCCAACACTTATGTTACCCTTGAGCAAAGCACTTGCTGTAAACCTGATTGGGCTGCAGGTTCCACCTCATGCTACAAGTACAAGGACACGAGCAGAACCCAGAATTATCGAAGAACCAGTCAGGAAGGAGGAGAGAGCAGCTGTCTATGGCCTCCACATCAGAACCATTCCCTTTTTAGAGGTTGTGTTGCTTTTGCCTCCGTTGCTCCTGTTGTCACTTTAATTTGTAACAAAGCAGC